>JAJEKB010020246.1:0-25613 GCA_022393335.1 Macrotrachela quadricornifera
CATATATACGATATAAGACATTTTAGATTAAACTATTCATTTTTGAAAAAAAATAACAGACTAATAAACACTTTTTTTCAGGTAAATCTTGTTCAATAAATGACTTAAAAACAATCGTATTGATTAAGCTGGAGAGTCTCCCACCGTACGAATATCAGAATTTTTCAATCCTATATACGGCTTTATCGAATATAAGTATCATTACCTTCTCATTTAACAAAGGTTACAATTGGTATCTGGATGATGTATCTATTTACGATATATCGAATAAAATCGAATTGATACAAGATGGTGGTTTTGAAAGCGGAACATTATACGCATATTGTACATGTGATTCAACATCCGTATTAAATAAACCAAAGCAATATAAGCCAAATTCAGGTTTGTATGCATTTCATCCTGAGAGTTTTTCCTCTTCTGTTAATTTGTCGCAAGCAGTTAATACAATCGCTGGACAAAATTATAACGTGAGGTTTTCACTTCAAAGCGACAGCTACAGTATATTCGAAAGTCGTGTCACTGTATACATGAGTATGAGTACAGCATTTAGTACTAATTACGAACACTTTGCACTATTATTATTTAAAAGATTTATTATTATTATCCTTGTTTTCTACATTTTTTAAGTTTTTATTATGAATCTATTTTGTTAATTTGTAGTTTGGTGTTTTTTTTTCGAAAGAATTAAAACATGTTAAATACATTGATAATAAAACATTTTTGTTACGAATTTGTTTTAGCGGAAGAATAATTTCACCCTCAAGATGAAAGAAAAAACAAACTTAAATATTTCTCACTAAAATACTGCGACAAAATTCAATTGTAACATCTGATATTACCATTTAAAAAAGCCATAGACGACAATGCCTTTTCTATGAATATAAGAGGGCATACAAGACCATGGTGATGATAACAATATATGACACGTGTAATAATCTTTAAAAAAAAGAGATCTAAATAAGTTATCCTCACAGTACTGAATATCCTGTATTAAAAATGTTCGAGCACGTGCATTTGTTGAAACTAGAATACATCGTTTGAACTTATCTTTAAAACGTAGTTTTTGATATGGAAATATCTATAATCATCATATTAATACAACAAATTACAGGATTCATAATTCATAATACAATAAACATTTTTGGTACGCTTTGATATTGTGTGTGATTTCTCATAATCTTCTCTATTCAATACTGTGCTTAAACTTGGAACCTGCTGGGTCTCCCATAAAGCTGACTAAGGAATTTGCATTTAGTTTGATTTTAATAACAGTAATGGCAAGCATGAATATATTTTATAAAAACAATCGATAGTAATGTAAACTTTTTCTAAGTAGTGTGCTGCTCAAAATAATTTATATTAAGCAGCACGAAAAAAAAAACATTGCGTTCCATTTCGGACAGATTTTTTTTCTTGACATTTTGAGTGGTTTATTGAGTAGGTAGCATTGTAGGAGTGTTTTTATTAACAAAAAATGAATAGAACGAGAAAAATAACACTATTCATTGTTTACTTTTCAATGATTCTATATTTATAAATTTAGTCTTCGATTAGAGATGTAACTAGGCTTAGTTTTTCAAAAGAGATGCACTTAAAAATTGTTTTTTTTTATCTAAGTAAATTTTAAGTTATTTACTGTAGAAAAGTATCACAGTTACTTAATGATTTATATAGCTGATTGATTTGTCCATTTATTTATAAATATTTCTTTTTCTTTATAGAACAACTCTTTTTAATTATTTCAAAGTCTACAATTTATAACTGTTCAATTTCTTCTTTTTTTTCTTTCCTTATGTAGAAAAAACATGCGCAATTGAAGACATTTGTAATACAAATATGTTGTAGTGATCATTTTAAAATCATACAGTAGTAAATAAATTTTAAAAAAACTTCGGTAAATATAAGTTGAATAACTTTCCATTATTATTTTTGATGCTTAATCGAACTACATTTCAAAATGCAATTCGTTCTCAAAAACAAAAACAGTTGCATTAAATAAATAGTTACCTACTATTTCAATAGCTATGAGTATTTATTAAACAGTGCTCCATATAAAATAACTTTTCATCAAAATATATTCAAAATAAATAAATAACTGAGTATTATGTATGTATTAATAATATCAATAAATCTTTGGAAAATGTTTTTATTATTGTTTCTTAAATATGTTTGATAATTAGAAAAATCATTGAAATACTTTTTACAGCGTTTTTTTAAATAATTATTGATCGGTGTATATACGTAAAATAAAACAACAACAATAATAGAGTAATTTCAATAACAAATACAAGATATTCTGCAAACTTCTCATCATTTTTTGTTCTGCTTTGAGTTGTAGTTTCAAATGCTGTATATACGTATCCTGCATTCATCAATAATGCTAACATTATTAAAATGCCAGTCATAATGAACACAGACATATAAATAAGAGCATATAGACAAACATGTCGATGATAACAGCATGTTGCACGCAAAATAATCTGGATAAAAGACAAATACGATGTTCGTAATCACTAGTGCAATGTATTGAGAATAATAGAAGACACAACCTCAATTTATGATATCTTTTTTATTTGACATCGAAAACAATCTTTGAAAATATCTACAGAAATTTTCCTGTATTAATTGATTTTAACATAATTATTTAAAATTATGATTGCAAAGGTACTAACGCCACTTAACACCAAAAGGACTGCAACCATAGCAAAAGGTCAAAAGAATAATCTAATATGTGCTGCAACAATCATGACAGCTATTGCTGTATATGGGTCATTATACTCTTGAATTTAATATTATGAACCTATAGTAGAAGTCTGCAATGGTTCTGAAAATGTAAAATACGATGTTTTCAATCACTCTGACTAGATCAACAACTACATTAATATGTGTGAAAATTGAAAAAAAAATGAAGAAGTAACATGAAATTTTTCTTTATTTGGATTTAAATAAAAATCACGTGATGCTTGGTAAATAGATGTTAAAAATAATAAACACGGCAGAACGAAGAAAAATTATAATAACTCTCATGCAGTGTCCTTTTGTTTATTTGACACATTTGAATAACTTCGCAACGTGGTAGAAATTTGCAACACAATAAACGAAAAAAATTTACACTAGAATGGGTCAAAAAAATTCAAAAAAACTTCAAAACAATCTAGGAAACGAGTTTTATCAGTATTGTTGTAACGGTAATATAAATGGTGTTCGAGAACTTTTACCAATATTAACTTATAATGAAGTGAATTATATTGATCCCACTACTCGATGTACTTCTCTACATGCTGCTTGTTCAAATAATCATTATGAAATAGTTCAACTCTTACTTGAAAATAACGTCTGTAACCGTATCATTCGAAATCAAGATAATAGAATAGCTTATGATGTAGCAGCTTCAACTGAGATAAAGTCATTATTCAATCGTCCTCAATCTCAGCGAAATGAAATCAATCGTTTCATTGATACTAATGAAAATCGTCCATCATTTGGATTAATTATGAATCGTATGTCAACGTCTCATCGTCCAAATAATTGGGTTACAGGTTATTTTTCATCTGCCGACGCATATGATGCTCAATTAATGATTGCTTTATCTCAAGCAAGTCCAATTATGAAATTATTATTATATAATCGTACAGAACGTGAAAGTAAAAACCTTGTTCAACGATTGATTGAGAATCATATTCCAATAACTCATGTTCA
Organism: Macrotrachela quadricornifera; assembly: GCA_022393335.1. Lineage (NCBI taxonomy): Eukaryota > Metazoa > Rotifera > Eurotatoria > Philodinida > Philodinidae > Macrotrachela > Macrotrachela quadricornifera. The sequence continues at coordinate 3,700 of JAJEKB010020246.1, forward strand.
ATATGAACGTTCTCATCACCTTTACGAAGAATATTTACGTCGAAAAACTATTCAACCTTTATTGACATTGTATTCACTTGAAACACCATTTTATGGTGCATTACAATCAAATGCTGATGCTTATACAGTTATTTTATATTTACATCTTCGTAAACTATCTGATTGCGCATATCGTGGAGAAACATATCGAGGTATGGTTACGTCACTTGGTGATATTAATTCTTATCGTTGGGCTCATGAACATGCAGCAATTGTTGAAACACGTACACTTCAATCAACAAGTAAAGATCGAGCAGTTGCTGATATGTTTGCTGATCTTCCGGTTACTGATGCCAATAAAGTATCAGTTATTATACGATATAAATTCACTTATATATGTCCAACTGCAATTAGTCTCAATGGAATTTCATTTTTTTCATCAGAGGAAGAAGTTCTTTTATTACCATTTACTCTTTTTCGGGTGGTTTCGATCAAAGAAAATGATGAAAATGCCGTTATACGATATGAAATTACTATGCAAAATATACCGGTAACACAAAAATCATTATGGGCATCATCTAAGAAAAGAAAAAAGAAAAATTGAAATGCTATTATGACTAAATTATCTTGTAAAACAAAAAATAAACGTTCGTTTTGTTATTTTGTTCATTCATTTGAATTGATATTGGTCTGACTGAGTGATTAAAGTTTGTTTAGAAGGGAAAATAAAATACTGGAAGCATATCGAATGCCCTGTAATAAATGACTGATTTTTGTATTTTCTATTTTTTTGTCATGTAATATATTTATTTTAAAAACAGCATACACTATAAGATGTAACATGAAAAGCTCTACTATTCACAAAGAACAGTTTTTTTTCTATATATGAAATGAGCAGAAAGGAAGTTCTCTTCACTTAGGAGAAAATGATTGTTTTTAGGCATAGAAAATCGGTGACATAGAATATAGCTTTTTTTGAAAACAGAACTATACATCTAAAATAAACTTGACGTTGTAAATTGAAGAGATTTGCTCATGCTACATACTATAGTATTTTTTTTAAATAACGTATATCAGGTAATAAAAAAATGAAATAAGGGAAAACGAATTCATCTTGTAGTAAAAACCAAAATCGTTTTCACATGGTCAAATTTTTGTCCATGTTGGAAACAAAAAGTGCAACAATAGAGAGAGTGGATAAGAATACATATTGTCGTTTTGAAAAATATAAGCTTTTTTGCCATAGATAGCTGATTTTTCATGAAAAATAACATGTTTGGTGATTTTTTTACCACTGTAGTCATATCTGTAAAAATTGTGATCACATTCACAAGAAAAAAAAATAAAATAAATTCAAGATATAAAATCGACTACATCGAATCAAAGTAGCCTTGTGAGATTCTATATCCTCGAAGAATATATAAAACTGAAATGTTTATCCAAGAATCTATTTATAACTTTAATTTAAATTGTTTTTTCTTCAGTAGTTGTTTGATTTATTGAGGTCATCAATACGAGTATACATATTAAATTCATCTATATTAACTAATGTATTGACATCAATCGTGTTAGAAAAAATACAATGTATGCAAAAAAGTAAAAGAAAAAGGAATGAAAGTGGTATCCACGGTAATATATTTTTTTTCGATCGATTCTATCAGAAAGGAATAGCAAATTTTTTTTTGGTATATTTTTAATGATTTCTTACTTCTAACAGTCGATGTAAGAGGTTAAATAATTAATCATATATTTAACATTAAATATAATTTGCTCTGTTATTCGATCCGCTTTATTGCAAGAAGAAGAGCTGTCGAAATTTATTCGTTTTTAGATTGCTATTGAATCTATTTAAAACTATCACATTTCACAATTAATATGTTTGAATGTGACTAAAAACTCGAATAAATTAAATATGGGAAACTGTAATAGTACCGAAATTACTATTAATCTTGATCGAAGTAGTTTGTTTTATTTTTCTGGTGAAACTGTATCAGGAACAGTCAATTTGACTGTTCCAGGTGGAAAAGTAGAAGCAGATGAAATCTATATAAAATTGATGGGCGAAATTGGTTTTACAACAAATCGAATTGTTTCAAGTCGTACACGTCGAAGAGAAAAACGAAGAGAATATCATCATATTCCATTTTATACTACTAAAGTTATTTTCGCACGACCTGAACCTGGACAAAAAGAATTAATTTATGAGCAAGGACAATATTCATGGCCATTCCAATTTCAATTAATAGATAATCTTCCACCAACAATAAATCAACCTCAAAATTATCCTCATGTTCGATACTATTTACAAGTTATTATTGATAAATCATGGTATAAACCAAATGCAAGACAAGTAAAATATTTGACGATATATCCACATGTTAATCTATTAAATAACTCTCAATATTTATTACCAACTCAATTTGGAAATCAGAATAGAAAAGAAATAATATTGAAGGGTACCCTAAATAAATCAGGATATGTACCTGGTGAAGTAATTAATATTACTTTAGAAATTGAAAATTTACGACAAATTTTAATTCAACGTATTGATATTTCAATGTTACAAGCATATCGAATTGGAAGAATTAGACGTGGATTTAGTATACTTCAAACAACATTACCAAACGTTACTAATACAAAAGATCAACAAATAAAAGAAACATTTTCTATAACAATTCCTTCTGTGACAATGCCTCCATCATATCACTTTGAAGGAAACGCTCAAAGATCTACTCTTGTTAATATTCATTATTTCGTTAGATTAGCAGTAAAAGTTGAAGGAATTTTTACTAATTTCAATGTTGATGTACCAGTTATATTGGGAACAGAACCTACTTCTGATACTAATCGAATAAAATCGTTCACTCCTTTGATGGTTTCTTATTCATCAAATCCTGAACCGTCCATGTTTAACGATGATGATTCACCAGCTGACTCAGACTCTATTGTACAAAATATCTAATAAATCTTTTGTTTTTTATCTAAAACAAAATTCAAATATTTGATCAGACATATTCTTTTATTTATTAGAAATTATCTTTCTATTGAAAACTTTTGTTTCCATAAATAAACCTCAATATCTGAAGCCTGAACTTATTTACCAACATTCACACAATTTTTTTTAATATACATAGAAAATTTCTTTAATCAATATACATCATCATAAACAGATGGCGATCGAGATAGATTAGAGAGCACATTATATATATAGAAGTTTTTCTGGTAATAAGCTTCAAATGGAAGCGTATGATTCTGTAGCCATGGTAAAACCACGATTCGTCTTCAACGGAAGTTATGAAAATATCCCTTTCCTCTGTATAAAATTCATATCTTCCGACGATAGATAGATCAATACATTGATCTTTATGGTATCGGAGTATTTACTGAACAACCATTAACTCAAAGATCATTATTACAAAGGTAAGAGAATATGATCGTTCAAAAAGGTTCTGAATTATTTAAAAGATATATTGTAATTACACATAAAAGAGTCCACTTAGAAATTGAAGTCCAGTACTTCAATAGGAAAGAAGATGCTCTCCTTAGATTAGACCTTAAATTTATTCCAAATAACTCTCATTGTGTTCATAAACATATAGAAAATGAGATAGAGTTGGTGATAAAGGAAATAAATAACATATTCGTTGAACATGGATGGGTAATATCGAATCAACGGTTACAGATCCTTATAGATTCACTCACTAAATGAACTATTTTGAATTCTTATTTGACTGAGATCTCTGTGAAGCATCGTGGGATCAGGCTGGAAATTTCATCCGATTTTTGAATTGGAGGAGAACTTTAATGTATGCAATGCATTCGCACGATTTATTTTTTCTATCATCTAAATTCTATTATTCAAATTCTTCTTGTTAACATATAAGACAAAGGAGGAAAGAAAGAGAATTATTGAAAAGAAAATAGTATGCATTCGATTTGTAAGTGACGATTTTTGAAGAAACACAAAAAAGATTAAGCATAAATAACATCGGTATCACGTTGTAATACGAAGAAAGACAACATAGACAAACGGTGTATATATATATAAGTAAAGCCTAGTTATTCTTTTCTTTTTTTTCTCCTGCACAAATATCCTAAGAGAAATGATAAAAAACAAAATACACGAACAAGTGCATATTGCTTACCCTCAAATAATAACGATATCGTAAGAAAGTTTAGATAATTTTGCTTCATATGCGATGTCCACAAAGGATTCCGTGAGCTATCCTCTACATCATGATGAGTTTTCATCTTGAGTGAAACTATATGAGTATTTTTGTACTCTCAACGAAACTGCACTAGAATTTTTGTCGTTGTACTTTTTTCTATTGTGTCACTGCCAATTTTATATTACTCTAATAAGTTTCGAAGTTGTCTTCTACAAAATCTTTACTTTCTAAAATGACTTGAAATAGATTGTACAATATTTGCAATGATCTCTTCGAGTGGTTATGTTGCATAGTATCGAACAGAAATTTAAGGTGCAACATGAAAACAATTTTCAGTAATCGACTCCGCTATTTCTGAATAGTGTCTACATAGACTATCTCTTATTCATAGAATCGTAAACATGTGTAACTCTATTTTAGATGGCACATCGAAATCTTGATGCACTGAGATTCTGGTTATTGTATTCTATTTTATTGTCGACGATTACTACTGTTTCTGCTGTGGATGTTGGACTTCAAACACGAAAAGGAATTATATATGGCCGACAAACCCACTATTCAAATGAGTATTTGGGGTGAGAGAAAATTGGATAATTTTAAAATAACTTTACAAGCGAGTACGATGCTCTCGAACAAAGCATACGAGTAAATTATAATATAGGAAAAGCGGATTTCATATGTCATAAGAGGTTCCATATATGAGATCTCATCTAGCAACAACGAAACTATACTCTTGCATAATGCCAATTTGATTTCTTTTTACCTTGACTAATTTTCAAAAATTTCCGATTTCGTACTTAACTGAAGCTCAGTTCTATTTTCTGATGCATTATTGTCTTAACTATTCTAGTTGTATTCTTATTCTCGTCTCTCTTATTTTATCAGCGTACATTATATACTCAATACTGCGTTTCGAGTCTAGATTTTTCATAAATATTCAGATGAAAGTTGCTATCTTAAGTGTTTTATAGTGCCGTACCTCATCTTTTGAATGAGTTCTATCTTTTCAATTCTATTCAGATTTATAGAACTTGATCAATAGTAGCGATGTGTCCATAACATCAGTGATCGATGAGATTGTCTAGCAATATTTTATTAGGACTCTTAAAAGTAGTTTGAGCCGCGATTTCGTCCATCTGTACTTACAATATTTGTGAAAAACGAGAGATTTCCTTATCAATGATTTGAATCTCATTCGTAATAACATATTTTCTAGAATCCAATACGCTAAAGCGGATCGATGGAAACCACCAATTGATCTTGCATCTGAAATATTTCCACATGGTTCATTTGAAGCAAAATCATTTGGGCCATGTTGTCCTCAATCGGATGCTGGAGTCTTTATACCTATGCAAGATGAACAATGTTTGTATCTTAATATTTATACACCATTGAGCACAACAAATCAATCTTCATTGCCAGTTCTTGTTTGGATTCATGGAGGTGGTCTTCAAGTTGGCTGTTCATCACAAAGTATTCCTATCTTATACAATGGTACAAATATAATTGCTAACTCACCTCCACAGCAACCAGTTCTTGTAGTAACAATTAACTATAGATTAAGTATATTAGGTGATATGTACTTAACCGAATTGACTCAAGAAAACCCCACAATATGGCCAACAGCTGGCAACTATTATTATGCTGATATGTTATCAGCATTACGTTGGATCAATCTGAATATTCGTGATTACGGTGGTAATCCCAACAATGTTTTACTATTTGGAGAAAGTTCTGGAGCTAATGCTGTTATTGACATTGGTGCATTAAAAGGATCATCGAATCTCTATCAACATGTTATATCGCAATCAGGTGGAGCTGGATATCATTTCTATTATTCAAATATTAGCGATGCTACGAAAGAATCCAACAAGATTGTTGAACAAATGAATTGTACAAATGACAGAAGTCAAGACGTTTTGTCATGTTTGCGTAATTCTTCCATTCCTGATTTAATTGCTGTCTATGGTATTCGTCAAACCAAAGTAATCATTGACGGATACTTTTTACCATATTATCCACCATTGGCAATTAACAAGGGTATATACAATCAAGACATAAGTATGATAATTGGTCGTAATGAATATGAATCTCCAATGTGTTTTTCCAATCCCGATATGGATTCTACTTCTGCTATAGCATTTGTCACTCAAGGTGTGGGACAAAAATGGACAAATGTATTTGTTAATGCTTCTCAATTGAACAACTGTTCGACAAATAGAAATGCTACAAATCGTTGCTGTGATATGGTCCGTTTATTCTTTACAGATCTAGTTCTTGATTGTAGTACTCGTCGTATATACAACAATTTATATCTAAAATATGAACAACACAAGCAGCAAAAATTATTTTGGTATCATTTAGATTGTAATTCTGGAATATGTCCTTCAAAGTCAATAGAAGAAGGTAGAGGCCTATGTCTCCATACAGCAGAACTTCCATATGTCTTTGGAACTGTGAGCGATATGTATTCGAGAAATTTACACAACTGCACATGGGATAATGAAACAAAGACATTTTCTAATCAAATAATTTTACATTGGATCAATATGGCTACAGTAGGAGAACCATTAAAAGAATGGCCAAATTATAGTCCATCATCACCGAAATATTTTCAGATTACACCTTATCGTGATTTTTCACCTTTGTTATCGAATAGAGATTGTTCACTAATTGATCAATTTGAAGAGGAGAGAATCAAGCTCATGTTTGGAGATTCCGAAAATCACAACTTAAAGATTTACGGAAATACAAACGTTATTATGTTTTTCATCATGCTCTTGTTCATGCTTAGAACTGACTATATCCATCATTCTTTTTAAGGAAGGGTTCATTTTTCTGACTTTTCTTTTTGCATTATAATATACATTACTTATATTGCTATTTTATAACATCGGTGAAATAACATCATATTTTTTTCAAATGATAACGATAATTTCAATATTTGCTACCAATTCTTCATCTTCTACCTGTCATCTAGACCTGTATTGATACACTCAAAAGCATTACTCGGGATGTGTTGCAGAATACTGTGCACAACTCTCTACTATATGACTTGGTCAAGGAAGCTGAATGCAATGTAGTATAAAAGAAAGTCTAAATCCATCAAATTCTCAGACCTATTTACATTACGAATCTGTTGCCGGTTGATCGAGAAACAGAATTTTTGATGCCAACAACAGTTCCATGCCGATGCAGATATCGTCTTGGACAATATAATCGACAGTGTATTTAAATAAAAGATTTCGTGGCATTGCGCGGAGAAGCATTGGGTCAGAGAGATTCTGAAAATCGTTGCGATCAGTCAGAATCTCGAATAGAGAGGATTTACTGCATCTCGTTCGACCTGAATATTTACACAAAAAAATCCCTTCGACGAATTGTCAGCCCAACTGTTCAGGATTGTTGAGGATATGTTAGCCTTTACAATCAAAAGCTGATTTAAGAATCTAGTACTAATCTGAAAGCTTGGAGTCAAATGCATTAAAGATGTTATTTGATAGAAGTTTGCAGACGTTTAAATGTAGTGACTCTCATATAGACTCATCAAATATTTCTCTAAAACTTCAAAAGCAAAATATCTTTCTTCCAATACATTTTATATTGAAGAGTATAGCTCCTTTCTTGAAAGAATAAAGTCTTGGTGTAACAATCAAACTCTTTTTGAATCAATACGAAATTTTACGATCGATGAGATTATGGCTCTTGCTGACTTCTTCGAAATGTTCTAAACGGTTCGAAGTATGCATACAGCCCTCAAACAATAATGCAACAAAGGTAGGAAGAGGAATAGAATCCGTACAAATCCTGTTTTTGTATATCTGTTAAATTTATTGTAATGTAATTCATTTGTTTTTTTGTAAGAGTAACAATATTTGTCTATATACTGGATTTTCTTTTCTTTCTCTTTTTTTTCTGAAATTTATGCCTCTCTTATACGATGTATTATCAGGATCAATAGATGGCCAGTCTTGAGCAAATAAAAGTAAAACAATAGTGACATTTTTAAGAAAGACACATTGGAATACAGCTGTACTCTAGTCAACAGAAATTGTCTGATTCAATAACTCGTAAGATAATAAGATATTTCTTCTCATCTGGCCGTCTAAACATTGCAGTAAACTACATTATATTTTGTAGAATAAAACGAACGTATGCAAAATGTGTGTAGACAAATCTTCTTTTACAAAAGTTTTCCGAATCTTAGTAACCCCCTTGATCTTTGAAAATACGTTCGATATCTGCATTGTGCGGATTCCATTGTGGTAACCAATGAGGTTTATTTTTTTCTAACCATGTCCAAGTAAAATCCGAAACCAATGCATGACCATATTGATTGATGTGAAAACCATCAACACTCTCAACTAATTGCCATGGTTCGCCACCTTGTGCTTCCCATGCTGCAAAAACATCAGCGACAGAAACATAGAAATAATCAAGATCATAATTCTTGGGTGAATATTCCAATGTTACATTACGTATTGCTTCGGATAGATCGATTGCTCGTTGAGAAGTTATTGCACGTAATGTATCATTTGTTGTTAGCCATCCATTGCATGGAGATATTTGTAGACAAGATAAATACGTATAGAATTGTGCATAGGTGACTGGTGTACCAACACGACCCAGTGGATGAATACGATTATGTAATAATTCGTATAAGAGACTACCATTGGCTAGACCAGTTGTCAATACATGACTACCTTTAGGTAAAATCGTATCAAGATAAGTGAGAACGGTCAACAGATTGGTACGCATCTCTTCTACGGTAGTCATATGATCGATTGTATTTGGATGGCCATTACAGACATCGTTGCCGACTAAGGCATAGAAAACAAGAAGTGGTACGTCATTTTCTGGATCACGTGTTAGTGTCTTTGAAATATTGATCATCGATAAACTACGTGCTCCATTCACTGCAATATTTTGATAGTCTCGGTGATTGCAATGATCTCGTTCAAAAAAACGAGCATAGGTTGAACGTGTTGGACCTACGAAATAACGGAAAACTTTGAAATAAGACTATTGAATATCATTTTACTCACCTTTAATAGTCGGCCAAGAGCTGTTGAAATAACCTGTTGAACCGGATAATTGTGGCCAATCAAGTTCATTCTCAATAATGAATAGCATATGTTCAAATACATATGATGATGCTTGACTGGCATCGAGCCATTGTTCGGGAATATGAAAATGAGCAGAAACAGAGTCACCTAATATAGCAACACCCATTCGTTGTGTATCATTACATAATTCATCTTCCCATGGTCGATTTGTTGATGAATCCATGCCAAAGATGCCATTACAATTATGGTCAATAGCAGAATCACCTTTTACGGAATGTGCACCTGGTCGAATTTTTGATGATAAATCATCACAATCTTTACCACGCCATGAAGTACCACGAAATGTTGATTCCGTACTGAATCGATCACCATCAATATCCACAAGAGGTTCATGATTGTTAAAGACATGTTCAAGAATTTTACAGATTTCATTAATGCCCGGAATAGTACAGATTTTCGACGTGAGTAAAGGAAGAAGTGTTGGGTGATTTTGACGAAACTTCAATCCACTCTGTTCGAGAGAGATAAATGATGGTGATGATGACTTAGGTTGATACAATCGACATTCTGGCTGACCAGGATCAGTGTGACAAATTTTCAGTGCATGGCAAATAACATCGGATGTTTCGTTCTTCCCGAAGCCATCGATAATGACCGGACCTATGATTCCATTTGTATTCTTTTTTCGATTGATTCAAACAATTCAACTTACCCAAAAAATCGACAGCCGTTTTACAATATATTCTAAAATCATTTGGTAAAAAATTGCAGAATCGTTCGAGTGCTGCCACAATACTTTCATTATAAACAATAGATACTCTCTCAATTATACCCAAAACTATTGTACATCCTGCACATTCAGCACCGCCATTGACACCGTTCATAAAATGTCCATCAGTCTCTGATACAAACACTAGAAGCCATAATACGCATATCGAACCAATACCTAACTTCAACATTTCTACAACCTTTCTTTTTAATGTGTATATGCGAATAGGACACACATGTTATAGAGCAACTAGAGAATGGGAATGAGAACAACTGTTGTATTTTAAATGGAAAATCTAAAAATAAAGAATATGCCACGATGAGAAATATTTTCATTTCATATGCTAGTACACCATCGTGTAAGCAAGATCTTTAGCCACTATCTTACTGCCAAACCATTATTAAATATTGAAAAATATCCGCTTGAATATTTAATGACAGTTTATCTACATCAAAAGCAATACAGACATTAGAAATATTACAAAAAATATACTTAATTAATGTAACCTAATGAATACCTACTGAAAGTGTAGATAAAGATGGAGTATGAGCAGATGAAAACCAAGTATCTTTATCGTCATTTGTGACTTTGAAAAAAAAAACACTTTTATTTCTTCCTGCTTCGTGAAAGTAGCAAAATTCATCTGTTTTTGTCATACATTCCAATAATGATGCCAGTGAAACTTGACTTCTATGAAATTAAACAGTAAGGAGCTCAACATTTGGCTGGCATTCTTAGCAATAATACTGAGTCAGAGCTTTTCCAATTAAAATTCTTTATACAGTAAAACTATTCAGCGCGACAACGTGACCTTGCAAAATTATCAACAAGAGATTGATCATGCAAATTGTATCGATCACGATAACCTCTGATGAAACCACCTAAATACACTAATATTTTCTTAAAAAGAAAATTTTGATAAACAGAAACAAGCAACTTAAACAACTTATAAAATTGATGATCTGTTCATACAGATTGACTCTACTAAATTCAACAGAAAGCAAAAACATATCCTATATTCTATCATCATCACTACCACAATCTCATGTTAATTAATCTGAAAAGTCATCAGGATCGCACCAGGATTTTTATACCATAATGCCTATTTAACTCAGCGAGAATCATCTTTATACATCAATTCTCAATCACAATTGCTATAAGAAATTCTGTATAAATCAAGATCAAGAAACTACATTGTACAGCTCATTAATATACCGAAAAAATCAAACATATAAAAAACAATCTAATTTCGAACACGAATATTGAAAGCTACTCAATAAAATTAAGAAAAAATGTTCGATCACAGACAACATGCAAACTCACTTCGAAGAAAACACCATATTAATCTTTCGTAATCAAATTTTGCCGCTCGACGGAAAAGGAACAATGATTACAATAATATAGTAAATCATCATCATTTATACCGCTACCTCGTTTCCCCCAATTCTGTCATTGATATCAACTAGAACCTATACTAGTTATGCACGTTCACATGCATCTACATCTTGTTCTTCTCTCTCTCTCTCTTTAAAAACACAAACAATTCAGACCCTTTTCATTCTTTCGAACTTTTCCATACAACAATCTCACTCTACTAATAATCTCTTGGCTAACTTCAGTTTTGTACATATATAAAGATGCTGCTTTTCAGCTTGGTCAACAAGACAAGGAAGAAACGCATAGTTCTGTGTTTCAAAAATATAGAAGTAGACTTTTACCTTTTGACTTTTGTTATAAATTTTCGAAACAAGATTTTGAAGAAGTGCATTAAAATTAATAATGAGTGCCGGCATTGATAATGTATAGAAAATCTATTGATCTACTCAGGATTAATCTTTTTAGATCATTCTGTTTAGAAGTTATAAGAACTTTTCTAGAAATGTTTAAATTAAACAACTAATCACTGATTACTCTAATTATTGTTTCAAATTATTTGAATGAAAATGATACTTTATGTATACATTGATACTAAATAGAGCAAAACAGACGTACCAAGCATAAACTATGATATCTCAGTCAATAATTACACCTTCATATTTGTCATTTTTCTTCACATTGTAATGATTACAAAATGAATAACTAAACTGCAGTTTCTTTCATTCTTGTTGTTTTAACTATTTGAATTATCTAAAGCTAGAAAGAACACAATCAAAAAATGAATCCTTCCAGTGAAACGCGAATTTAGAAAACACACGTGTAAATGCACGAAAATAGGTCCATGCATACGTATACGTTAGTATAACCTTTCATGCATGTTCACTTGAGTAGAATGTTCTTGCACATCTGAACATGAAAATGTTACTTGTACCTGTACATGTACTTGAATACAGACATTTCTATCTTATTTTTCACTTAATGAATTCTCTCATCTTCGATTAATAACATTAACCAGATTCAGAAAAAATAATTTAAAAGAACTCAAATCGATACTATCATTAATATTTGGACTTCGTTGTATTCGTGTAATTGATTCATCCATAGTGCCAATATTGGATTCTATCTTAACCCTTTACGGCCGGCTACCAGAAGACAACAAGCAAAAAGTTTTCTTTGTATATATTCTTTGTTGTTTAGTTATTGGGATCAATTTTTCACGGTCGAGTTTTTACAAAATGCCGTACCCCCCTACGGCAAAATTGTACCCTTTTGGGCACGTCCGGCCGTAAAGGATTAATGTCAATGCATAAAATAGTATCCATTAAAAACTTATTACTTTCTATCTGCTCGTTAGATAAGTTATATTAACTATTCAAATGTGTACCTAAGTTTCAGTGATAATCATGCTATTCATCTGAAACAGTGGATTATAATGAATTTTATTGACAAACTTAATAAACTTATATCATTATTAGAACAAACATCAAATTTAAAGAGTTTAACAATATCTAATGATAATCAGACAGATTTAATTGATGCTTGTTGATAGGATATTTTACTATCTCTTCATTTTCTCATTTAGATTTTTTCAAATTTAAATTTACCTGCTGTCATGTAGATAATATGCTTAATAAGTTCAAACAATTTTAAAATAATTTTTGGTTAGAAGATCATCGATGTTATACAGAATCTAAGTTAGAAAAAGATTTGGCATTTATTTGTAAAATATCGTACACATTATATATACATATAAATTGACAACATCTACTAAAAGTTTCGTAATCAGCCGATCAATAGTATCAACGCATTCAATAATGTAACACATGTAATATTGTATCAAGAAATGATAATACTCAAAGATTCATAATATTTTGCCAAGGTAGCGTCATCAACATTAGAAAATAAAATATATTTGGATGATATCAATGATCATTTTTTAAGAACAGAAGACATAAATTCTTTGAAACTGATTGTTAATTTATCTAATTAGAAACATCTAACTATTTCATCAACAGATTTCAATGGAATCGTCATTAGTATTATTACAATTATTAAAAGAAACATTACAACTATTATCAATTCCTATTAAACCATACTATTTGCGATCATTCTTCAATAATAATGAATTATGCAAATAATTGAATAAAAATATATGTAATTCCGTATGATTCATTTGATAGTTTCGATGAGATAGAAAAATTTTCTAAAATATCGAATAGCTTACACGTTACATCAATAAACAAGATCACTTGTTATTTCTCCTAAAGTATTTATCAAAATTATCTAAATTTAAAAAATGCATATCAAAACTGAATTTAAACAAATTTTATATATTTGGATTGAGAAAAAAAGTTGCATTAATCGAGGTGTAAATTTATTTGAATCAATAAAATATGTTAAAAAGGAAACACAAAGTATTTTCTTTTTTAAAAGTTTGCTATTTTATATTAGTTGTTACATAAACTATACTAATAATGAATTTTCGTTTGTAGGAAAAACTTACTTTTCTTATTACTTGATCAATTGTTTAATTTTCTATTTTTCTCTTTAATGATATACCTGAGAGAATCTCCTAAAATTGTTTCATGTGGATAATGTATGAAAAATCACATCTGTTTTGTTAAGATATGATATAGAGTTAATTTGTAAATATTTGATTTTATATAAAGTTTTTCTCGTCTTATAACGAGATTAATATGTTAAAGCTAAAAACTTTCTAGAACAATCTTTGTGAAATATTAAAGATTTTTCTGATTTTATAGATTATCAGTTGAAGTTATATTTCAGAATGATCATAATCGAATTTTTAGACTCAAGAATTTCATAAATTTAAAAAATGCGTTCATCTTATTAGCCAATATAAAAGTTGAGAAGATTGAGTTCTTAAATTTGTTTCGCAGTATTTGTTCTATATATGGCAATATAACGAAACATATTTATATTAAAACTTATTTCATCAGTTATATAAACGGATAAGTTTATTTATCAGTTATTAATTTTCTTCTTTTGTCACATCTTAATCAAAAAATTAAAATCATGTTAAAATATTGACTATCTATTAATTCATTGCATGCGGTTCTCGTTTTATTTCAACATTGTAACTTTGGTCAACAGGTATTACTGGATTAGTTGAGACGGTTTGAACACTGTTAACTAAAAAAATATTTATAATAAATTTAATAACTCTTTTTAATATTAACTTTACCATTATTAGCTACTGAAAATGAGTTAATAAATGGTGTAGCCAATTGTTTTGCATATTGAAAACCTGGATAACGATGATATTTATCTTTATTGTTATACCAATGTAGTATTTGATTATGATTAATACATTGATGATCGAGAAAAAATTGTAATAAAAATGTCATCATATCACCTATGAACAATCAGTTAGAAATATGTAATATAAAAATAAAAAATATACTTACGTTTATGTTCATGAATTATTTCATAATAAAAAAATACTTGTATACCAACTACAATACCAAAGTCACCTGAATGATTCATCAGATATTCATAAATAGTTCTTATATGTTCATATAGAAGAAAATTTTTTTCATCGAAATTTGGTTTTCTATGCCAAGCCGTAAGATACGAACAGATAACACTAGGTACCGTAAGGTTACGACCTGAACTCTAGCAGAAAAGAAAATTCTTTGAAAATTTTATTTTTAATGTAATATGCACACAATGCAAAATTTCAGCAAACTTTTTTTTTCTCATTGATTTGTATTGAATTAAATAGAATATACAAAACCCTATTAGAAAAGATATTTTTAAAAAATTTCAAACATTTTTATGAAGTCAAAATTCGAAATACTAAAGCAACCTTAAATTTCAAATAAATTAGCTTAGTTTTCAGAAATTATATTTATTTGTCTTCTACTCTGCACTAGCAGATCTATTACTATTTTTTTTTCTTATTTAGCGTCAAAATTGAATATAGAATGTTATAGTGAAATTTATTCAATTATAAAATAGTCTTTATTTCTTTGTCACATGAATAATCGGAAGGGTCATTTTGATGTTGTTGTCTAGTATAATTTATAGATATATCTAATTAATTATTTGTGACACAAACTAAATTTGATTTTTACATACTGTTTGAACCTCCAGCAAAGAAAAACCAAAAGTATCAAAAGACTTTTTTAAAATCTTTTGTTCTGTTAGAAAAACTTGATGATTTGTAAGGTAACACTACCCAGTCTTTGACATTAAATAAAAAAGAAGAATTCTGCATCTGCTATATAGTACAGAATAAAAGACGAATAAGCCTAATTTCTAAAAACTAAGCTGATTTTACCACTTCGAGTTTTTATCTTGTAAAAAGCATACGAAAAATTTTAGAAAATATTTTCTAATATAATGTGATGTGTTCTATATTCAAATGGATGCAAACCAATGAATATAAAAATTTACTCAAATTTTGTATTGTGTGCATTTGATTCATTTACCTTAATATAGACGGCAATATCATGCTTGCTTTGCTCTATTGATGATGTATTAGCAAATCTTTGAACAAGTCGATGAAACGGATAACCTTTTCGTGAATTTATAATCTTAGTCGACGAAACTGTTGATAAAGCCACTTCCATTACCGTCGGTTGCTTCGATATTGAGTTTTTTTTATCTTCAATTTAAAAAATAAACTACTATGATTTTCTTATTTTATATCATACCCATCGTTGATGTTTGTACTTCGACTGGTTTTGGTACTAAATCCAAAGATGGATATTCTATATTAATTGGCGATGGTGCTGATAAATTCCATGTTAAAAGCGCAGTATCTTCTCGTACTTGTTTAATTGTTTGTTTAATATGATTGAGTATTTCAATATTAGCATTTTGCTGTCTTTGTAAATGTTCTAATGGTTGTTGAGCATCACGTTCGAGTTGATCATATAATTTCTCTCGTGCATTATTTGAAGCCTCTCGTTGAGATTCGATCGATTGCAATTGTTTTTCATAAATTTGTTGAATATTTTCTATTTGTTGTGTTCGCCATTGTTCAAGTGATGTTAATGTATTATTATATATATTTCTAAGTTTTTCTGATTCACCATCAATTTGTTGCAAAGTTAATTCAACCTCATTTGAAAGTTTCTTAACACTACTAAAAACAATTTTAGTATGTTCAGTAATATGTGAAAGGCATAATCGACGATTACAATGTAAACAAATAGCTGATTGAAAATTTTCACATGATGAAATTTCTTCACATTTATAGTTTGCCATGTTTATCTAAAACGATGAAAAAAAAAGAAATATGAATAATAGTAAACTATAATCAAAACTGATGATCTCTCGGATTAATAGAAGACGATAAGTTTCAATGAAATCGAATTTATAAATAAAAAGGATTCTTTAATTATTATTGATTTTGTTGATCTGGTAAACTTTCTAATTTTGAGATCATGGTTGACATATAACCAATCGTAATACTCGAGATAGTGTTATAAGAGAAAATCATGTTATCATTTATTTTCTATGAATCACTTTTGTCCTTCTACTATTGTTTTATATTCTATTTATGTAAAAGAAAATTCGTCTATTCATTATTTTCGCCTGATATATGAGAAGGAGAAAAAAGTAAAAGAATATAATAGTATTATGACACCATCTATAGATTATAGAGAAAAGAAAATATTGTGACTATATATGTATGATACAAGAAATGATGTTTATAATAAGTCATACAAAGTAACTCGGAATGAATGAATGACTTCTATTTTTCTTAATTCTATTGATGAATTTGATACTAAACATACAGAAAAAAAAGGACTAGAACTAAGAATTTACTTTTTAATTTCTCTTAGTAAAGTTTTACATTCATTTTTCTCATATTAAACGGATTTGAAGTACTTAAACGAATGACAACTAAATTTGAAACATACATTCAAAATGTGTTTCCAGAATGAACATGGTTCACAGCTGATTGCATTGCAAATTATATTACATACTTCATATTATCAATCAACGTCAGTAACGTTTAACAATGTATATGTTCCTACAAACGAATAAAATAATTCAATCTTTGTTTTGAAGTAGATGATTCATATTCATACATAGAAATAACCTTCAGTAAACGACGAATCTTAGTTGATAAATGTTGAAATAGACAAATATTTTGCTTAATAATACATTGAGCACTCAAGTTCGTTTGTAATATTATATACCTTTTCAAAGGACTGACAAAACTTTTTAAGAGTATTAAAAAATATGAGTGACATGTTGGATCCTTATGGAATTTGAATTAATACTAAACACTATATATCAATTGAAACAAACGTAATCAAAATATTTCATTACATTGTAGTTTTTAAAAGCCAACATTTGACGCTTGATGTTCACTTATGTCTGAAATATTGTGTTACTGTCTGAATATTTGATTATATGAATAGATATTTCATTAGATATTAGGATTTAAAACAATGATACTATTCCGTTATATACCCTTTTAAAATTTTTAAGAGTGAAGATACAGTAGCTTCCAGCACTTGGTTTTTTGAGATTCTTTAACAAATTCTTATGCATTTTGAAATAAATTTCACACAGTTCCTTGGAGCATACATACGTGCCTGCAGTGTGGGTGCCATGGGAATATTGATACAACTCAGCGCATACATAAGAAATAAATCCGAAAAAAAGTCCCGAGATCCTTTCACAATGGCAACAAAATATATAGTCATGACAAGTTTCGATCTTGTCTGAGAGTCTCATCAGATGGCTTTATTCAAATTCATTATCACAGTTTCAATACTGTATTCTCTCTATGTAGAGGTTGATTGGGGTATCATTGTTATTTTATGATGATGAATTTAAATAAAGCAATCTAATGAGAGTCTTAAATAAGCTTGAAACTGGTCATGGTTGCTTATTCTTATTCTAAAATGTTCATTCGTGCAATGACTTATTGAAAGGAAAGTATTAGCCAATTAAAAAAACTATAAAATAAAATAATACGAGAGAAAACACGGAAAATATGATAGAAAAGAAAATCAATATTGATCAATAACGACATATTGTATGATCGACACTTTTCTTTCGACGTCTTTAATATAAGTCATATAACTATCTCACAAAGTTAGTTACTAAGGCGAAGCTTCTGCCAAAGTTTCAAACATCGTCTATACTACATTCACAGAAAATTTCATCCCCAATTACTCAACTACAATAGAGCGGAAGATATAACAGTGAGCAGTAAGCACTTTCTGTTGGACGATTATTTTGAACGATGTTTTAACTTGAATTGTTTTTCTCCACAAATGTTCAAAGTGAATTGAATCCATGTCAATAGAAAGAGGAAAAGACAAGCTACATTTTAGTAATTAACTCTTTATTATTTTTACATGAGAAGTAATTTTTCTTTTAAAGTATCATATTCGAAGGAGCGTCAGATATAGAAAATTTTTTAAAATATGCTTAGTTAGAGGATAGAGTCTCGGATCCCTCACCTGAAACCACATCGGGACAAGATAGAGCAACTTATCACATGATGACAGTTACTTTAACATCTGTGACAAAACTAGTCATATTAATTTAAAAAATCTACTTTTAGAATAAAACATTATAAATTCTTTTTTAAAACTAGTCTCAGAATCTTGGTTTAATCAGCATACACTAGAAAAAAAAGGGTATCGATAGTATCTTTACAACGTTAAAATGTTAGACTCAGAGAAATCTTTTTGTTGCTAATCTCTACATCGTCTTGCTCAACATCTAGCATTCTAGTCATAAGATGGGGACAAAAACAGAGAAAGAATACTATGGAATAACGACCAGATAAAACTGAAACTAATGAATTTTATTTATTTCAATTAACGACAATGTTCATTAGCTTAACCACACATTCATATCAAAATGGAACTCCAATTCATAAAAATAAGCGTTATATTATGTAACGATAATGAAGAGTAGATATCTCTCCTAACAAGTACTACTTTGCCCTTATCATGATGTACAATGATAAACTGTAGATATAGCGTTACTTTCATCTTGGATGCGGATGTTATCTACAATACTTTATTAGTTCATTGGCCGTATCGCATAGAATACGGCAACATGTGACGGCTGAGTCTACGTAACAAGTGAGTTTAGAGTCTAGTCAAGATTAAAATAATATTTTGTAATATTATAAAACAAAATGTCATCAACTGAGAAATAAAAAAAAATTATTTATTGATAACTTGATTTATTTATTTATTTTTTCTCTACTAAAAAAAAGACCCTTGACTTCTATGTGAACTAGACAAAGGCACTGAGTAGTGTTGCCGATGAATTAAGAGAAGATCTTTCTTTATCCTTAGATCGACTCAAACAACAGTATGTTTTGTCTGTAGAAGAAATTAGATAAATTCCATTCAAATCTGGTTGGGTAACAAATGTTTCTTTCAGCTAATCGGATTGCAGGAGTGGCTTTCTTCAGCAGTGTATAGCTAAAACATGGTAGTATTCAGGCCGATTCAGATGTTTATAGTGATCCTTGTCATACGGTCTGAACATCGATATATATTGTCTATAAAGGAGTAGAGAATAGCCTCAATTATCTATTAGGTTGGCAACAAAGTTTTATCGTTTTTTTCAAAAATTTTATTTATATTTTTTAACTTCAACAGTACAACTAGCTTTCAGTTATATATGCACCACTACTATCTATGACTTGTCGCTAACGCTCTGGCAGATATAGGATCCTGCGTTCGTAGAAGTCCTGAGACTTTTGATCAAAGAAGTTGGCAATCTCCACTTTCACGTCGTTCTTGTTGTCGAACTTTTTCTCACGCAAATGATGAGCAAGAAAACGAAACAAATGGCAATTCGTTGGAGCCAAATCAGAATAATAAGGTAGATGAGGAATGGTAATCCATCCGAGCTTCAATAATTTTTTGCAGATCGACTTTGCAACATGGGGTCTTGCTTTATCATGCAAATAGTAAATTCGATCCTGCTTTCCCTTGAGATTTTCGACAACCTGGTCCAATTGTTGACAGTAAAGATCGACAGTGATAGTGCAACCATTTGGAAAAACTTTCTAGCGAATAATTCCATTGACATCCCACCAAACGCTCAACATCACTCTCCTGGATTGTAGATCAGCCTTAGGCGTTGCTATGCCTGTTTGACCAGGGCTTAGCCACTGGCGTCTGTGCGTGTAATTAATATACAACATTCACTTCTCATCGTCGGTAATAGGATTGCGGAGCCATTAATAGTTGCGGTGAGATGTCATTAAATCAATACAAGCATCAACCCTTTATTGAAGCTAATGTGGTGATAACTCATGGGGTATTCGAACTCTGTATCTTCATGTTTTGCTTAATTTTTTCAGATGTTTTTCTACCGTAGTATGAGAGCATCCAAGCTGCTCTGCTAAATATTGTGAAGTCAATCGAGGATCTTGTTTGATAAGCTGCTTTAAGAGATTCACATCCAGTTCCAGTGGTCTACCGGGTCGAGATAAATCGTCGAGTTCTAAGTTACCGTTCTTAAAGTGATTGAACCAATGTTATACCATATGAATAGAGAGTACATCCTTGCCCATCGTGTTGCACGTGTTTTTGGCTGCCTCCGTTGCTTTGTGACCCAGACGGAATTCATGAAGTAAAAGCACTCAAATCTCTCTATGAGAAAGATTCATTTTCAGTTCATGATCAGCTTCCATATCGATGACTTTATTATCATTCGAAAGATATTCACACTCCCTTTATATACCCTTAGTACGAAAACTTCTAGAACTTTCTCGAATGTTTTAGAACATTTCAAAGAAAAACGCAAGAACTTTGTTGCCAACCTAATAATATCAAATATCTAAAGTGATGAAACTGTGTTGTCACGACAGTTCACATGTTAGCTGTTCTTGCCCAGAAAGATCTCATCACTGGTCATTGTTCTACACTATCTTTCTTTTCCTCTTCCATTGCTTTGGAACGTACTCAATGATCTCTGATTCCCTGTTCCTTTGATCTGTAATTCTTTATCCATTGAACCTTACTTTTCTGACTCTGGTTGCTAAGGTCTGTAATTGGGGGTAGAAACAATTTCAAATAAAAACTTATATTCACTAGTTTTCTTCGAAAATATATGTGAATTTCGCAAAATTGAATTCCAACGAATGCTTCGACTTCTTGGTAGTCTTATAAATATTCTTTTATATATGGTCGAGTGTATAATCATCTCATGCAATAATATATATCTTCAGATATCTAATGACGATCAATATCAAGAAAAAAAAGTACAAATTTCAAATAAACTCTCAAATGTTCGTTTTACATTAAGCTTTGAAATATTAATCCTTGTCGAAAAAGAACAATCTACGCCGAAAAATTGAGGCACCGACGACAAAAATAAGAGAAACCACAGCTGCTTGCTTAAACCATTTTAACCAGATAGCCAATGCTTCATTCTTCATCCTTTTTCCCCTTTCATTCACTTCGTTTAAATCGTTTAGCCGAGGAAAATCTTCTGATGGAATTTCTTCATTCAAAAAACTGCAGAGTGGACCCCAACCATCTTGTACCTTGTACTCGAGAAGTCGTTCTGGATCCACACCCGTTTTGA
>JAJEKB010020250.1:0-18757 GCA_022393335.1 Macrotrachela quadricornifera
TAATTATACGAGAAACAATCAGAGTTTTGATTATTATTTTAAAAAAAATCTATCATTCCCGTCCTGTTGACTATATGTTTATGTATATATCTTGATTGTTGTTTATTTGTTTGTTTGTTTTTTTAACTGGACAAACAGATCATATTGATTGTTATTTGTCTATTTATATTTTCTTTTTTTTTTGCTGATAGTAGTGCAGGAGAATAAGCAAGGTATATGTTTTAAATAAATAACTGAAAGATTTCGACACATGTGATTAAGATTTAACGAAAGATAAAAAAGAATATCTCTATCAATTTGAATAAATTCAAAAATCTATTTATTTTTCGAATTATTATAGTCTATGTTTTTGTATAATATTTATAATAAGAACAACAAATACGTTATAATAACTTTTTATTTATTTTCTTTAATCACCGTCATAAAAGTTCGTAAGAAAAAAGCACAACCATACAAACATCTAAATTTAAAAGAAATGATTTTACAAAGAATAAAATGTAGGAAACTAATATAATATATGTCGATAAAATGTATGTAGTAAATTTCATTTAATGAGTAGATGTTTTCGCAAAAGCATCACTAACTGCTTGAAAAATCACAGCAACAGCACATGCACCAGGATCAGCAACATGAGTATCAACTGATTTTGTATATGCAGCTCGACCAACTTTAGGAGAAAGAACTTTAGTATCTTGTGCAGCACGTTCAGCAATAATTGCTAATTGTTTCCAATCTTGTGATGTAAAATTTTGTTGTGCACTTTTTGATTTCATATAATCAACGGCCGGAATAAGTGCATCTAATAAACTTTTATTACCTGGTTGTACACGTGCATAAGATTCAACAGATTGTATTCCTGCTTCAAATGCATCACTAAGACTTTCAATTACTTTTCCTGAACGATTTGATAATGATAATTGTTTAGCAACAGCAGCAAAAAATAATCCACAAACTATAATAAATGAATTATTATTTAAAAAAAACAAAAAATTTATAAAAACTATTTTTAATATTATTTTCTAAACTTCGAATCTATTGATTACTGTTCAAATAAATTTCGAATTGAGTGCATATTTTGCTTTTAATATTAATTTCAAATATGTTATTAGATTTAACTCACAAACGTACTTTTTCAATTAAAATCTGTTAGAATGTATCAGAAATACAAAAAAAAATCGGATTGGTTTATTCACCAAAGTTAATCTTTGAGAAGAAAAATCAACAAGTACTACTCCTTCTTTTTTATTCCATAATCAATCAAAAACTTATGTTGCGTACTGAGAATGTAACTCAAAGTTTCGATTAATTAAAAAACGCTTTTCAGATTGATGAAAAATTCGCTGATTTGTTAAGTTATTTACTAAGGATCGAAGAGAGTGGTTTACATCTATCAGTTCTGCTTAAAGATACATATACGATGTGTTTCTTGCAAAAAACAATATCCATGCATCTAAATCTCGATAGCTAATACGCAAATCTTGACTTTTTACATTTAAGTTTTATAATTGTTTGAAATAAATATGATTGTTTTAATAAAAGAAGCTTAAATCTGCACTCCGTATACTTCACACAATTTTAAACAGATGAATATTATTCGAACAGAACTGAGTACAAATCTGATACAATCAAGGAACTATACATTAATTTATGATCAAGTATTATTCAAGATTCCTCATAAAATTCTTTATTAAGTAACTCATTTTTACTTGCTCCACATGTTCCACCCATTCGGCTTTCTGCAATAAGACCAAGACGACGAAAAAGTGATGATGGTCTATCAAATGCTAATTTTCCATTACTAAGATCACGTGCTATTGCATCAGCTGCTCGACTAAATGCTGTACCGGTATCACCATCACCTGATACAGCATCTAATTTATTTAATTTATCCGTTTCATTATAAAGTCGTTTAACGACTGTTTGAAGAGCTTGATTAACTAATTCACTAGTAGATGAGTCGAATGATAATGGTGATTCACTAAAAAAATAAAATAAAATAAAAGTTCAATTTCAATATAATTTTCTTTGTTTTTTAAAAATCTTTATACTTAAGAACAAGTTGTGAACTAAATTGCTCATTAAATTCTAATGAATCTGATAATGTTTGTATACTATTAGGTGCTTGTGTTGGACTAATTAATTTCGGCCAAGAAAATGCATCTGTTGGCGCATCAAGTAAATTTAAAACAGTTGTATTCATATCTGTTGTTAATTTAAGTACAGTTAATGAAAAACCTTTCATATTAAATGATGACATCATTTCTCCACAAATAACACGTTTAACATGTAATTTATTTTTTTCTAAATTTTCAATTGCATCTTTAGCAACAACACCTAATTCAAGATTTGAACAACCACCTAAACAATAATAATAAAAAGAAAAAATATATATGAAATAGAAAAAAACAAAACAAGAACAAACCAAGATTATTGACAAATAACAGTACATTAGTATCTGGATGAAGATCAAGTGTACGTGAACCAACAAATAATTGACTTAATGCTAAATCAATTGCTTGTCGTGATGGTAATAATTTTAATTTCTGTACACCACTTTCACCATGTATACCCATTCCAAGTTCCATTTCATCATCCAATAACTAAAATAATTTTCAAAAATTTTTTTAAAACAAACAAAAATACATATATTTATATAAATATACTTCGAATGATTGTTGTTGACCTGGTGCTCGAATACCGGATGCTGATAAACCAATTGTACGTAATTGACTACGTACTTTTTGACAAATATCAACAATTTGACTCATATTTTTACCTTCTTCAGCTAATGCACCAGCTATTTTCATTATTAATAAAGCCCCAGCTAAACCTCGAGGTCTTAATAGAAGAAAATTTAAAAGAAAAATTCAATATGATTTATTTACCCAATTGAATTGTCAATTGCAACATCATCAGCAACAACTAACATATCAATATCAATGGCTAATTCTCTTGCACGTTCCATAGCTAAACCAAAATTTAGACGATCACCTGTATAATTAAGAATAATTAAAAGTATTTGTTTGGCACCACGACGTTTCATTTCTACAATCAGACGAAATATATCCGATGATGAAGGTGATGCAAATATTGAACCAGCTATACCTAAAAATAAAAGAAAAATTCAATTCTTAAAAAATATTTATTTCAAAATATAAAAACATACAAGCACTTAATAATCCACGACCAACATATCCAACCTAAGTATTAAAAAAAAATTTTTAACTTTATTAAAATCAAATTCTGTTATTTTTTTTACCATTGCTGGTTCATGACCAGAACCACATCCACTAATAACAGCTACGGATGGTACCGTTGATCGAACAATAACTGCTCGTCCTGCT
This sequence comes from Macrotrachela quadricornifera, assembly GCA_022393335.1. Lineage (NCBI taxonomy): Eukaryota > Metazoa > Rotifera > Eurotatoria > Philodinida > Philodinidae > Macrotrachela > Macrotrachela quadricornifera. The sequence continues at coordinate 3,345 of JAJEKB010020250.1, forward strand.
AATTCTAAATGACTATGTGTACGAACATAACCAATAAGTGAATCATCTACACATGAATTAACTTCATTAATAAAATGTCCTGGCATCTGAAAAAAGAAAAGAACAAAAATAGAAACAAACAAAATTGCTAAATTTTATTCATGTATGTTTTTTTTTAATTTGAAGCAGAAAAACCCGCAGGTACATTCAATTTATTTGTACGTTGTGCACAAATATAAAAAAATCTTTCACCCATATATTCTGAACTAACTAATTTTTCTACATCATCCATTATTTCTTCCTTTTCTTCAGGTGTTTTATCATGAACTAATTTCTAAAACAGAATAATTTTATTTTTTTTATTAAAAATGTAATATTAATTCTTACAGTTATTCGATCATCTAAACCTAAATTATAGAAAAAACTTCCTTGAGGCATTGGTCCAAAAAAGTGAACTAAAATTTCATTAAAAAGAATTTTGCAAAAAAACAAATCATTTTTTATCAGAACAATATTACCATTTGGTACTTGCATACCACGCGTTACTAATTCTTCAAAGTCAACATCTGATATGATATCAATATTACCCGGATCAGAAAGTGGATCGACAATTTCATCCTTACGAAAAGCCTATATAAACATGTTAAGAAAACATTAATCAATAAAAATATATCACATACACGAAATGTATCACGTTTATTATCCCAGTAACCATAATCACCTATCAAAGCAGATCCACCATAATTAGTTAAATGTTTACATATAGATTGCATTACCATAGCACGTTGTGGACTAATTTCTATATGTTGTTTATCTTTTAAATTATTAAGAAACTAAACTATATCAAATAAATAAATATTCTATAGAAAATAAAAATATACATTTTCATAAATTTTCATCATCATAGTTGGTTTTAATGATAAAACATATTGAAGTCGTTTTGTTATTGGATTCCAATCAATCATAACTTCTTTCCAACCTTGTGATGTTTTCTTTACAGTAAAAGAAACAATTATTTTTCTTTTTATTTAATAAGAAAAAAAAACAAATTTTACTTGAAATTTATGTATTGGATAAATATTAAAAAATTCATTTGCAATAAAATATGTATCATAAGGAAGTAATTGTTTAAAATCATCAAACCATATAAGAGAATAATTTCCATCTTTTATTCGATAATCATTTGCTATTAATGGAGTAAACTAATAAAATAAAAAAATTATTTTTTTCTTCATTTTTCTTTTATTTTTAAATTTTTATTAACTGATCGACCAAGTAAAGTTTCAGCTTGATATCGTCGCATAATTGGACTTTGTTCATATAAAGCAAAAAATGTATGTGAATTAGTATATTTTCGTTGTCTTAATATCTTGTAAACAAAAAAAATTTTTTTTCAAAATTACTTTTTCTATTTTTAATATCTTACTAATATATACCTTAATAATATTATTCAATAATATACCTCGACCAGGTCCCATTTCAACTAATTGTAAAACATTTCCACCAATTGTTGAATATTCATGAATAATCCAGGTAGTCAATAACTAATATATTTATTTCAGAAAATCGAATAATCATAATAATAAAATCTCATACTTCAGCGAACAATTGACTAATTTCAGGTCTTGTGATAAAATCACCTTTCTTACCATATGTTTCATGTCGTATATTATAACCCTTAAACGATAATGATAGTAAACATTATTTATAAAGGTAAAAAAAAAAAAATAAAATATATTATGATTTATAACATACGTATTTTGGATTTAATAATGCTTCACGCATAAATTCAGCTACAGTTATAGGTCCTGAAGTTTGAATTCGAGATGATAAATAATTAATTAATCCATTTGTTTCTGATGTTGCCCATAATGTATAATCAATAGTTGATTTTTTTTCAATATCTGATGGAGAAGTTTTAATTAAATCCGTATTTGTAGTTGATTCATAACGAATATACGAAGAAGAGTATAATCGTTGTAAAATACTATATGAAAAATGTCGAATAGTAAACATCTAAAAACAAATTACATACCTATAAGCATATATTTGATGATTGTTGGAGTATTGACAAAAATAAAAATAATGAACAATTATATGTAAAACCGATTATATTTATATACATATATATATATATATTTCTTTCTCTATCTTATTTTTTGTTTGTTACAAGTAACGAAAGAAATAGACATTACAATTTTGATTTTTCTTTCTTTTCTTTTTGTTTTTCGCGGTTTGTCTATTTGCTTACGGCGTTGTATATTATAGTATAATATATTGTAAATAAAAGGAGAGCGAGTCAAGATATAATCGATCAGCTTGAATTATTTTTATTATTATACCTTTAAAAGATCTGTTTTGCACTTTATATATATATATATATGTAAATGCAGGTATTCATTTAAAAAGTTTGATAAACACACAATTACTTATTTCTTATAATATGAAAAATAAACATAATAAATTAAATTTTTTTGATTTATTTATTTTTTTTTGTTGTTGTTATTCAAACAAAAATAAATGACAAAAAGAAGGAAGTATTAAAATGATGATAAAGTTGTTTTAGATTTTTTATCATCAATATTTTGTATTTCTTTTAATGCTTCTAAAACTAATTTAATACTAGCTTTAATATGTGCAATTTTTTTTGATAATTCATTTTCTTGTTCATGTAAATATGGTAATTTTTTATCAATAAAATTTTTTCCTTCATCATATGTTAATTCACAAAAAAGACCAAAACCAATTGAAATAAATATTCGATTATTTACTGAACATTCAGCTTGAACAAAAAATGAACAACCAAGATCAATTTGTGTTTGTAATATTTCTTCGGAATCAATTTCTTTCCGATTCTTGTATAATTCATCAAGTGTATTTAATGTAACACGCAAACGTTCATATTCAGCTATTTCAGAAAATAAACGATCTCGTTCTGACCATGCACGTTGTAAATCAGCACGGAGACGATCATTAAGAAATATTTCATATTCACGAACTTTACGTTGTATTACTGTATTTGTTGTCATCTGAAATTAAAAGAAAATTTAATCATTTATAAAAAATATTCATTGAAATATTGACGGATATTATTCATTGGTTAGATAAATATCCAAACCGATTGTCTTAGTGCGACATCACAAGATTTATCATATACAGAATCATCATTGCAAAACAAACGAACAGTAACATCACAAAGTCGAATAAATATATTTTGTAATCGATATAATAATTATCTTGTTATAGCATGGTTTGTCTCTAGTTAAAAAACAGATTACGACTATCAAATACGAACACTATTTTCAACTTAATAAACTAATTATAATGAATCAAATTATTTTTTTTTTTGTCTTTTTTAGTAATAAATATTTCAATTGAACTGAACTACTTGTATTTTTTAAATTTTTTGTCATTTTTTTTACTGATATTTCTACTTGCAACTAACGTTAAACTATCATTGAAAATATTACGAAAGAATTTTCTAATTAAGTTGATATAGTCAGACATATATATGTTTATAGTTATAGAATGTTTGTTTCTATTATAACATATTTTGTAGGTAAGATTGGGTAAATTTAAGGTGAAAATAAGTAGGTGAAGCTGGCGATAGATTCGGGAAATCGATGATTTCGGAGAGGAACGTATAGCCACGAAATTCTAAGATCTTGCCAGGATTTCAAAATTCAAAGTTAGAAAAATAAAAAAATTCTGCTCTCATGTTTTTGGATTTGATTGGATTTTCTCGAAGATTTCATCTAGTATCTTGGCAGGATCTCATAGAATTGAACTAGCTTTCTTTCAGGATGGCATTAGGTTCTTGGCAGAATCCTTGCAGAATTTTTTAAATGAAATGTAATTAAAATGAACATATAGAATGTCGGTCTTTAGACTTTCGGTTCACATACCGATTACTTAACCCAGTGGGATGTGCAGAGGTGCAGAATCTTCCTCGTGCGCACCCACGCGGGTGGGGAAATTTTTTGAAAAAATTGCCTTACTCGGGGAAATTTTTGGGAATTATCAGACTGGAGAAATTTTAAAAAACTGTGAGACTGGGGAAATTTTTCAAAATTTTCCCAGACTGACAATTTTTCAAAATTTCTGCAGGCTAATAATTTTCTAAAATTTCTTCAAGTAATGCAGTTTTCAAAATTTCCTTAGTCTGACAAGTTGTCAGACTGGGCAAATCTTAAAAAAAGTATTAGAAGGGAAAACCTTGCTCTGGTCATAATTAACTGTTACAGAATATAATTCATTCTTTTGAGTTTTTTGCATCACTTATATGCTCGGTTCTTGACAATCCTGCAGCAATACATTCGTGGTAATCGAACTCTAGATCACGAATCCTTAGACAAAAAAGTGATTTTACATTGGAGTGCACCGCCACTTCATCTAGCAGATCCATGCATCAAGCCCTGCCTCAACAACTATTTCTCCCAACTAAACGATAAACACTGGACTTTCTTCAAAAAAAACAGAACGACATCGTCTATTGAAATTAGTTTCACTTGTTTTGAACCGATTGAGAAAGAACGAACTAGAAAAAATTCCTATATTGTACGAACAGTAACAAACAGAACAAAATTTTATCATGTTTTTCAATATTTCGGGTCAAATAAAGTTGGTCTGTGAGTGGCGACGGAAAAATAGCTCCGGGGAAATTTTTTAGAGAAATTTTCCGCGGGTGGGGAAATTTTTTATTTTTTGGAAGATTCTGCACCTTCGGGGATGTGTCATGCCATTTTATCTTACTTCAGCATTCAATATCTTAATTTGTTACCTAAATATAAATTTTTGAACTTTATATAGATAACAATTAGTTAAAACTTATAAAAATGCAATGTTATTTTAAATATTTAATAGATAATAAAATTTTCATACGATTTATATGAATATATTTAGTCTTTTCTTAAATTTTAGTTTCACTTAAAAATATATTTACACTTTTTTTATCAGTATGATTCTAAAAATTTGTTCAGAATATTTCATTTGAATTCAATTTAAAAAAATTTCTTGATGAACCAAATTTCAGATCCAAATTCACTCGTGTACTATTGTTGCTAACATTGTGTTATAGGTCGAGAAACAAGTAAAATCATCTAAATTTACGTTAAAACATAAAGAAACAAACGAACTTCAAGCCTTTCTTGATTCCCTATAGTCTTCAACGTAAAAGTAGTCTCAGTCCAAACGTTTTTGATTAACACCATAGGGTTTCAGGGAGTCTGCTAGAGACCATTCTAACAATCTTCATATATACATATGTACTTTCTTCTCTTTTTTTATCAGCTGATTCTCTGTGTGTGTATGTCTTTTCTCCCTATTTTCCTCTCTCTATGACATACTGATCATTTAAGTCAATCTCTTTTTTCTTTTCTTCATCGAAATGTAAAATATTTAAAAGAAGAAGTTTATGGTTTTTCTAAAATTACGCGGAATATTATCACAATTCCAACAATTCTATCAGAGCTAGGAAAATTTGAAGGCAAACAATGTTTGAAATGGTTTTGGTTTTTTTCAAATACTGGAAACATCTGCAATTGATTTCAATGAAGCTAAATGTATGTTCAACATATTGCGACGAATAAAAACTTGTTTGAAAAATTGACTGAGTGATAATACTGTTGAGATATTATTGAAATGATCTGCTCTCTTAACGTACGATTAATGGATGATACTGTCAATTTTATTGTTCAAGATTTCGAAAAAAATCTAGGATGTGAAAAATGAAAGTATTGTTTCTGGGAAACTGATCAATCAATAGATGATAATAATAATCATTTTGGAAACCTATTTTAAATGTTGTTTTTCGTTTATAAATTGTATCTTTTTGTTTTCTAACAAGGATTAACTTACATACTGTCACTTGAAATAAGCAGACATTCTCTGTAAAAGATTGATGTTGCTAGAGAGACTTTATGCCACAATTTGGATCTTCCAGACTTTCAAAAGTAATCGGGAATCATGGTTGCAAAAAACGCTACTTCATGAGAAAAGCTTTGACAATAGTACATTTTTAAGATATCACATATCCTAAGAAAACTCAACCGTTTAAGTTGAAACTTTCAGAATATAATAAGGAATATGGAGTCTATGATTGGGAGAATTTTCAGAGAAAAATTCCTTTTTACGATTTTTTCATACTATCTTTTGATAGGCTCAAAATTCGATAAAATGACTACAGATCGAGAAGAAAGATTTGATGGTACAAACCCTTTGAGGACATTTTCTAGACTACGACTCCTACCTATGAGCAAAATATGAGATCAAGTGGCTGTTCTAAGTTGAATAGGTTCTCTCGTCAATGAAATTCATTACGTTTTAAGCCAAGTCGATTTATTTTCAGGATAATTTTTCATAAATATTGCATATGATCTAATTTATAAATTTAACATATTAGTGTCTAAAGGGAGTAATTGTTCACAGGATAGGAGCCTATCTTTGAGATAATATTTTTTTTGAGAAAAATAGAAGTTCACTTTATTCAGAATCGACACAAATTAAATGAAAAATGCGTATTTCTTTTAATTAGCGAAGAAACTAATCTAAATAGAAGCCTACTTTCAAAACTATAGGTTAAGAAATAAAGATATCCTCTATGAGCATTTATTCCATGAAGGAAGAGTTAATAAAAGTGATCTTCCCTTAACATTGCAATGTCTTGTAAATATCGCTTTAAAAAAAATTTTTACAACGGAGTTTAACAACATTTGTTACTGATGATGACTACACTTTTTAAGGCCAAAGATTTCAATATTGGTAAAATTAAATAATACTACTATTATTTTTGTTTTCCACTAGAAAAATTTTTGAAAATATTTTATTAAGCATATTAAAATTTATTATCTAAATTTTTATACACATAATATCATTTTCTTAATAAAGAATGCAGCAAACTTTGTTAGTTAATGTCGATCAAGAATACAAATCTTGATAGAATAAACCATCATAAAATTATCATTCCTATTTAAAAATTAATTGTAGTCAATATCTTTTGTTATCGGCTGATGAGTAGTTAGATATTGAGTACTTATAATCGATCGATTATTTAGATATTGATAAGTGAAATAGGTAAAAAGAGTAGAAAGAAGAAGAAATGACAGACAAATAGATAATATAGAACTCCAATAAACAGCATTGCCAAATTTTCGAGATAAATGTCGATCTTGTTGACCACATAAAGACCAAATACTTAAAATAATAGCTAATAAACCTAATAGACAAATGAAAATTAACTTTATAACTTTATCTTATATTATCATTTATTAACTTACCAACAGGTGGAAATATTAAAAAGGCAAGAAGAGCAAGACCAATATGTGAATTGATTGGACGTTCTTGTTCAACATATCGTTGTTCTTGTACAAAATTTGTTTGATGATTGTTATTATTATTATTATTACTTATTGGCAACATTTGATCACATTCGAGTACTATGAAGAAAACAATAGATTTTTTTTTTATAAATTTAATAAAAACTCACGAAATTCTCTTGAACCAGTACGATGTACTCGTTGTCTCCATATACAATTTAAAATAGATGGAAATTTAATCATTGTTGTTTTCCAAATATCTAATAAACTCCATCTATGTCGAAGATTTTTTCTATTTGAATATTCTTGATATTGTATTAGGTTATGTTTAGTATTTTCTTCATCAGAAGTTATACTTTCTAATGTTTCATTATTTCCCATTTCACTAATACATGAATATAAAGATATTCCACTCTTATTTTTATATTGATATTGATTAATAATATGTGCACTTTGAATATGATTGTAATTAATAGATGGATAATTTGTATTAATAGGTAAGGGAGATGAATGTGATTTTTCAAGAGGTTTATTGAAATCAATTGATGATGATGTTGAAATATATGATTGATGATTAATTTCAATAATAGCTGCTTCATGTTGCTGTGGTTCAGATTGTTTTGATGTTGATCTTAAAGATTTTTTATTCCAATGTAATGATAATTTATGATTAATAGAAGAATTTTGTTTTTTTAAATATGATTCAGATGTTTCTTTTATTTTACAATTTGGAATAATGGATAATGATGTATCTGAATGACTTGATCGTTTTGTTATATTTTTTAAAAATGCTTGATGAATAGGTTGAGAACTTAATGATGAATAAGGATAATGTTTGATTGATGTTCGAGCAAAATCATCTATTGATCGAGTAATTAATAATCTTTTATTAGCATAAAATTTTGTTTGATATTGATTATATTCTTCAATATTTTCTTGATGATCATTTTGTATTTTTGATTTATTCGAAATTTTTTTTAGCATATTCATAAATTCATTTTCAAGTTCTTCAATATATGGTATTGGTACATTAGGAATTAATGGTAATTTAATAATTGATATATCTTTTTTCTTATGTAATATAAATTTTTTTATAAATGAAAAATGAAATTTTTTCTTTAAATTTTTTCTTTCATTGTTTTTAATTGATAAATCTCGATTGGAAAATTTCTTTTGAGAATGATGAGATAATCGTTTGAATACATTAGTTTTCTTTGATTTTCGATTAAATTTCATTGTTTAGTTTTTATTTTACTAACGAAAAAGCGCGATTAATAATACTATTAAATTTAGTTTCAACTCCTTATCAATCATTATCAATATCAAACAAAATAATGTAGGAAAGAAATTAAAAAATAGGACGAAAGTTAAAATTAAAATTACTTGCACAAAAGAAAAAGAAAACAAAACAAGAATGCTGTTTTATTTTAATAAAAACAAAAATCTCTTCCAACTAGATTCATCTTATCTGTGATTAAGTAAAATATTTTGTAATTTATCTTAAATCTTTAAGACTAAAATTTAGGTATTTTTGGTATCTTCACTCAGTGCATATTACTTTGTGTAATGCTGTATAACTGTTGGTACATGTCTGATTTAGAAAATTGCACAAATGACTTTTACGAAGTTAAAATTAATTTAAAAACTGTTACTGAATCTAACACTATCTCTCTATAGACTGATATAATAAATGTAGCTATTGTGTTAACGAGCTTCATCAAAATTTTGAACATTTCGTCAACTGTCTAAATAAAGAAAGAATTTGTTTTCTATCAGTAAACTTCTTTACTCAATCTTTGCTGCATGGTATCATAAAAATTCGTTTTTCCAATGTTTTTTTTCATATGTAATACTACTATAAAAAGACATCTCTCTCTTTCTTCTTGAAGCTTTCTTTATTCCAGAATTACTAAGATTATATCAAAGTCACATCATCATATATCCAACTAATGAAGTTCCCCTCCCTTCCTTTTCATCCATAAAAATAACATCAAGTGGATGAACGAGATACAATTTTTGAAGAAACAATGTAATGCGTTTAAAAAATGATGAATATATGTATTTTATATATAGCAAGCAATTAAATTGCATATTTAAATTTAAATTTTCAGACGAATTTTTAGAATATTTTATGCTTCTTAACACATTTTATTAAATGTAAAACTATAATGAAGAATATTATTTATACAAGAAAAGTCTTATTTATTTGTTATTTTTATGCCGAAGCTGCAATATTTACAATAGCTTCTTCCGGATTTGTAAGAGGTCCATTTTCAAAAAATTCATTATTTACTGTTGATGTTGATGTTGATGGTTGTGGTGGTGGTGGTGCTATTGTTAATTGTTCTTGATTATTATTCATTGAATTCATAATTGCATGAAGAATTTGTTTACTAATTTGTTTATTATTATTTTGTCCATTCATACTACTACTTCCTATAGTATTAATAGTATGAAATGGACGTTTTTTCTTTAATGTATGACTATTACATACGGGTGCTTGAATTTGTTCAGAATGTGGTGCTTCATAAACATTTTGTTCATCTTGATTTGTTTTATTTTTACGAGTTATTAATGTTAATGGTTCTTTTTGTTTTTTTAAAGTATTTGTATTAATTAATTCTGAATCTTTTCTTAATTTTTGAAAAGATCGATCAGTTGAATATTGATCAGCTGAACATTGACTTACATGACGTCGAATAGGATTTGATGATTGTTGATGAAAACGACGTGATTCATTATTTGGAAGATTTAAAATTGATTGATGACGAGTAATATTTGATATAGATTTAATAGGTGGATCTTCAATAAAAACATCATCATCACCTTCATCATCATCGTTTGGTTCTGATTGATGAACATGATCATTAGTAAGATGAGGAAATCTGAGAAAATAAAATAAAAATATTTAAAATAAAGAGAATTAATTTTAAATTCAAACCGATTATTGTCATTGACTTTATATAAAATTTCTTTATTTGTATCAGATAATTTTTGTTGATGAGGTTTTTTTTTACTTAATTGTCGTTGAATTGTTGTTGATATAACTGTATCACATTCTTTACTTTGACTTATATCATCTTTTTCTGATATATAAGTATTTGTATTATCATTATGATCATGTTTTGGATTTAATTCAATTTCTTTTCCATTTTTTAATAATGTTTGTAATGATATTGATTGATTTATTGTTTGTTCATTCATATTTGTATTAGGTACACCATAAACACGATTATTATCAGATAATGGTTTATCTTTATTAATAGAATTTGATATTTTTTTTGAATCAGATTTTTCTTGTTCAGTATTTTTCTTTTTATTTTTAGTATTTTTATTTGATTTAATTGTTGATATTTCTTGTTTATTAAGTTGAATAGGACTTTCTATTGGAGTTTCTTTTCGTCCTTTAAGCCATCGACGACGTGTAGATGATTTAGCTGATGGTGTTATTGTACCTTTTTGTTTTTGTTGATGTTTATGAGAAGTATTTTCATTATTAATTGATGTACGTTTATCATAAGATATTTCTTGACGATGTCGAGAACGAGATGTACTTGTTCGATTATGATAATAATGACGATGATGATGATGACCTTGAGAATTTGTTAATGGTACAGAACTAATTGCTGTAATTGAATAATCTTCATCATTAACAGTTTTTTGTGAAGGTGTTCGACGTTTAAGAATAATATCACCATGAGCTGGTTCAAGAACATGTGCTCCTTTTCGAGATTCATGACCAGGAATTGGACCATGAGTATTGTCATGACGTTGTTGAACTGGATGAACATAACGACCTCGACTGGAACGAATTGGTTGTTGTTGTTGTTCCTGTTGTACAGGAATTGGAGATATGGGATGTTGAATAGGATGTATAGTGGCTGGACTTAACGTACGATGAGCAGCTGATTGAATAGTTGAAGTAACGGATTGCATACGATGATTTATACCAGATAGTTTTGGTATAGATTCAGCTTGAGCTGCTGCAGCTTGCATTTCAAATGCTTTAATTTTTTCAAGAACATTGCCATCTTTAACAGCTTTTTGTAATGTTGAATGAATTCGATCTGATGCTGTAAAAGAACTTCGAGCTGTTCGACTAAATATAAATATATTATAATTATCTATAGAAAGAAAATCATGATATTTATTAAATTTACCGAGTACGCATTCCATCAGCTGCTATCATTTGTTCATTAACTTGAAGAAAACCACCTGTATTTCCAACTAATCCTTTCGGAAATAAATGATTAACAGTTTTATCAACAACTATGGATGGTTGTACAACCGAAATTGAATTAACACTTGTTGTTGTTCGATCATCACTATTCGATCGAACTTTCTTTTGTTCATACTCTACTGTATCTACGACTTCATTGTTATTACATGTTGTAATTACTCCTTCTCGTGATCCATCGAGTAATTCAGGTTTAATTTTTGCATGAGGAATAGAAAAAAGTAATCGAAAACCATTATAACGACCATTTGATGGATCTCGATTATGTTGTTGATAAAATGAATTTGATTGAAGAAATTGTCGAATTTGTTTAAGATCAGATCGTCCTTCAGCCAATACAGTTGCCATTTGTTCATTCAATTGCATTCGCCATACAGCCCAATCATGTAAATTAATTGGATTCTTATTTGTTGTAACAGCACCAGATGCTGATAGATCAGCTGTACTACCACCATTTCGTGTTGATGATCGATGACGTGAGGGTGATACATGCTGTTTTCGTTTCTCACCAAATATTAAACGACCTTTTATTTTGTTATAAAATATAAAAAGATTTATCTGAATTCTATTTTTATTATTTTACTTACCTAATGTTTTAGGTTTACCACTTCCGCCTTTGGTCATTGGCAGTGTATTCAGATTTTAGATTCAATTGATTTCGATCATTGTAATGTAAATTCTCTTTTTCGAATCTATGCAATGATTATAATCGTTTATTTTCTCTATCGTTCTTTTTTTTTTTTCTCTTTCTCCTTCTCTCTTAATTGATTCGTATTAAAAAGTCACTTGAATCGATCGACAACGATTGTGAAGGCGGAAACTAATCATTTGTATACAAACATAGATTTATTGACCAAACTGTTTCGACATGAAATCTGATGATTAGTGAAGAAAAAGAAGAAAGAATAATGCGCATACAAAAGGATCAAAATAAACATATGTACACATAATCCTTGACGTTTTTTTGTGCTTCCTACTCATCCACCTTCGACGATTGTTATATCGGCATGTTACTATAAACGAAACAATCAACTAGTTAAATGACATGTTGGTCAAAATAGTAACATGAAAAAACAAACGTGATACTCTTGTTCGTTATATATTAATAAAATAAAAATAATCTATATTTATATGATTTCATCATTTAAACTTTTTGTTTCTTCAAATATTTGTGTTGATAATTCAATCTTTTCATCTTTATCTTGACCAATGGATGTACGTGATATTGATTCAATTAATTCTGAATGTTTTTGATGATATATGGCAAATCGAGTGACATTTGACAGCCAGTCATATTTAATTGTTGTTTGTAACCAATGATAAGGCCATGTTTTACGTATAGATGGTCGTTTTGAAAATATTTCATAATAATTACCTATGACATATCATTATACATCTATTCATGCAAATAATTTTACTGACTAAGATAAGAAAAATAATCTAGTGATAAACCAAATCGTACAGCTAATGCTAATTCTGGAAAGAATACTACATCGACTAGAGTAAATGATGTATTAGCAATATCATTAGTTAAATTGAGCTTTAAAAAATTCGAAATAACATACGGAAAAAAAACTATTTATTAATTACTTGTTTAATATAATCATTCCAACGCATTAATTCATAAAATAGAATTTTTTCACGTTTTTCTCGTAGATCTGTATCAATGAATGATGTATTAAAATCATCAAAAGATAAAAAATAACTAATTAAATCTTCTGAACATGCTCGTTGAAAGTTTAAACTCTATTATACAATCAAAAGAAATAAATAATTTGAATATATATAAAATAGAAAATTTCTACTTCAAATACACGTTCAAGCAGTAAAGCTTTTTCTTCTGAAGAAGATCTAGGTAATAATGTTGGCATTATAGTTTCTAGAAATAAAAGAGCTGGTAAAACTCCATTCAATGTAATATCTCGTATTCTTAATGATGGTATCTAAATAGATTTATACGAATTAAAATTAAAAAAAAATATAGATTCTATTTCTTACCATGCCATATTCATTATTTTTCCAAAAATCATCATTCTTATCGATTTGATTCGGTCGAATGATCATAATACTCTTGTAGCCGTGTAATTGTTTCTCTTCAAGTGCAATACGAATTTTCCATGAAGCTATTTGACCTGACATCCAATATAATGTTATATCTTTGGAAATGATCTATTATCAGTTAATTATAATTAATAATTGGATAGAATGACAACATACTTCAATAGATTCAATGAACTGTTCGTGTTCTGTCATTTTAAATTGAATTTATGTAAATAATTTTATTGCATAATATTTTTTTGGCGCAATTTTTTTTATTAATAGTAAATATTTATAAAATCTTTTATGGCATCGTAAGTATTGATTTTATTATTGATAAATTCAATAAAGTAGTCAGTTATTTTGTTGATGTATTATATAGAATAGAATAATTGATTAGTTGATTTATATATTCAAATCAAAAATAACTATATTTGTAAAATTATCAATATATATAATTAAAATTTCCTATGTGAATACATATACCGAAATAACAATCACGAAAACCTTGCATTAAAATGATTTAATGAAATCATCACAAATCTATATGAAAGTGCCAGACATGCGTTCACGCATACATAACAAATGTAGACATTACCTAGCCATTATTAAAAATGAGATTTATTTGAAGAATAAAAACGAACCAGAAAAAAAGTTAACAACACTCAAGAAAAGCAAGAAATAGATCATTAACAATGTCTTTTTGCTTTCATTCTTGCCTATATTTGCCTAGATAGTGTCAAGATACGGATATATTTTATTCTTTTAATCAGATGTCAATTTGACATTTCTCAAAGACAACGAATATGATTATATCATACTTTTGACTAAATTGTGAATAACAACATCGCTAAAATGACAATTCAAAAGGATTGATTAAATCTTGAATATATAAAGATCAACTGTTTTATGATATGTTGGATCTATTCATTCTAGAATTGTGATTCAAAATTCTGTGTATTGTACTAGTTGATTATGTATTTCTAACTATGCGAAAATAAAATTTCAAAAAATTTCCATTGAATTTTAATTATATGTTTCTTCTTTATTTATTAAAGTTCTCTTACAATATTATATTTAGTGTAAAATTAAAATGATAATATTTTTATTTATCTTGAATATATAGGATAGCAATCAATATTCAAATATCAATGTTTTAATATAGACCGTTGTTTAAAAATGATATGAAATATACGAAATAAATAATTAAAAATGCCGTAAGAGCAAAGAATATAATGGTAATAAAGATATTACAAATAAGAGTAACTTTTGACATAGTTTTTGCACCTTGAACATCACCTTCTTGCTTTCGTTTTCTCGTTTGTAATGATAAAAGTACAGCAATAATGCCTAATAGAAAACATCCTAAAAACACGTTAATTATTGACCAAGCCATATAATCGCGAATATGAACTGTTTGAGGAGGAATAAAATTGGTAGCTACCACTACACCTGGATATGGTACCTGCATGTGTGTAACAACTACTGGTTGTGATGGATACAGATGAGGTTGTGATGGTGCTGGCATTGGATAAGATAGCGGCAATGGTGGTGGATACGAAGGTGGTGGAGCTGATGGCATTGGTGTTGGATATGAAGGTGGTGGTGCTGTTGGCATTGGTGATATTGGTAAATACTTAGTATTAGACTGTAATTCTTCTGGATTGTTCATGTTAGTTGGCATTGGTGGGATGTGATAGATATCAGGAGTGGCCATATCTATGTGGGACACTGTCTCTATCTAATTGATGATAAAAAATTTTCTATTATCGACTGTAATAATTAGAATATTTTCTACTCTATTTATCTATTAGAAAGAATTATTTAATGACGTGAATAAAAAAAAA
>JAJEKB010020253.1:0-56006 GCA_022393335.1 Macrotrachela quadricornifera
CAGATAATATTCTATTTTAGAAAAACGAAAAACAATTCGAGTATTAAATTCAAGATAAAAACAATCTTGTCTAATTAATTAAGAGAATAAGAATCTGGAATGAATTACAAAATGTCTCAAATATCTTGAAGCTCAAACCATTTTCTTTTACGAAAAAAGAAAAAAGATCTTTATATCCTTCGAGACGAATATCGTGTTATGTATTTGTGTTAATGTATGTATATATATTTATGTCTGTACATTATTTATTCATTTCTACACAGCGACAGTTAAAAAGTACTCAAAACAAAGAATCTCAGTCTCAAATTCATTGCGTCCTATAACAGATTTTAGATACTCCGATGAGTTCCGAGAGAATTCTATCAAAAGTGTTCAGATATTGCATCCAGCTAGTAAAAAATGTTGCGTAAAAATAAATTTGATCGGCTCTTGCTGGTTTTTCTAAACGGCATCAACTACAGTGTGAATTCGATAGATGCAAATTGCAATGCAAGACATAATAGACGTTCTAACACGTTGTCATTCATAATCATTTTAATATGACGCTTCAGCAACCTTCATATTTGTTCCTTGCACTGTTTAGCACATGATCCACAAATATAATTATTGAAGTAGATCTAAAGTAGAAGATTGTCTTGAATACCATTTTGTAACTCATCATTGATGTTGTATATCAAAAACTAAAACAACCGAAATGAATGCTAGTGGCTTGCATTGAAAAAGAGTCATGTTGTTCTACCAATTTAATATAGCATTAGTAGTATTGACATTAGTTTATATGAAGCATAACATATTCGTCAAGATATGAATCTTTCTATTGTTTCTTTGCTGGATGGTGCTTGAAAATATTTCATTAAAGAGAAGTTTGAAAAATCATACTAGACTTGTTTGTCAAATGAAAAACACAAGATTTAATAGGTTACATATCAGCGAGTCCAACAGAGCACTGACAGTTGAATAGTCAAGATAATTTTACGATTGCAAAAAATAAATATTTGTTATTAAGCAAATTGACATTTTAACGATATTTCTTTCATTACCTTTATCATTCCAGTTTGAGTTCATTTTTTTTTATTGTGATTAAATCGATTTCAGCTACTTGAACAGTTCGAAATAAATAAGTTTAGAAAGCGTTATGACTGTAGCAAATGAAACTAAATTCAAAGAATTGTTTCTCTTCAAATAAATGACTTGACATAGTTTGATCTATTCAATTTGACAGTATTTCAAATCGTCAAGTAGAATATTCTCCAAGAAATTTTGTTTTTTTTTTCTTATGAAGGAGATATTTTCTGTAATCTGTTGTTGTAGAAACCTTATTTTTAGTTTGGTGAAAAAGTTTGGTATAAAACCTTTTTAGGTTTCATAAGAAACCTATACATTAGGTCCAGAAAGACACTGATCAAAACGAATATGGTTATACCGAATGAACTATTTTTTTAATGATGATGGAGAATTTTTCGAATTTTTATTGATCAATATAAAGCTCCTACAAAACTATTCCTTAGATTTAATATGCAAAAAAAAACCATTTTGCAAGTTTGAAAAATTGATATATGAAACTTTTGCATAAATTTCTTTAGTTCCGTTCTACTATGTTGAATTTTTAGTGGTTGAACTTTTTTCTCTCAATTTATAAACATATGCTTGAGATTTCTCAATAAACTGAAAACATTTATTTTTAGTCTCGTGCTCATAAAACTGCGCTAATTTACTTGGCTCACTTTGTATCAAAATTTTTGATGAGAGTCAATCAAGTGATTGTGAAGAAATTTATTAATCACTCTGTTTTCATAAAGTGTTAAATAGCTATATACAAAGTAAAAGAAAAAGATTTGGGCGACTGGAAGATCACAATTTTAAAACCAAATTAAAGAAATTTAAATGAAAATCTACATACCTTTTCCAAATTTGCAAAATGATTTTAGTTTCTACATTGAATCTGGAAGTACAATTTAATAAGACTTTTTAAATACTTTATATTTATGAATAAATTATAATAGTAATACTGATATCTTTAGTGATATATAAAGTGAATAGAATCATAACCACATCTTGATAAGATCATGTATCATGTTAAATTGTTCTAACTTGTAAAAGCCTGTGAAGTCATATTGTGAGCTAACATATAGGGAATCAATGCGAGTCTGGTAAAGAAGATCATGTTTTAGATTAATTACCATAAATGATTATAAAGGAATGAAATGACTAAATGTCATAGAAAGATATTGGAAAATGAATTCTTGAGAAATAAAACATTCCGTTACTCTGAAATATTTTTTTTCTCTCATATTTCGATACTATGTATATAGGAGTTAGACTATACTTTATTTCATTAAAAGATCAGAGTGTTGAGTTTATTATTATTTTAAAATGTACACCTTAACGAATGCGTTATTTTTGTTGAAGAAAAGGACTGAGAAACAAAATCATTATGTAATGCTTGATCACTTACAACATTGTTCATATCCTACGTCTATTATGGTCCAATAAATCAATGCATCGATTTTAATGATAATTTATGCTGTCACAGATATCAAGTCATTATGTTTACAGATCCTACATAGACGGACAAGCTCTCTTTATTTGTTCTCAAAGAATATATATTGTTGATATAAATCATTTAGCAAATGAAGACGCTTAACAGCGTTCAGAAGATCACTGAGCAACTTATTTTCGTGAAACAACCCTCTAATTTCGATAGAAAATCAATATTTAATGGAAACAAACACATTCACCTGCATTGGCATGCTTCGATACAGGACACTAAATTGTACAGCCAGCATCTAAGTTTCATCATAAAAAAGAGCTATACACCCAGATGTCATTGTTCAAGATCGTAATGTTTGGTTTCCAGTTATTAGTATCAGTGGCATGCTGTAGGCCGAGTGATCTCATGTAATTAATTGAAGGTACCAAAAAAGCGATAATTTATCTACATATTTTCGGCTGCCTTAAGACGATAAAAGCGGAGGAGATGCGTTTCGAACTAAGTATGATATGAGGCACTATCCATGTGGGAATAGTTTCTCATTTAGATGCAGCCACAAGGCGCTCTTTCACTACGTGATCTATGTTTCATTCACTGTTCTAAATACGCTAGCATATATGCCCATCTATAAGAAACTGATTATATGTAGAATCGATCATTAGATCCTACATGACATCGAATAGATTCGAGAGTATACAAAACTGATGTTAATTATGATCTACTAGCACCGGTTCAAGATCATTTAAATAATAGTGGCCTAGTATATATTTCTCTCAAGTCATTTGGATGTGCCGATGTCACGTTTATGCAATGTCTTATCGATGTACTTAGTCATTCACATTATCATTTAATCGTTAGCAAAGGTCCTTCAGATGACTAATTGATATCAATACATTTAATGGTAGGAGAGTAAAACTTATCACAGATGAAAATGATTCCATAAATTGATCTTGTAATTATTCATGAAAGTACCAACACCATTATAGAGACATTACATTTCGATAAACATTTACGGATGCATATTATTAGCGTAGAAGACGAAGAATGGTAGAAATTACAAATATGTCTAAATCAAATATAATACTTAAGCAGTCAAATATACATCCTCCTGTTTTGCCAAATGTTGTTGCATTATATTCAATAGAATGTAATTATCGAATAATGAACCGATTTGATCTGATCTCTGACCCACGTTTAAATGTAATTTTAATTAATAAGTATTTCATTGAAAAGAATACGCCTGTATTATACATCATCAGAAGAGAATTCATAGAATCATTCAATATTATCATCAATTAATCAAATGTGATGTAACATAGCCTTATCATGCCTAAGACATTATAGCAAAGTTTAACTGTAGTTGTGTTAACTTACTATTCTTAGTTTTGAATCTTTACACATATGTATATAGATTGTATCGTTAACTTACAATAATACTATATTTTATATTATGAATATTCAATAAGTCATTCAATATTTATTTTTAAATTTATAAAAATATTACAAATAAATGAAAAACTCAAAACTATTCAAGAAATTTTTAAACAATACAAACAAATGTTCTAAAAATATGTAATGTGACTCATATCGATATAAGTATTGCCAGATATATTGTTCGTATATATATAATCGGTATTCATTTGTTTATTATTAATATTTGGTTCCTGTATATATCCAGAATATTTCTTAAGGAGAATATAATATAATGGTTTAAAAAAAAGTTTATAGAATAAAAATACTAGACCAAATAATTCTAAACATACAGTAATAAATAAAAGATTTTGAAATATAATTTCTGATGGTTTAGCTATTGGTTGTTGTAAATTTTTTACATAATATGGAGTTTCACTTATAACAAGAGTTAATGTTGTTAATGTTAATGTAGA
This sequence comes from Macrotrachela quadricornifera, assembly GCA_022393335.1. Taxonomy (NCBI): domain Eukaryota; kingdom Metazoa; phylum Rotifera; class Eurotatoria; order Philodinida; family Philodinidae; genus Macrotrachela; species Macrotrachela quadricornifera. The sequence goes on from JAJEKB010020253.1 coordinate 4,378, forward strand.
ACGAACAAATTGATCACCCGTAAAAAATAAACTATTATAATCAACTGTAAATGTTGGAATGTAAATACCACCAAAATCTGAAATTTCACCTTCCATTGATAATGTTTCATTAACAACTTTTGTTAATGAAAGAGCAACAGGTAAATTTCGTGCTAATATTAATCCATTTTTAAAAAATGATTGATAAAATTTTAATTCTTTTAATGAATATATTCCATCTTTATATTCTTGTCCATAAAGACCAATACGTAAAGCTCCAATTGTTTTTGTATCTGCAACATAAATTTGTACAGATATATGTTGATAAGGAAGAGGAATAGATAAAGATAATGTATAATTAATATTATCACAATTTAACCAACGAATTGTTGACCATGTAATACCAAGTAGAGCATCAATTGATACAGCATCACATTTAATTAATGTATTTATAAAATCAATATTTAAAAGAAATTCTTGATTATTTAATAAATCAAACATTTTTTGATCAGCATCCGTAAGTGGTATAGCTAATGATTGTACACTTGTTTCAAATTTTGCATTTCGTATAGAATTATCACAAGCAAAATATGAATCTGAAGATGTTTCTATAGGATATTGTTTTACATAATTTTTACTAAATATACAAGCAAAACTAACTAATACAATAACAGAAAATGATGCTAAACCACCAACCCATAATTCACCTTCACCAATTAAATCTGTATGTCTAAATGTACACTTTACTAAATCTCGTATTCTTCTTCCTGTGGGACCTTTTGTTATAAACTTTAAAATTCCCATGATAGCTATAACGGTAATAGCTAAACTAGCTACAATTAATGTCCAAAATAAAGGTGAGATAAACAGACAACGATCAGATCCTATACTAAACATATTTTGTATTAGAATTTCTTCAAATATAACACTTTCTGGTGATTTTGGATAAGGAACAGCTTGAATAACATTTTCTAATGTAGATTGAGATACTTCATTTACTGATGCAAGAGGACAAAATGAATTTGGTGAACATGGCATACATAAAGTAGTAAAATTGCCTGGATTTTTTGTTCCAGTTGGGCAAAGAGTACAATCATGAATTCCTGATTGATTTTTATATGTTCCTGGCATACATGGTTTTGATGTTGTAATCAATGGCATTATTCCTGTATCTTGTATAGTTAAATAAAAACCTGGTAATGTTGGAAGAAATATAAGTATATATCCTCTATTATCAAGTAATGCTAATGATATTGGTGATGAAACAATATTTAAAAATATTGGATCAAGACTTGTAGGTAATTTTTGATGATTATTAGGAAAAACTGATAGAGGAGTACTATTTGAATTATAACCATTACTTTGAATACCATAAATATGAACTTGTGATGATAACCATTCATAATTAAGTGTATAAACATTAACTATTAAAGCAGCTATACCACTTTTTAACCAAGCAATACTTTTTCCATTTCCTAATGTTCTACCATTTGTATGTCTACTAATAAAATTTAATTGTATTGGCTTTGTTATATTAACAGAAAATAAAAATACTCTATTGATAAATTGCATTCCAACTAAAACATCTCCATATTGATTAATACTAACAGACATATCATATTTTGCTGAATAAAAATTTGCATCTGCATTTGTTAGCAAATCTTGCCATGTAGCAGGAGTAGCAATAGGTTTATATTGATTAACAACAATTGGATGATTATTTGATGAATTAAAATTAATAAGATAAATCATTGGACTATATTTGACTGTAAAATTTATACCATTATAAACAAATCCTGATATAACACCAAAATTTTCACTAATATCAACAGCATGAGGAATAAATGTAATATCTGGCCATGTTAAATTTCCATTCCATAATTTTAAATGAGAAGTATTTCGTAAATCAAATATAAAAATAAATTCATTTGAAAATCCATAAGTAAAACGACCATTAGGTTCAACACCAAGTATATAATATTCTTGATGTTGATAATTAAAAAAATATTGAATATAATATGTAAAACTAGTATTACATAATAATAATGGATTATTATATATATCAAACGTTACATTTATATTATTATATATTGCTACACCAACGAATATTCCACTTTTATTATTCATCAATTCACCAGAAAAATAAAAATGTATACGATTTTTAGTTTGTTTTTTACCAACAACAACAGTATATATGAAAGTATCAATCATATTTGGATTGTGAGTAAAACATTGTAATGCTGTTCGAGTATCATTATATGGTGAAAATTGTAGAAGAAATCTTGGAGGATCATATTTATTTTGAGCTAATACAAGAAAATCTTCATTCATAGCTATTTTAATACCATATGCATTATAATCAGTTCTATTTGGTAAAAAACGTCCTTTGGTATTACTAATGAATAATAAGTTTAAAAGAGAAAGAATGATATAATGAATGTTTGCCATATTTTTACACATTCGAAAAGCCTTTAAATGTTCACTTGTATGGAAAATCTAAAATACAAAATTAAATATAACAGATATTTAGCATTATTAATTGTCTAGCAAAATTATCGTATGGAATGTTGATTGTCTTTATGATGATAACGTTTTCATATATACGAACTGACAAAGTATTCTTTGTAAAATTACTTGTTTTGCTTTACTAGAATATAAATTCAAAAAATTCGCATATATGAAACGCTTTGAAGACTTTTATTCTAGTGATACAAATGTTTATCTGTCACGAGAATATGTAAATAGTATAATACTTGTATGACGAATTATGCTTTAGAAATATTTTGTTGAAAAAGTTTTGCACAATTAAGATCATCAACTCTGATCTAGTTTTAAGAAATTGAACTTCTATGAGACATGATTTTAAGCTCATTATGTAACTGGAATACTCCAATTCATTACTAGATTTATATCTAATACAATTTTAACTCTATGCACTTGTCCCTCTTTTGATGATATTAAATGAATATTCTAAAAGAAATTATTAACAAAACCGTTGAACAGATAAGTCACATCATAAATAATTTTTACAAAAAAGTCGAAAAGAATTGCCATTAGGGTTTATGTCTGAGATATGACATAGTCGAAAACTTACGGACATTTTTCAAGTGATTAGATGTTTGATTTGCGCCTCAATATATATTCAAATATGCCAATTGAAGAAAGATAAATCGAAAATAATTTCATCATTATATATCACTTATTCCTTTCTCTCTTCCATGACTGAATAGGAAAAGATTGTCAACATAATGTTTTATGTCAATAACTGGACGAATCTTATCGTTTTTTGCGTACTAGTATAAGTTATTTTCCTGTACATATCTGTCTAAATGCTCTTAAAGAATTTTTTTTTTGTGAATAGTGAAAAAATATAACAATAAATGACAAACATAGTATTATATGATATCTGCTCATTGAACATTTAATGAATTCAATAAAAATATATTGTAATTCATAAATCTTTTTTAATAACAACAGAAAAATTGATAAACGATGCGGTTTAAATATTCCAAGAATTTCATTTACCATTGAAATAAAGTCAATTACTTGTACCAAACTGAAAAAGGTTTTAACTTTCTTTGTTAATCCTAGATTTTAGAAAATAATAATTTTGCATCATATGTATAAAAAAAATAAATCAATATGAACTTTTTTGAACTTTATTGAAACAATGAGGTTTATTAGATCAATTGTTCTAATGATATTTATTTGTTCGTACACAAAGTTCTGTTTGATTCTTTATATTCTGAAATGAATGTATCATGATTAAGAATGAAGCAAGTGTGATAAAGCATTTTGTAAATTTTTAACAGATTACATATTTTATATTTCTTCTCAGTTAAGATTCATTTATGAAAATAGTTATAATTTATTAAAGCACAGGTTAGTCCATAAATTATATGTTACGTGTTGTTTATTGCTTAAACTAATAGTGGTTACATTTTTCTCTAATGAGTCAAATTAAAATAAGTAAAACCAATAGATGAATTCATCAGAACTAATTTAGGATCTATTAACCATCGTCCTAATTCAAATACACTGTCTATTAATTAAACATTATCATTTTGGCAGTTATCAATGAAAATATGCTCGCAAGTAAATGGAATACGCATTAGAATACCTGATAACATGTGAATAGAAGAAGGATTAAAAGTAGAGTAGAATGTATGAGGAGTTTATGTCGGCGAAGCCAGATGAAACAACTGATGGAACAACAGCTATGATATGTGTATTTGACTAAGTGATGATACAAACTTATCTTTACGTAAATATTGTTTTAGACTATAATAAATATACGGTTCATCCTCGTTATGTAAAAATAAAACTAACTACTTCATGCCATACTGATCAATCTTTATTTTATATTAAAAACTTTTGCATATCATGATTATCAATGAATTTTATTTGTTTTATATCCAGCATGTTTATGTTCTCTAGTTAAACAATTAATATAACTGAATTTAATATAAAAAATGAATAATTGTATATAGATCTATCATGATAAGAGTGATTGAGTAGATAATCTAGTTGAAAACTACCTGATAGAAGAGAAAACAATGTTGCTTTCCTCAAGAAATTATTAATACTATTCATATAGTGTTAATCAAAAACCAAACAATAGTGTTTCACTAGAATTCATTTGATACGTAAGACTAGCTTGTCATTCATATGTTATATTTAATATCACCTTTATGAAAATGCCATTTATATTATGTTGAACCTATACATCTAATCAATCACAAATGTATGATGAACCTCTGCATTCGTTTGATTTAAATCAATTAGATCAACCAAAATTGAAATATGTGCTTTTATAAAGATAGTTTTATGGATGATATCATCGTGGTAATGAAATAAGTGATGTATGTCATCCAAAAAACAGCATCATTTTCAACGAATGTGATATTCAATAAATCAGCAAGAATTGTACGATTCGATGATCAGTCTGTAACAGTTTTGAGCTCAAATGAATAAGCATTATAAGTGAGAGTATCGAAAACACTTCAAGTGTTAAAATATTATGCTGGACATTTGAAATCTTTTATGAAATAATCAATTGTATTGGATAGTATTTTTTTTATTGATTTTATCATACGATTGGAATGTTTACAAAGCTCGCATATCGAGTTTTGTCAAATGAAAAGGGTTTCGTTGATCACTTTCAATATCACTATTTTAGCGTATTGTCCAATTTTCACGTTTGACATTGAATAAACTCATACTTTTTTAATAGAGCACCATTATATAGTTTTTTATTGAAGAAATAATCTGAAATTATTTGATCAATTATACTGCCTCCATAAGATTCTCGATGTACGTACACTGTTAGGAAAGAATCAATCAAAGCATGCAAATACAAAAACTAGAAGAGTAAAATTTAGTCATCGATAGTACATAACTAGGCGATTAAACGATTATATAATACTTGAAGAAATTAGCTTGTTATAAGATGCAAGACGAATTACATTTTTGATAAAATTTATGTATATACAATAACATTGTTCAACAAGATTAAGACCATCCATTTCGTTGTATCGCTAGAATCAAGCGAAATTCATGTGTTTTACTCTGTTATGCACAAAATAGAAACATAGTTTTAGGAAAAAGATTTATTTTAATTATGCACGTTTAAATAAAATTATAGAAACAAACCATAGAAAAGGTTTAGTGAAACTACTGTTTCCAATTAAGAACTAATAATTCAACTACAAATAATGTGCTACAGTTACAGTTATTTTTAAAAACCGAAGTGCATTATATTGTTACAAATTTAGATTTGAGCATATTTGAACATCTATTTCGTTACGTAAAAATATGGAAGAACGACATCTTGTAGGAAGTCTTAATCAAGGTTTAGATCGGCAAACTTCTTTTAATACACATGCTTGTCATTCACATTTTACGAAATTAATATGTTTACTGATAAAATGTTTAAAAAGAACGCCTATTCATCTAGAAAATTTTAAAGACAAATGAAAATCGTGTTCAAATAGACATTTAGTCGTAAAAAAGAAACAGTAGTTTCTATTACACATGTATCTTCAACTATAGTCATTCATCAATTTTAAGACTAATGATATGAAATTTAGTAAAAATTTATAGCTTAAATGAATTAAGAAGAAATATATTTATAAGCTTTCATAATTTCCTTACTTAAAAAGTACTTTTATTATGAATTCTTTCACCAAAATAATCCATATTGATTATTGAACATGAATTTATAACGAATTACATCTCGTGAAGCGATCGTATATAGCATAAAGCGCAATAGTTCCAATCTATCTATTTTTCTACGCAATGATCATCATTGTTGGTTTGATTCACGGTCAACTACGCTTATTTTATCATATCTATACCATATAAACATATAAATTATGCATATTTCCTAGTAATTTCCGAAATTTCCTGTTAATTACCGAAGTTACTAAAAATGTTTCTATTTTTTGGAGTAGAGATTCTCGCACAGATACTTTTTTTGTTTATATGCATATAACATAATGATGGAAATTTCCATAAATTCTTGATAATTTGTTTTGTGATACATTTGTGGTTCATGAAAGAGCGCGGAAATTTCCGAATATTTGGTGTAATTTCTTTCGTTTGCTGTTAAGTATAGAAATTTCTTCTCAGAGGGACTTATGCCTTTTATTAGCATATGGAAATTTTGGTATTTTCGAAAATTTCCTTTTTTTGGAAATTTGAATATACCTCAAGAAAATTGATTAGTATACTTATTCAACTTTGACGTATTGTTTGCTTCTAAAAATTAATAATCAGCATTTAAAAAAAATTCATAATTTGTTTATTCTGTAATTCATTATTTGATTTTATTTAAAAAACTGTGTTAGTAAGGCAATATTTAAATAACTAATAAATAATCAATTCAAAACAAATGCTTGAATAAAATTATGATTATTAAATTTCTGACATTCGTATCAGGTTACCTTGGTAAAAAAAATACAAGAAAGAAAATAACTAAATATTTCAACGGGAAAAAAAATAAATAAATAAAATGCATTCATTATAATATGTATATAAATTGGAAAGTGAGAGGTTCAATATGTGAGGTAAAGAATCAAAATAAATATAAATAAATTTAGATCTTTATTCCCATTCTGTTGTAGCTAAAAGAAAAAAAAATTATTAAAAAAAATTAAATTAAGAATGGTTTTTTTCTAATATTTTACCTGGCGGTTTCGATGTTAAATCATAAAGAATTCGACTTATACCTGGTACATTTGTTTTAATTGCTTGACATATATCATCTAGCATGTTAAGAGGAAATGTTTCTCCAGGTACTGCTGGTCTACCAGTCATAAAATCTTTTGTAAGAAATGTACGTAAAACAACTGAATGTTGTGAACTATTAACTATTGATTGATTTTGTATAGGTGCAATACTTTGTTCTCCACTATTATTAGTTATTTCTTTATGATCATTTGAATGAATTTGTCTATCAAATTCTATTGGTATTAATACAACTGGCATTTGACTTATTGCATTATAAGCATTATGCTGTTTCATAATGACCATAGCATGATAATCACAAGCACGAGCTTTATCAATAATATCCAATGTTAATGTAGTAGGTGTAATCTGTGTTATTTCGGAATCAAGAATTTTTTTACCCTAGAAAAAATATATAGGAAACAAAAAAAAACATAAATTTTCATAATTACAAGGATATAAACAACCCGATTAATATGATGACATGCTTTAGTAATCATTCGAGCAAGAATAAATAATTCATCCCAATTCGGTTTTTCATCATTAGAACTAATTGCTGCAGCAAAACTGTATGTACGAGCATCACCTTGTACACCTACACTTCGAATCTATAAAAATAAAACAATGTTTATTTTCTTAGTATAAAATAAATATTAAGTTTGATTTCATTATACTTACTGGTAATAATACAGATGTATAATCATGTCGATTAGGTGATGTAAGAGTTTTTAAATGTATTTTTTCATTATCAGTAAAAATCTTATCTAATGTTGACAATAAATCATGTTGTTTTTCGATCATTGTTGAATAATTAATTATTGTTTTTAATAATTTTGATGTTTGTGTAAAATGTTCACCAGGTATATATGGTTCATCAGTACATAAAATTCGTATAGCTAAACCAGGCCCAGGAAATGGATGACGATAAATAACATCAGGATTAAGACCTAATGTTAAACCAATTTGTCTTACTTCATCTTTATGAAAATCCTTTAATGGTTCGATAACACGATTTAATTTACGCAATTGACGTACCATTGGTGAATCATTATGATGTGTTTTAATTGCATCAGCATGACCACTTTGTGTTGCTAAATGTGATGCACTTTCAATTAAATCAGGTCTTAATGTACCTTGTGCTAAAATAATATCATCAAATGTAAAATTGTTATCACGTAAAAATTCTTGCACAACTTTTATAAATGTATCACCAATAATTTTGCGTTTATGTTCAGGATCAGTTTCTTCATTTAATGGTAAAGTTTCTTCAAGTAATATATCAGCATCAAATAAACTTAAAAAACTTGTTGATACTGATATACGTCGTTGTGCTGTTGAACCTTTTTCATCTGATGATGTTGGTTTTGCTCGAACATAAGTTTTTGCTTGAGAAAAACGTTGACTAGCATCAACATAATTAACAGTTGCAAATTGAGATAAATTTTCTCGAATTTCTTTACTTTCATTATGTCTTAAAAATCCATTATCAATACTGACAATTTTTACTTGTTGAGATGGTAAAGCACGAGTTAATAGAGCAGCACAAACGGAACTATCAACACCACCACTGCATAAGACAAAAACTGGTTGATCTTTAACAAATGATCGAATGCTGCCAAAGGCTTCTTCAATACGACAACCCATTGTAAATGTTGTTCGACAATGAGCAATTTCAAAAAGAAAATTCTTAAATATTTGCATGCCGTTATCTGTTAAATCAACCTATACAATTGACAGAAATAAAATATAATTATTTAGACTTTTTAAATGATCATTTTTGAAGTTATTTTTTTCAATTTACATGAAATTTAATTTTCAATAAAAATTTTTCCATAATGATGTTAATGAAACAGAAGTTTTGTCTGATTTTACAACATGATTTAAATAATAAGTATATTTTTTATTCTAAATCATCTGTCATTGCGAACTTCTTTTATGGATTCAAACAGATAAATTTTTTCATCAGTATTATAAGAACATATTGATAAATTTAATAGTAATAATTTATTTTATTTTACCTCTGGATGAAATTGAACTCCATAAATAGGTTTTTCTTTATCAGCACATGCAACTATAAAAGATTCACTTGTACCAACAGCTACTAAATTTTCTCCAAGTTGTCCAATACTATCTCCATGTGTTAATAAAACATTTTCTTGTTTTTTCATATTTTTAAAAAGAGGACATTCTGTAATATTGAGTTCAACTTGAAATTGACCATCTTCTCGTACAGATTGTCGTACAATAGTACCACCACGTTGTTTATTTAACATTTGTAATCCATAACAAATACCTAATATTGGTAAACCACATTCAAATAATTGTGGATCATAATATACTGGATTTGGATCATTTACTGACCCAGGACTACCAGAAATAATAATTGCTTTATATTGACCTGCACGTAATTCATTAACAGATATTTTTAATGGTACAAGTTCAGAATAAACTAAAAGTTCACGTATGCGACGATCAATCACTTTAGCATATTGTGAACCAGCATCAAGTATAGCCACTTTATCATATTCATCGGAATGTTGTTGAAATTCAGTCATATTTATTTGATTGTCTAAAAACGTGTGAAATATAGATGATCAAAATGTTTTATTATACAATATTTTATTTCAAATACTAATTGATCTAAGACGAGATTCTCTACAATTGAATATAAAAGTATTAATATATTAAAAAAAAAGCACGCATATAAATAGAACGTGTATAATATGAATATAAAAAAAAGAGTAGATAAAATGTGGCATAATATGAATACTGAGAAATTTTATTTAAACATTCCAAGTTGTTTCATTTTCTAGCATTTTATATTTCGTTTCCTTTTTTTTCTTTCAAACACAAAACAAACAATATGATATGATTAGAAATGTATATTCAGACTATATATATATACATAATAGAAAAAAAAAATTATCACAAATAAGATATCTAACGATGTTCTTTCAATGGTGATGATGGTACATCTAGTGACCATTCTTTTCTTTCTTCTTCTTCAATTGTTTCCCAATTTGGTGAATGAATATTTGGTATTTTATGATTAAAATCTATAACATTATCCCAAAAATCTATTGTCCATGTAAGACCACTTTGAATAATATCATTTTGTTTTGACTTATATACGACATTATATGGTGCAAATCTACATTGATGACAATCTTCAATAATTGGTCGTGCTGTTATATGAACATAGAAATCACATTCATCACTTGTATGTACACGTAATTGTTGGCAAGCTACAGCAAATTCACATTGACTACATTCATCAATATTAACAGATGTTGAACAAGGACCAACAATTATAATACAACCATGAAGATTTTTTATTTGTAATGATGATGGAATACCTTTCATAAATATTTCACAATGTTCTAAATTTTCAATAGCAACATCTTTTCCATTAACTGTATCTGATTCAAGTTGAATAAATTCATCATGTTTATTAATAACATTAATTGTATTGAATGATGTAGAATCCGATTCTGTTTCTGTTGAAAGTTTACTAAATAAATCTTCAAGATGTGTTCTTAATGAATCTTCTTTTTCAACTTGTTTTGCTTGACTATTTGATTTATAGGTATCATGTGATTCCATGAGTAAAAAAATACTAAAGTAAAATAACATATAATTTTATTACGACTAAATAACCTATATATATATATATTAACAGTATGATAAATTTGAGTCAGAACAGGGTAGGTGTACCCTTAAACAATCAAATGGGATTTAGTAAGGGCGTACAGTTAGCTATTTCTTTCACGAGACTACCCATTATCCTTGGACAATAAAATAGCTGATAGTGGGAGAAAACAATTATTGACTCATGATGTCATTTGAAAGACCGTTCTTTTTTAATATAAAGATTTCATTGGACAATGATATTGACCAATTCATTCGTTGTTTTATGACTCATTAATGTGTTTCCTTCCTTCCTTCCTTCTTTTGACGAATGAATTAAAGTTGTCATATTGCTTAATTATTGAAATAAGATTATCAAAAACTACATTATCGTTTGATTTTATGTATTTTTACTTGTAATCTTTCACTTTCTAAGAAATTTGAAAACAAAAGAATGTCTAGAAGAAAAAAAAATTAATAAAAACACTTTTCACAGAAAATCCAAGCTATTGTGTCTCATGAAATACGAAATAAAAATCGCTCTACTTTTAATCACGATGTTAAATATTTGAATAACAAAATAAGTAGTTTAATACTTTCATTACTTCAGTTCCGGACGTGTTAAATAATGGACATAATTCAATTGTAATTAAAATAAGTATAAAAAATTTTCGATGAATAAATTATTAGAATATTCATAATTCGACAGTAAGCAATTATTAAATTAAACATGACCAGTATTAAATTAATGATAATATTATCAATGTAATAATCAATTGATAGAAATTTTCATAATAAAATTGAAATTGTCAACAGAAAAAATGTTGCAAAGAAATTCTTGTCTTTTAGAGGTTTCGATCATATTTTGAAGGATTATGGAACTGACTGACGAGTTATTTTGAATAATGTCTAGCGGCATCATATGCGAGACATCTATGTATTCATCAACATACGCTATTTCAAGACATCATCATCAGCAAATGAAATCGGTATGAAAAACAATGATTAGTCATTGAAACTTAAGTGCAAAAAAAAAAGGAAAAAAATTGATCTTCTTACATTTATTCACAACTGCACGCAAGAATAAATAAGACATTATTATTATGCTGCAGACAATCGCAATTGATCAAGTTAAAGAAGCACTTGAACAATTTAGTAAAGTGTGTTTTATTAATTTATAATTAAATAATTATATTTTATTTTCTTCTTTTTAAGGGTCAAAAATATTTGTATAATGTTTTAACAACAACTATTAAAGAAAATCAAACAAATGTAAATAAAAATGAAATATTTTTATATAAAATAAAAAAAAAATATTAATAATTAATTGTATCTTTCTTTTTCTTTTCAAGGAAATATGGTTTATTCATTTATTAGATGAATTACGTGATAATGTTGATTTATTTGAAAATATGAATGAACAATTTCTAGATTTTTTACAAGTAAATTATTTTTTAAAAATTTTTATTCTATAAATAATTATTATTTATTTATTTAGTTACAAATCGATTGGACGAAACAATCAAAAAATGTACTTGATACATTTGGAGCATTTCAAATTACTCTTATATCATGTAATACTAAATATGCACAACGTTATTTAAGCTTTTTATTTACTGTTTTTACAATACCAGGTAAATTGATATTTTTTAAAATATTTTATTTTAATTTTGAAATAAAAAATCAATTAAAATTTAGATTACGAATCTTGATGATTTTGAATACCATCATGGAAATGTTTTTTTTCCCATACAAATTATAGAATGAATTGAATTGTTAATAAAATAATAAGTTTTATAATGTAAACTATTTCTCCAGAAAAAGATATAAAAATATATATATAATCTTATAGTACTATAATAGAGAATACAATTTAATAATGTTCAAATATTAGAACAAATATATTGTATTTGGAAAAAGCTTTAACAATTCTAAAAAATAAGAATTATGAATCATGACCATTTGGTTATGTCAATCTTTCATCATATGATAGAAGCAGATCGACGCTTTATACGATCTCAAAACGTTAAAAGAAAAAGAATTTATTCTTGAAAAATTCATCTCCAAATATTCAAATTCTTAATAGGTGCGATGAGGTATGTCAATAACTAATAGAATATGCAAACGAATAATTTCTACTAAGCAAGCTTTTGATTCTTTATATATATTTTAAACCTTATATTGAAAATCTTGCTTTTATCTATTGAAATGATAATAGTTGTAAAGAAGTCTAGAAATTCTTTTAGTGCTTAAGGTTGAAAAAATTATTTTAAGACGTATTAATATTTTTTCTATTTCTTGTTTAGAACCTTCCACAACTCGTCTTCCACTTTATGATTTTGCTCATGAAACATTACGACAACTTGTTCTCATTGTTCCATTGTATGTTTTTCGAAATAAAATATTTTTTAATATAAATCATTATTTTTTGTTCAGAGCTTCAACTCTTTTATGCCCAGTAGCTGAACAAAATTTTCCATTTATGACAAAAGACATTAATATTCAAATAAGTTATGTAAAAAATTTACTTCAATCATTATCTTATTTATCAATACAACGTTTACGTTTTCTTGAAATAATTCTTTCAAAATTACTTCGTCTTGATGTAAATTTTCTTTTTATTTACAAGAAAATCTTTTTTAAATCAAAAAATTTTTTTTTTCTTATAAAGGTTCATGCATCACGACAAGATATAATTCGTGAAGAAAAATCTAATATTGAAACTGACCTTGTTTTTTCACTTGAACAACTTGATACAAATGATCGTAATACTAATGGAATGAAACATGATCAAGCTGATAAACTTGATTGTCTTATGTTTGTCATGCTTGAATATATAACAAATATATGTATTGAAAATGGTAAAAAAAATATTTTAAACGATTTTTTTTTGGAGAACTCATTAAAATAGAGATATAACTATAAATCGAGATTTTTCACCTTCTCTTTTCTCTTAGAGGCATTGTTCATTACAGACCTTAGCAACTAGCATCAAAGTTCAACGAGTACGTTTGCATAGCAATAGGAGGCTGTGTATGTTTCTCTAGCAACGAGTAGAGGCGCATTAGTTTTAACAACGCTTAGTTAAGTCTAGAATTTTCTGTAATCTTTCGAAATATTCCATGATTTCAAACTAGTATGAATATGGAGAACTTTGATATCTAGTGTTGTGAAATAACCTTATTGTAGACATTAGTCAGTACGATCGTTGTGTCATTGATGTATCAAAATCAGAACTGAATCGAATTCAAACTTTCAGGAATAATTAGTATCAATGTACCTGTGTTATCAAAACATATAATCGTACTTTGAGAACGATACACTAATAATTTATTATCATTGAAGAATAACTCAAATCTGTTAAAACTTTGTCAGTTTACTTATTTTATATTAATATAATGACGCAAAAGAAGGCATATGAATATTACACTTTAGTTCCAAAGAAATTACATTAACAAGCTTTCTTTTTTTATTTAGGAACAGTAAATTATGAGCAAACAAGATCATTATTTCGTGATTTATTAAATATATTTAATAAAATTTTATTACCAACACATGATTCATCTCATGTACAATTTCTTCTGTTTTATATTTGTAGTTTTCATACAGTAAATTATTATTTTATTCGATAAAATTCATAATAAAACATTTTTATTGGGATTTTTGAATAGGATTTTAGTGATGAATTTATGAATAATTGTTGGAAGACATTTGTATCACCATCAGTTTCAATGACATTTCGACAAGCATCTATTTGTTATTTATGCAGTTTGATAGCGCGAGCAAAATATATAACTATTAGGTAAATAAGTTTCTTTTTTTTATAATATTATATTTATTTTAAATAAGAATTTAGATCTGTATTAAATATAACACAATTAATGGTTGATTGGTTACATGCTTATGTTAGCACAACAGAAACAACTAGTGGAAATTCAAATCCAAATCGTCATTTACCTTTCTATGCTATTTGTCAAGCAGTTCTTTATATATTTATTTATCGACATCAAGAAATAGCTCGATTATCTGATGGTATAAAATATTAATTTATTAATTTATTTATATTTTAATTATTAAATATAATAGGAATTGAAACTGTATTAAGATGGAGACTCGGACGTATTATATCTTGTGAATTAAATCCACTTAAATATTGTTTACCAGCTATTACTCTTCGATTTGCTCAATTAGCAAGGTATATATAAATATTTATAAAATGTTTTGTGTGAACTATTATCTATAAAGAATATTAAAATATTTTATCTTTTTTTTTTTTATTAGAAATTATCAAATTGTTTTTTGTTATTCAATTATTGAAACAAATAATCGTTATTCATTACCTGAAACATTTTCAACAAATGACTATCAAAATGCAAATTTACCATCTAATATTCTTTATTCGTATTTTCCATTTGATCCATATGTATTAAAACGATCATTAACATTTATTCAACCAATATATAATGATTATCGAGATGAAAATGATGAATCAAATATTGGAAAAGATTCTGAAGATAATGATGTAAGTTATCAAAAAAAAAAACGAAATAATTCTATACAAAACTATAAATTTATATTTGAATTTAATATTAACAATATTTCCATCATATTTTTATTTTTAGCATCATGATTTTGATGATTCTGATGATGTTTTAACATCAATGATGATGAGTACAACACCAGGTAGTTCGAATTCACTTGATCAATTGCCCTCAACAACAATGTCAACATCATTAAAAAACTCTCGAAATCCTCCATCAGTTTTACCATTTGGTCGTTCGCCTGGCTTTCGAAATGCAATACATTAAAATCAATGTTTTTTTTTTCTTCTTCTTCTATTTTTTCTACACCTAGTCATTCATTCCATATATACTTATAATATTATTTCAAACTAATATTATTCTCTCTCTATGTTCATATATGAAACAAAGAAAATTGAGATATATTGTTGGATGTTTTTTTTATAAATAAAGAAGAGAAAAAAGAAAAAGAAACGATGGATAAAATATTCACAAATATAGAAAAATAACTTTTGATAAGTACATACAATAAAGAACGATGAATTACAGAATAAACGGATTTAAATCATGCAAAAAAAGAAAACTTTTTTCTATATATGAGAAAAAAAAATAACCGAACAGCTGGGCAATAATCACGAAAGAAAGAAAGCACCAGATATAATAATAATATATATATATAAATAAACGAGACTATAACCATACAAGAGACGAAAAAAGCATGCAAATAGTAAATGATATCAGTTTCATGATAGAATATTATTTATAGAAATGTTCTTCATGCAGTACGCAATTCTGAAGTGACCTATAAATAATAAAAAATTATAATTATAATTATTGATTTAATAAGATTTACTTTATCATAAAATTTTATTTGTTCGTCAACAAGTGTTCGCATATATACGTTAATATCATTGACTTTTTCTTTTTGAAAAAAATTTATTTCAGCTAATACAACATGATTAAGAACATGATGACGATGAATAGCATTGCTAAAATCTATCGGTACGCCACGTTGTTGAGTAGTTTTCATAAAATCTGATGCACTCTTATTTTAATAAAATAATTATTTTATTTAAATGAAAAAAAAACAAGATTTTATAATGTTTTATTTACTCGTTGAATATTTAATATCGATGGAAAACTAGCAAGAATGCCAATATATTCTTGAATACGTTCAATAAAATCTCGAAGACCTTCAGTTGCCTAAATGAAATATAATTTGAGAATGTTGTTTTTGATATTATATGAGTAGAGTTGAAATAATCTCAATTTATGATTGATACTTATAGATTACGAGTTTTGATTCATGGATTTATGATAGTCCATAAATTACAAAACACATATAGTTTCAAGAGTTATTGCATTCTGATCTCTTCAGTAACGATTGATAAATATTTCAAATTTACAGGTTTTATTATTAATGAATGTCAAATATCTTTGTAATTGAATCAAATCAATGTATTACTAATACATTCAGTGAAAAATTTGAAAAAACAGCATGATTTTTTATAACATCTCTCTTTTTTCTTCGCATAATCTATTAATTTTCTTATTCTTTGTTTCAAATATATTGTATACTAATGTCTACGAAAGAATAGCAAAGTGCTATCATTACTATTATTATTATTCTATGTCCGATGAAAACGTATTAGGCAATGATTCCGATAGAAATGCTCCGGAAATTGATAAAACTTGATTGCAGTATTCCAATTTGAAATATTCTTAAAATTAAACTTTTTTTTCAATAACTTCCGATCAATTTCTCGTTCTTTCATATGAAAAGCATCCGGAAGTTTTCCGAAAAATTTCTAAACTATTCAAGCTATGACTAGTACTTTCAAGTTCGACTGATTTCCAAAATTCTCCTGTATCATTTTAAATAGTCACTGTGATACTCACTTGTTTCTGAAGTCCGGAAACTTCAATTTCTTTAGATCCAACTAATCTATTTAACGATTGATCTGTATTACTAAATTTTTTTGAAATCACATGTGTTCTTGTTTTATTTAATTAATCAAATCTCGAGTTATAGAAGTTAATCTAAGCTCATGATCCTTTCTATTTTCCTCATATATGAAATACTACTATTTAAGTTTATAGAAATCGGTATTTGGGTTTTTCTCAATTTACATCAGGGCTTCGCATAACATGAGACAAACGTCTTTCACAAATTTTTTAAATTAAGAACAATGTCACTGTTTAGGATTAAAAATCAAGTGAAATAGTATAATATTCAGGAGTATTAATTGACCTAATACGATATGTTAAGAAATTATACGTTTTTAAAGAGATATATGGTAAGTGTGAAATCTTCTAAGATGGAATGAAATAGAAAATTTTGAAAATATCTCTATCGTTTCTCATTCAAAGTCCTGAGCTCCATCATTTGATTACCGATAAAGACATATCAGTTAAAGCCTTATAACTTCAAACTCCATTACTCGATTCACTATTCTTCAATCACCTACCTAATCACGTAATGTGATATGCACTATAGAGTTACTTGTTTTGTTTTTTTCAATCGAAAATCTATACAATGAAGGGAATTCGTTTAGAAGCTTGTCTATCTAATTTTTATATCGTATAGTATTCACTACAATCCGAAGATGTTTATGAATTCATACGATAGAAAGGATGTTATTGTTTTATACTCTTAATTTTAAAGCTATTGTGTCATATCACATTAGTTTTTCTATTGCAGTTCCACTATTTGGTTTATCTATTCTTATAAATTGAATATATTGTAAATTATTATAATCTTACTTTAATTTTGTATAAATCGGCTATTCCACCATATGATCCACTGACGCTAGAAATAAATTTTGAAAGTTCTTTATTACCTATACAAAAAAAACGTTTTTCTATTATAAAAATTAAAAATCAATTTAATTTAAATATAACCAGCTGTAGTAGTATCCATTTGGACAGCTTGATGAACTTTAGAAAATAATTCACTAACTCGTTGTATATCACGTTCATAAACTTCAGTATGTTTTTCAAGATATTTCGTTAAACCTTGACTAAGAGTTTTAAATTGGGATTCAAGACCTGGTTGTTGTTGGGCGAATATTTCAATTTGTGATACACTAAATATTAAAAATATTTTTCAAAATGTATAATAATAAGAAAAATAAAAAAAAAACATACATTTGTTGATCAGATAATCCTGTATTTGTTAAAGTAACACATTGAAGCCATGATGCTTCACGTAATTCATCTTTTTCAACTTTTCGTTTTCCATTTTTCCAATCCTAAAATCAAAAACAGAAAATATTTTTATTTTTTTAATTAATTTAACTTGTTTTTTCTTTTAAATACTTTTTTATTCTTGTCAGTAAGTTCACATGCAACAAAATGTTGGACAGGAAATGAAGCACAAAGTACTGGATGACGACAAATACGATTAAGCCATAATTCAAGTTGTCGTCGACGTTCTTCAACAAATTCTTGGTCAAATCGTCCTAATAAAATAAAATCAATTCAATAATCTTAATTAAAATTTAATAAATTTTTCTTACCAGCTATCTGTTTTCCAGGTAATGGGGGTATACAAATAAAACGAAATTTATTAACTAGTTGTTCATGTAACCAATCAAATTGTTTATAACGTCTACCAACAGTTATACTTCCCGGTGTCTAAAGAAAATAAAACTCTTATTTCTTTTAATAGAAATAAAAGAAGAATAGATTTACTTCTGCACGTATTTTATATTCTGTAAAAGCTTTTAATCCTCCTAATTTTGTTCCTTTTGCTGGATCTTCAACTTTACAATTAAATGGTGGTATACCAGGATTCGGTGACCAATAAACTCCACCTTCACTTTCATCATACTTTTTACATAAGAATAATAATAAAAGAAATATGAAAATACTTTTCTTTTTTCTTACAGATATTTCAACATGTTCATCAGATTTTGCTTTGGATCCATTTAATAAATAATTATCTAAACCATGTTTATCAAAAAATCTAAATTTATTATTATAAATAATTTTGAATTTTAATATTAAAAAAGATTATTTACCGAGCACGTGGTGGACCTTTACTAGCTTCCACATTAGCAAGTGAAGCTCTACCTTGATTTGATAATGTTGAATTCAATGGTAACTTTTAAAAAATACAAAATATTTATGATTAATTGCCTGAGACAATTATACATAACTGTCCACAAAAGCAAAACCACAAAAGTGCATGCAATGACACACGAGAGGGGTAAAAATAAAAATATTCCACTTTCTCAACTAACCGTATTTGTTCTTTTAACTGACTGATGTTTTGTTTGCTGAAATATTATTTATTTACTTATTAAACTATTGAATTTCTACTATTTATCGAAGATAAACGAAAAAAAAATAAAATATTAATTCTTACTGTGTTTGAATTCGTAGTATGTGGTGGTGATGCTGTTGGATAATCAGAATCACTAAAGCTATCATCAGAATCAGTATCTCTTCTTATTGATTGTTGTGATCTCTAAATAACAAAAGAAAAAGAAAAGATTAAATATTATTTAAATAGAATTTAAAATAAAAAAAAAATTAATTCAATAAAAAAATTTAGAATCAATAGCATATATGAAAATTACAATGTTTATGATCAAATTATTATATTTAATTTTGATTTGGAGCTATAATTTATATGCACTAATTGCTGACCTCTTGATCAATTTTATATTTTTTCTTTTCATCCTTGTTTTGTTTTCGTGATAAAGTTAAGAAATTGTATAATGTTGCCTTTTTTTTCTTTATTAACAAAGGTGATGTATTATTTTCAGGACTTGATATTGTAGGTTTTAACTTTTCATTATTATTAGTAATAGAAGAAAGATCATTTGTAGGTGATGATGATGACAATGGCATTGACTGTGTTGTTTTTCGTACATTTGTAGAACAAATTAATTGTGATGCAACATTATCTATAGTATCAGACGTTGACACTGGTGGTGATGCTGATACTGGAACTAAATAATCATCTGACATTGTTGTCTGTCGTGAAGGTGATGAAACTATTGGAAAATGAAATGGAAATGATGTCTGATCGAATGATGTTTGAGTTATTCTTGATAAAATGGGTGCTGGTGTTTTTGGAAGATAATCATACCATTCATCAGATTCATCTTCAAATGAAGTTTTCTCTGGTGAAGAATTTGAATTTGAAATTGGAATAAAACCTGCCGGTGGTGAAACATCAATTACTGTTATATATCCATCATCATATGGTTTATTTGATATAAATATAGCATTTGTCGAATTTTTGTTTGTATCTGTAGGAAATTTTAACGATTGTTTAGAATTAATTAATTTCTTTTCATTCAATTGCTATGAAAATAGCAAGACAGAAAAATTTTCACGAAAAAATTATAAAAAAAAAATTTAAAAGCTAAATATAACGATATATATATATATATGTATACATTATCTTACATTTTGTTGTGGTGATGATGGCCTTGCTGATGATTCTTGTGTTTGCCAGTTACTATATGTAGTAGGATTCATATATTGATGTTGATCATATGGTGGTGGATAACTTGTTTGTGTTGAAGTTCTTGAATTATTATTATTGCTACTAAAAGCATCAAAATTTGGATAATTGTTATTTGAATTTGAAAATGTTGATAATGGTGGTGGTGGTGGTGGTTCATTAGGTTCTGGTGGATCAGCTAATGCTTGAACATAATTTTCAGGAATAACTCCAACTTGTCCAGAAGCATTTTTTGCGTACCTTTTTAATTTTTATAATAATTATACAAAAAACAAAATTTCTTTAATACAAATTCTTACCACCATCCATGTCCAGCTGTATTCGATGTTATTGTAAGAATATCATTAGCATTAAAACTAAGTTCATTTGGACCTTCAGCAACAAAATCATATAATGCACGTGCTTTAAATTCACTATTAGACATTCTCTCACGTATACAATATAGACATTTAATCTGAGTTAAGGACGTAAATGAAAAAAAAATCGGAGGAGGAAAAAAGGTAGACAAGTGTTAGTAATAAGAAAAAAAAGAACAATGAATCATATAAAAATTAAGATTTTTATTGGTTGATTTAATAACCAATCGATATAGAAATACTACGAACAATGATTAATTGCATATTGATAGTAACTGTTTATTGATAATAGATTATTTCGGGATTTTTATTTAGTTGAGTACAATAGTTTAGATTATTAAAATTTTAATATTATTATGTCGAAATCAAATGGTACTGAAGCTCGTGTTCAAGTTGCTGTTCGAGCTAGACCACTTAATCAGCGAGAAGTAGAAAATTGATTTTTAATTAAAATTATTTTGATTTTAATTGTTTTTTTTTGTAAATTTAGATTGATCTTAAATCTCCGGTTGTTGTTTCTATTCATGGCTCACAAATTTATGTTAATAAATCTCAAGACAAGTAAAATTTTAATTGAGTTGTTTTATCTTTTTAATTATTTAGTTATTTTTCCTATTAGACAATACACACCAAAAGCATTCTCATATGATTTTTGTTTTGATTCAATGCGTTTAGATAATTCAAGTTATGCTAGTAAGTTATATATTTTTGAAAATATGAAACTTGATTTTTATTTTTTAATATATAGGTCAAGAATTTCTATTTGAAAAACTTGGAGTACAAATTGTTAAACATGCATTTGAAGGCTATAATGCTTGTATATTTGCTTATGGCCAAACAGGTTTAATCGATTTAAAATTATGATAAAAAAAAACACATAAGAAATTTGATTCATTAGGTTCTGGAAAGTCGTATACAATGATGGGAACACATAATGATCGAGGTATAATTCCACGTCTTAGTCAATCAATGTTTGATAGAATAGAAAATGAAATTAAGCAAGAAATAAATAATGATTTCAATATTGAATCAATTGATAATGAAAAAATTAATGATATATTATCATTAAAATTTTCATCATCATATCTTATTGAAGTTTCATATTTCGAAATTTATAACGAAAAAGTACGAGATTTACTCAATCCAAATAAGTAAATTACTTTGATTTTTTATTATTATAATTAATCTTTTTAATTGAATTATTTATTTATTTTTATTCAGTAATCATCATGCATTGAAAGTACGAGAAAATAAAATTCTTGGACCTTATGTAGATGGACTTTCACAACTTGTTGTTACATCTTATCAGGTAATTTATCTCTAAAACAAGTATATACCCAGTATTTCTATTTATTGTTTTATATTGAAAGTATTGTATAATTCAAGATTGATTATGATCAACTTTAGATGAATAATTAGAATTGAAAATGATTAGATTAATATAAAAAAATGATAGATCTTTCAGACAATTCATTGCTAGATATTAGAGAATAAAAATTCTTCATAATTTATAAGAATAAAAACTTGTCAGAAGTTTTTCCAGATCATTTAAGTCAATTATTTATGCATTATAGAGAATCTTTAATCATAGTTATTTCTAAAAAGAAAAATCCTATATTTTTCAATCTATTATTATTAATTAAATCATATATGAATATACTTTTTGTATTTTGAAATATACAAAAAAAAAAGTATATTTTTCTCTTGATTTTTCTCTTAAAATCAACATCTAGTCTTTAATTATTCATATTTCGTTTTTTAGGAAATTGAAACTCTATTAATTGAAGGTAATAATTATCGAACAGTAGCATCAACAAATATGAATAATGAAAGTTCAAGATCTCATGCTGTATTTACTCTTAAATTAACACAAACATTATCAACAGAAGCAACTGAAGTAAAAAAAAAAGTTTTCTAATTAAATTATTTATTTTCTATTTTAGACTAAAAGTGTAAAAGTAAGCAAAATAAGTTTAGTTGATTTAGCAGGATCTGAACGTGCATCAAAAAGTGGTGCTCAAATTGAACAAACTCGTTTTCGAGAAGGATGTAATATAAACAAGTAAAAAATAAAAAATAAAATTTTTCATTACAATAAATAGAAATTGTTTTTTTTTTGTTAAAGATCACTTTCAACATTAGGTCTTGTTATATCAGCATTAGCAACACGTCAATCAAATGAAAATAATTTAAAAACCACAAAAAAAACTTTTGTTCCATATCGAGATTCTGTATTAACTTGGTTATTAAAAGTAAATTAAAATTTTTCTATTAAAAAAATAAGTGTTTTTTTCCTTTTTTTAAGGATAGTTTAGGTGGAAATTCATTTACAATTATGTTAGCAACAATATCACCAGCATATGATAATTATGAAGAAACAATTTCAACATTACGTTATGCTGATCAAGCTAAGAAAATTGTTAATCATGCTATTATTAATGAAGATGAGCCTGGAACAATTATAAGAGAATTAAGAAATGAAATTGATAAATTACGTAAAGAATTAGCTGATGCTAAAGCAGAAAAATCTGCTGAAAAACTAAATGCTGAAATAAAGGAAAATGAAAAATTAATGCAAACAATAACAAAAGATTGGCAAGAACGTGTTGCTGAAACAGATAAAATAAGCAAAGTAAACAATTATATTCGAAAAAAAAAAAAAAGGAAAGTTTTATATTTTCTTTTAAGGAACGTCATGAATTATTTGAAAAAAGTGGAATATCTCTATGTAGTTCAGGTATTGGTCTTGAAAAAGATCGATTATATCTTGTGAATTTAAATCCTGATCCAGCACTAAATGAATTATTAGTTTATTATTTAAAAGTAAATATATATTATTAATTTAAAAAGAATATAATTTTTTTCTTTATTTAATTATTAGGAAAATACAACAATTGGTAGACCAGATGCATCTATAAAACAAGATATTGAATTAATTGGAGTTGGAATTTCACCAGAACATTGTGTTATTGATGTACGAAATAATAATCAAATACTTCTTACACCATTACATAAATCTAAGTTAATAGAAAAAATCTAACTATTTTTTTTTTAAATGAAAATAAAATCTTTTATTTTTATAGAACATATGTTAATGGTCAATTAATTGATAATGAAAAACATTTACGACATGGTGATCGAATTCTTTTGGGTTGTTCACATTTTTTTCGTTTAAATTCACCAGGAGATAAAAGTAAGTTTTATTTTCTAAAAACAATTTTTAATTTATATCATTTAAAAAAATTATATAATTAAAATAGTTTCCTATTATAAAATGAAAATAGATATATTATTCCTTTTTGATTGATTATCGAAAGGCAAGTAATAAAAAATGTACGTTTTTTTTCGAATAAAAATGCATTTTGATATCAAATGGAAATATTTCTTTAAAATTACTGAATAATCCTTTTGGAAATGCAATATATAATAGCTTTACCAGAGATAATTAAATACTAATTATCTTCGACTCTGAAAGTTCAAACAGATGGAAAAGAAATTTTTACTATCTACACACGTTTTTTGTTCATTGCATGTGCACTCTTCTCTATCTTTTCAGTGAAATTTTTGTTTTTTCCTATGAATGCATGAATGTTCATCGGAATATGTCCGAATAATGATCCAATCACCAAAAAATTGTATATCACTACGGCAAGTTGCTTCTTCATAATATATTAGTTTGATATTGATAAATCGGAATATTCAGCCATAAAAACTGAAGAAAAATGTTAAATAGTCATGCTTTTCTAAGATGTCTCCTAATCTAAAATTTCTTCTATATTTGATAACTAAATTAGATAATTACTTTATCAATCTATTGGCAATTTTAACTATAAAATAAAAATCAATCTTTATTTGTAATTCTAAATTTTATAAGTTAAGAATTATTCTTTAATAGATTCAACAAATAATAATTCTGTTCGTTCATCAATAATGAATACATCATCACATTTATCATTTAATGATGCCCAAAATGAATTTTTATTAAATCAATTAGCAACCGATCCAATGACAAAAGAATTAAGATTATTTTTAAAACAAGATGAAAATAATCAAGAAACAAATCGTAAATAAAAAAGGAAAATTTATAATAAAATAAAATAATTTATTTTTTTAAAAATATTATTTAGGAATTATTCCAAACAAAACCTCGGATTTATATGAAAGAGAAATTGAATATCTTAAAGCTCAATTAATGCGTACTGAAAGTCGTTCATTGCCAAATAATTCTAAAACTCGTACGTTTGAAGAATCACTTTCAAAATGGAATTTTTCAAATAAAGTTCTTAATGAGTATAAAACAAAAATAAAAAAAATTTGAATTTAAATTATTTTTCTTATTTCTTAGATCTGAAGAAAGTCGAGCATTTTTTAATCGTCTTAAACAAGATTTAATACGTGTTAATGCTCTTGTATCGGAAGCAAATACAATTGCAAGTGAAATGCAACGACAAACTACATATAGTGTTATGTTACAAATTCCTGCATCATATTTAAAACCAAGTGAACGCGTATGTAGATAAAAACAAAATAACTAAAGATAAGATTTATCTTAACCTTTACTCTCGAGTGAGTTGTTTTTGACCCACTCATACAAAACCACACTCAGACTGAAATATTTATTTTTTTATGAATAAATAGTTTAGCTTGAGAAACCTTTAACAGTCTCTTTTATTAAGTGGTTTGTTTCTTCGAAATATAAGTTTCAACCAAACATAGAAATCTACCCATTTAGGAGATAAAGGATTATTTTGAATAATTTTTTTTAAGGCTACGACAAATTTATGTGAACCAGCTGTACAAGTAAAAAGAAGAAATTTCTCACCACAAATATGGAATATTGAAAAATTTGAATCAAAGTTAAACGATATGAGAGACGTTTATTATGAATGGCAAATGTCGGAAAATAAAGTAAAAATTTCAGATAATACTTTTTTTTTATTTATTGATTTTTGCTTTTTATTAGACACAATTATTAGCACAACAACAACAGCGAAATGATCCATTTTTTGATGTTAAAGAATATAATAGTTTAATTGGTGTTGCAAATATTTTTTTAAAAGCTTTATTTTATGATTCAAAACTTGATTATCTTGTACCTATTATTAATACACAAGGAGAGGTAAAGAAAATATAAATTAGAAAATAATCTCTTAAGTTATTTCAATGAATAAATACGTTCATAAGATTTTCTCGGGATTTTATTAACATAAAATATTTGAAATTTATTTTCATTGATATTAAATTTAAATTAAAAATAAAATAATTTCTATTTATTTTTTATATTAATAATTTATTTAATTACAGATATCTGGTACACTTCATGTTGTTTTTGTTCAAGTTGGTCCATCTTCAATGAAAAAATTAAGTGATTTCCATTCAAATAATATTCCACGCACAAGTATCAGTGAAGGCATAAGTATTGATAATGATGAAAACAGTTTAAGTGAACATAGTAACAGTCAAAATAGTTTTGATAATGAAAGTATTGAAGATATGACAGAAATATCTAATAATAAAACTGATCAAATTACCGTTAAAGTATGTATTACAAAAATTATTTAATATTTTAAATATTCAAAAAAAAAACAATAATTATTTATTTATATAGTTTGCTATAAAAGAAGTTCGAGATTTACCTCAATGTGATGCTGAAAATGTTATGTGTCGATATACATTTATAAATCATAAAGAAGTTCAAACAATTGTTTCAATAAATTCATCATCATCTGAGAATGATGATGAAGATATCGGAACAAAACCACGTGTATTTTCTTTTAATCATGAAAAAGTATTAATAAAATAAATAAATATAAATTTTATTTATTTTTATTTTTTATTTTTAAAGGAATATACATTTACAATAACTGATAATTTTATTTCAACATGTCTTGAAAGTGCTGTTTCAATTGAAGTTTGGTATCATTATAGTTCAATACCATCATCAATAAATACAACAATAAATAATGAACGTAGTAGACGTGAAGCAGAAATTCGAGCATTAAGTAACCGATGGAAAGAAGTTAAACGGCATATACAATATGCTGTTGAAATTCATGAATTAGATGCATCTGGACGATGGGAACCTGTTGAAGTTGATGCACAACAATCACAAATTATAAGTGGAGGGGTTTATCGATTACGACAAGTAAATAAAAACTAAATAAATAAATTTTTTATTATTTATTTATTTATTTATTTATGAATAGGGTCAATCAAAACGTTTAGTAGCACGTTTACGTGTTATACCACAATCAGGTACAATGCCACTGGTTCTTCATGCTATACGATCTGTTGAAATTGGTTCAATAAGTACAAGAAAAATGAATGCACCACGGCAATTAGATTCATATCAAGATGAAGAATTACAATGTTTAAGATCTGAATGGCTTGATTTAATTGAAAAACGTAAACTTTATCTTGAATCTGAAGTAAAAATGTTAAGTCAACAAACAAGTAAAATATTTTTTGAAAAACAAAATATCAAATATTAACTAAGTTTTTTTTTTCTATTAGATAAAACACCAAATGATTTAGAAAGAGAAACAACTTTACTTGAACAACTTGTTCGTTTAGCTGAAGAAAGAAATTTTGCAGAATTTCCACCAGCAGGAAGTGGAATACCTGGTAATAATATTTAAATAGAAATAAAAATTTATATTAAAATTTTTTTTTCTTTTTAATTAGGTTCACCACCTTGTTGGACACCACCAATAACAATTGAAGAACATCGTCCACTTATTTTTCTTAATTTAGATCCTGTTAATATGAATACAGAAAATGATACAGCTGGTCTTAAAGCAACATTAAGTGAAGAAAATAAAAATGATATGTTTAGACTACCATTACTTCATCATGCATCCGATGAGGTTTTAATTCTTCTTATTTTGTTTTTTTTTATTTTATAAAAAAAAATATTCTTATTTTTTATAAGGTTCGTGCTGTTGCTCAATGGGATCCATCAATACATGAAGCAACGGAAATGTAAATAATTTTCATTTTTATTTTTGTTATTTTTCAATAATAAAATTAATTTAGGAATCGAGTTACTCCAAATAATACAATCATTTATATGATTGTAAAAATAATTGTATTAATTTCTCAACCTGTTCGAATGGAACTTATTATACGTAAACGTATTGCAACAACTATTGGTAAAACTGAAGGATGGTGGTCAGGAAAAGCAATGAAATATCTTCTTGGTTATGTAAGAAATCTTTCTTTTTTTTTGTTATTTTAAATATTTTAGTTTTCGAATATTTAGAAACCATATAAACGAACAAGTGTTGTTTATGAAATTGTTTCAAGTATACCAAAATATATTCATGAAATTGAAGATCGAAAAAGTCTTGCATTAGTTGCGGGTTCCGAATGTCATACACAAAATTATGTAGAAAAATATATTCAATATGCGTCAGCTGTTGATTCACTTCTTCTACTTGATAAACTAAGACAAGTATGATTATACAAATAAAACAAGAGAAAAAAAAGTTGTTTTTTTTCTTAATAGGAAGTATCATTAGTAGAAAATTCAGCAAAACAACAAACAATTCGAAAAGCAACAAGTGTGCCAAATATTGCCAATCAACAAGGAAATACAGTATGTTTAATTTATATATTCTCATATTAATATTTGAATATTTTCTTCATATTCATCTGCTGTTTGCATATTTGATGCATTTTTTTTTCATATTATTTATGCTAAGAGTGATTGTTTTCTTTTTCTGAATATAATTTAAATTTATTTAATATTCTATAGTAATCTAATTTATATTTTATTAAAATAGACTCTATCAATTCTACCAGTAAATTCTCGTCGAGAAAATGATGATGAACAACCTTTATTAAAAAAATCTCCTTCAATACAAGATGAAACATCTATTCGTCAAAATCCATTTTATGAAGATCATAAAATAGTTAAATCATCATTTCTTTTTCCACATACTGATAAAGATACAACAACACCATCATCACAAATAAAAACAATTAATACACCATTTTCAACATTTAGTCGATCAGAAACTAATGTATCAACACCAGTATCAACACATAATATTGAACCTATAAATCATGATGAAACTCAACATTCTTATTTTGAATCAACAACACCAAGTCTACTATCACGTTCATTATTTATTGAACAAGAACAATTACAACCTCTTAAAACATCAAGTATTCGAATGCGACATACGTTTGATATTGATGATCATGAAAATGATAATATTCAAAAACAAAATAATGAACAAACATTATCAATAAGTACACTTGAAGAAAAATATTCTATAACAACAACTCCACAACGTAATCAATTAACATCTAATAATGATCAAATAACAGAATCAACAATAAAAAAAAATGTTGATATTAATGATGATGAATATCCCGTTGGTTCTCGAGTTACTGTTAACACTGATCATCATATATGTAATAAATTAGGTACTGTTCGTTATGTGGGAAAAACATATTTTAAAGAAGGAACTTGGTATGGAATTGAACTTGAAGAACCAGTTGGTAAATAAGATTTTTTTTTGTTTGCTTGTTTGATAAATTATTCTGTTAATCAAACTTATTATCAGTTTGAATCTGTCAACAGTAGATTATATCATTATGCCTTTTAGAAGAACTAGTAAAGAGCACGTATTAGATGTTATCTTATATTAGTTGTTATTTTCTTAAGATTTTTTACATTAATTTATTATAAATTTTTGTTTTTCTTCTATTTTAGGAAAAAATAATGGTTCATTTGGTGGACATGTTTATTTTCAATGTTTGGATAAACATGGTGTTTTTGTTCGACGTGATAAAATTCGACGGATGACACAAAAATAGATTGAATTAGTTTTTTTTGTTTTTGTTTGTTATTTATTATTTAAACGATCTCTAGTCGTCCTATGCACGAACATTTTTTTTTCAATATTTATTTCATGATTTACATTTCATTAATTATCATTAAATTATATATATACACATACACATACAAACTACTTTCCTCTGTCAGATTATAATCATTCTCACACACGCATGCCCATTATTATGATTATTCTTATTGTTGTTGTTGTTGTTGTTGTTGTTGTTATTGTGATTATGTTAATTGTTTCATTAATATATAAAAAACTTGTGTATGTGTATATATATATGTAATTTGATTCATTCTCATTTTTGTTCTTCTTCTTCTTCTTTTTCTGGTTTTCGGTGATATCTGTTGACTTCCACCCACACATACATACGCACATCTTTCTCTATTTCTTGTAATGTGAATGTGTCTAATATGTTTTTTTTTTGCATATTTATTATATAGAAAGAATATAAAGAAAAAAATTTTGATATTCTAATAAATATTATCATGATTATGGAATCCAATCATTTGTGTATATGTTCCGGTCAAGGATAATATAATGTAACCATTTATATTTGATGAGAATGTCTAACATATATATGTATATATATATTTATAGTATACTTGGTTAAAAATATCCTTTTCTCCATCAATGAGATTTCTGTCGACAAGCGGTTACATTGATGGATATGTATATATACAAACTGGAAATGGAACCATCTTCTTTTTCTTCCTCTTTCATGTTCTATCGATCGAAGTGTTGAAAGAGTGGGAGGATGGTGTTCAAGCACGCGTTCACATATATACGAGTCAATCGATGGTGAATGAAGCAGAAAATTAGATAATAGACTATATCAAATACTAGTTCATCCTATCTTCTGTCGTTTGGTATTGACGCTTTCTATCTCTTAGTTTATATTGCAATTGAACTGTTGTCTCGTTGTTGTTGTTGTTGTTATTACTACTATTGAATAGCTTAAGGCGGAAATCAGTTTTGAGATAGAATAAGAGAAAGAAAAAAAGGATGATATTCATACACAAATTGAATCGACTGAATTGGGTAATCGCTGTTATTACTCGTGTTTATATATGAATAATAACGAATATATATGTATACAAGAGTGCAAATGCAGACTCTCAAGTAAATTAATAGTGATTGATGATTTCCTTTCTGTCTTTCTTTTTATACTACTATTTTTCTCGATTATAAGCCATCAAAATCATCATTTGCGGCTCGACAGGGCAAGTAATTTTATCTACTTGAGAGGCAAAAAACATCTATTCAGAATAAAAAGAAAAAAACCGGATGAATAAGTTCATCGTTGCCGGATTGAACATTATGTTTGTGAATCAAATTCTCATTATAAATGTTAGTGTAGGAGGAAAAGAGCTATAGAGTGCATCATACGTCAATAGTAGAATTCAATATTATTTATAATTTTTCAAACTTCACTGCACATTATTTAATATAAATATAATAAAAATCTATTTATTTTATTTTTCTCTTATTCTCTTTTTCTTTTTAATATGTTCGCTGATTTTATTCTATTATGCATAAGTAAAAGTTATTAAAAAGCAAAATTATTTACAGTATTTTATGTTGTTACATCTTATGTGTAGATCAAATATATATTGATACCAATTAATTTGTTCAAATTCAGAGAAGTAATCATTAAACTTTAATAAAAAAAAAAGAGGTGACGAATCATTTGCAACCTATTCTATATATAACATCTTTGTCATTCACATGCAAGAATATGTATGTGCGTGATCGTAATGATTTATGCCGTCAGGATGCACGAGCGCCAGATTGTTTTTATTACAGACTCCTGCTTTTGATAGCTAATTCATTGGTACGATTAGAAAGAAACAGAAATCGTTCCCGATCGCTTCGTCTAATGTGAGACAATAGTTCGAGGTTAATATGACTATTTTTATAAAAAGGAAATACGTTTGCTGTTTGTATGCGTGGGGGAGTACTACGAACAACAGCATCACTATCACTAACGTTGCCGCCATCATCATTACGGTAGTCGTCATCAGGATTACACAAAAACACCAACAACAACATAGCAGAAAAAGAAGGGAAAAAGAAAGAGCTAATGCGGGCAAAATCTTCTCTTCCTCTATGTCAGTTTCTCATTCTTTCGCTTCTGTTCTTCTTTCTAACGGTAAAGAAGTGATAGAAAAACTCACAGTAGTAATAGTAGTAGCAATAACATCAGTGACGACAAGAAAAGCCGAAGTTCCTTTTGTATATATGTGTGTATGTGTTTAAGAGAGAGAGAGAGAGCAGCGCAAAAAAACGCGACGATGAGAAGGAACGAAGAATGAAGAAGAAGCAACACGGTACATTTTCTTTTCTATCCAGTCAACGTCCAACTAGGCTGTTCTCCTCCAGCCTCAAGCAGCATCTCCCATTATTATTGTGATTATCGTGCTCGAGCTATGTTACTGCTACACAAACGCACACACATACATATTCGCATGCATGAGAGAAAAGAATAAAGAGAGAGAGAGAGAGAGAGAGAGAGAGGGAGAGAGAGAATGTATACACTTGACAGCATTTAGAACAAAGCGAACGACAACAACATCACCAAAATCGCAAACTCTTGTGAGAAAAACAGAATGTTTATTCATGTTCTCAGGTAGTTAGTTAATTTTTTTTTCCTTTCTTTATTATTTTTTAACTAATTACGTCACATGACTATACAAATCGATAAAAAGAGAGAGAAAGAAAGAGAGAAATCAATGGGTGGCCCAAAAACAGGTGCAAACAACAGCATGGTTCCGATCGACAAAGACGAAACATGCTGTGTACGGGTGCGGCCGGAAATTAGGAAAAAATGCTGTCCTGCAAATCTTTGGATTGTTGGAAACAGAATGAATGAATGAATGCAAGAATGAATAGTCGGTTTTGTGCGCATGCGTACGACTATGAATGGAACACTAATAGAATATCGATGCGACAGTAGCAATATGGTGAAAAAAAAACAATATATTTAATAGCAATAAAAATATAGATATAGAATCAATAAGTGTAAATGACATTTGAAAAAAGAAGATGATGATAAGATATTAAAATCAGCTACTAGTAACAAAAAATATTCAACTAATGGAAGAAAAAGAATATATGATGAGTGTATCACCCTCGAAATAAATCAATATCCGTCATAATCATCATTCATTGATAGTTTGTTTTTTTTACAAACGCTATTCTTATTCTCTCTCTCTCTCTCTTTATTTCTATTTTCTAACACGCCGGGTGTCTCCTAATTAAACTGTTGCCTTTCGAGCAATAAATATCTGATGAAGAAATATATATGTGTATATGAGAGTGAAGAGAAACACACATATAAAACATACACAGAAGGGAAAATGAAGACAAGTCATTGAGGGTAAAGATAAAAGAACTAAATTTTTGCTATCTTATCATATATTACTCTCATCATTGAGTTTAATATTCGACAACACAAACATCATTGTAGACATTTTTATTTCCACATTTGGTATCAAACAATGAATACTCATATATACACATATACACATACATTTCTTCGCTGGCAATCATTAGGCGCGCCATTTGGAAGCATTTGTTGCCTGGTTAGCTTATACTTAGTTCGTATATTGGCAAAGCTTTAGTGATTCATGTCCTTTTCACATTTCTCATTCAATTATTAAGGCATACATAAGTTACGATCTCCGCCAAACAGCAACAACAACAACGACAATTATTGGACGACGCCCAGATAAGGTTTGATGTCATCAAAATGAATAACTTGATGGTTCCCAGATGAGATTGATGAAGAAATATATATGAAGGACACAATACAGAACTAATGTTTGGTGTTTTCTAGTGAACTTTGCCATTCGAAGGACACGACAGACGAGTGTCAAAGTTACTCCTTTGGGATAAACTCTTTTCATTGCCTATCTCCTTCTTCTTGTTTTTTTTTCTCCTCCTTCTCTTTTTACTTCTTTTTTCTTTTACTTCTTGTTATTATTCTTTCTTCTCTCTTGTCTTGGTGCGCTCTGTGACTCTCAACAAGAATCTTGTCGTGTAATGTCTTATACAGAATCATGTAGAGCATCAAATTAGTAGATGACGACGGCACACAGTAGTAACAACAAAATGAGATATATATATATATATAGAGAGAGAGAGAGAGAAAGAGACACAGAGAGAGAGAGAGAGATATGAGCAACGCAGCAGATGCAGTTACACATATATAGACAAAAAACAATGAAGTAATGGAAGACGATCTCAAAAAATCCTGTTCGAATGTATTAATTAGCTATATGTTAATATATAATCTAAAATAGAGATCTTGTTTTTTCTTGTTTCAGATGACTTGTATAATAAAGAAAACATTTTTTATTTGTTATAATAAATAACATACTTCGGTTTGTTGAACAAATAAAATGTCGAGTTTTCGATAATCGAGCGAGCTATGACACGAATTTGGCCGCCGATCATCCATGAATCGATTTGATTGGAACAAACTTTCACCTGACGAATTTGAACGTCTACAAGAATATATTTCATGTAAGTTATAGAAAAATATTTTAAATTAGTCAACATTTATAATGTCAAAAGATGATAATATCATACTTTAAAACATCATCGTTTATTTATGATACATTTTTCATGTATATAACTGTCTTTCTATTTATTTATTAAGATGCACCCAAGAAAGTAAAAGATGTTGTTGCTATACTTCAACAAGATCCAACCTGGTTAGCTCATAAATATAATGAGGTGTGATGTTGTCTTTTTATTAATTTGAAATATATTTTCTGTTTTTTTCCTGTTTCTCAATTAGCACCTTGATTATCAAGGCTTTCGACAATTTCTTGTATTACTTGTTGATAATTCTGATATACCAGAAGATTTATGTCGACATCTATTTTTATCATTTATCAAAAAACCAGCTCCTATCTTACCGATCGATACATCATCGGCAATTGGCATTCTTCCACTTGCTACCGCAGCAATACCACCACCAACAACAACAACTATATCAACCGGTCCAATAACAACAATAACATCAACAGCAACAACAAGTCGAACGTTGGAAATTGCCGATAAAATACCCGGTTTCTCATTATTACCCGATATATTATTTCGATCAAAACGAGGTCCTCCTAATTTTATTGATGATACTAGTACACTTGGAACTAATGATACAAAAAGTCGAAGTGGTAAAATATGCAAATTCTTTTTTGTTTTCTATTAAATTAATCGACTATATTTTATAGGTATATGTTCAACCGCACAAGGAAATCTTATGCGTCGAGGAAATTCACATGATCAACATCATGAATCACCAGGAAATTCTCGACAATCATCTAGAAAATCTAATCCTTCCATTCAATCGATTCATTCATTACACAGTAATGGTAACTAAAAGTATTAATAAAAAAAATAGAAGTTTAAAATTAATATAATTTAGCTGTATCTACTTTTGCTATTTCTGATGATCCTTGGGTATTTCGTGCATCTCTATCACAATTATTAAATAAAATATCTGGTAATGATCCACCACGTGATGGTCATCATCATCATCATCATCATCATCACCATCTTACTGCACAACAACAAGCAGCTATGATTCAATCACAACAAGAAATTGATATAAACACAGCACAAATTAAATTCAAAGATATGACTTGTTATTTTTCATTACTTGAAGGTGGAACACCCGAACAAAAGCTTGAATGTAAAATCAAATATTAAATTGTTTTTCTTAAGAATTAATCTGATTTTTATTTATTTTTAGTTATGTTTATGTTGTACGATGAAGATAGTAATGGAATACTTGATAAACAGGTTTTTCAATAGATATTTTTCATAAAAAAAATATTTAATTTATTTTTATATTTAGGAAACGGATTCAATTGTTAATCAAATGATGACTGTTGCTGAATATCTTGGTTGGGATGTATCTGAATTAAGACCAGTAAAATCTAATAAAATTTATCATTGCTAAATATGCGATTTATTTCTGATTAGATTCTCGAAGCGATGATGAAGGAAATTGATTATGACAACGATGGTGCTGTTACATTAGAAGAATGGAAACGAGGAGGATTGACAACGGTGCCTCTTCTTGTTTTATTAGGACTTGATTCAGTATGTATTAAAATGAAAAAGAAAAAACAATCCAATAAAAAATAATTTAATCGATTATATTTTTAATAGAATGTGAGAGATGATGGAACACATTCATGGAGATTAAAACATTTTAATAAACCTGCTTATTGTAATCTTTGTTTAACAATGTTAGTTGGTTTGGGAAAACAAGGTTTATGTTGCACATGTAAATTTATTTTTACTTGAATTAGAAAGAAAAAATTAATAATAATAATCAAATAAAATAAAAATTTTAGTTTGTCGATATGTTGTACATGAACGATGTGCTAATCGAGCACCAGCTAATTGTATATCAACATATGCTAAAACACGTAAAGTTGATACAACAATGTTACATCATTGGATTGAAGGCAATTGTCCTGGAAGGTATTTTTAAACAAATTTAAAAAAAAAATTTCTTAATATTTATTTAATTATTTTAATTTTATTTTTAAAGATGTGATCGATGTAAAAAATCAATTAAAACATATAATGGTATAACAGGTCTTTATTGTCGTTGGTGTCAAATGACCATACATAATAAATGTGCAGCACAATTAAAACCTGAATGTACATTAGGTCTCAATCGAGATCATATTATACCACCATCATGTATTTGTCCAGCTGTTTTGGTATGTAAAAGAATATAAAAAAAAGAAAAAAGATATTTTTAGAAAATCAAAATATATTTGCATAATTTAGGAACGACCAAAAGCACCACGAAGTGGAAATGGTCTTAAACGAGAAGAATCATGTGTCGAGGGATCAATACAATCCTTTCAAATAAATCCATTACCAAATACACATCCATTATTAGTTTTTATTAATCCAAAATCGGGCGGTAAACAAGGAGAACGGTAATTATAATAATAAAAATTTCTATACGAAAAAAAAAACAAATTTTTTAAAAATTTTATTTTAGTATAATGCGTAAATTTCAATTTTTATTAAATCCTCGTCAAGTTTTTAATCTTGCAAAAACCGGACCTACGCCTGGGTAAATTTATATAATATTAATCTTTCATATAAAAATTAGTTTTCTTTAATTTAGATTACAATTTTTTAAAGATTTAGAAGATTGTCGTGTTCTTTGTTGTGGTGGTGATGGAACAGGTAAAATAATTATTCTTTTCTTTCTTCGTTTTTTTGAAATAAAAATAAATACTTTTGTTCTTTTTTTTTTATATTCTAGTTGGTTGGGTACTTGATATTATGGATAGAGTACCATTAGCTCGTCGAGCACCAGTTGCGGTTTTACCATTAGGTACAGGAAATGATTTAGCTCGATGCTTATCATGGGGTGGTGGTTATGAAAATGAAAGTTTAACTAAAATACTTAAAAAAGTTTCACAAGCACCGGTGATCATGCTTGATCGATGGCAAATTGAATTTAGTACACGAACAGATACAGAAGAAAAAGGAGATGATATTCCGTATAATATAATTAATAATTATTTTTCTATCGGTGTTGTAAGTAT
Organism: Macrotrachela quadricornifera; assembly: GCA_022393335.1. Classification (NCBI taxonomy): domain Eukaryota; kingdom Metazoa; phylum Rotifera; class Eurotatoria; order Philodinida; family Philodinidae; genus Macrotrachela; species Macrotrachela quadricornifera. The sequence continues at coordinate 42,010 of JAJEKB010020253.1, forward strand.
TTAAATGAAGAAAGAAAAAAAATAAAGTAATACAATGAAAATTTTTATTTTAATATTTTAGGATGCTTCAATTGCTCATCGATTTCATTTAATGCGTGAAAAACATCCAGAAAAATTTAGCAGCAGGTTCTTGAATTTTATTTTTGTTTTTTGTTTTTCTAACAAAATTATTTTATTTTTTAATAGAATGAAAAATAGATTATGGTATTTAGAATTCGGTACATCAGAAGCTATATTTTCTACATGTAAAAATTTACATGAAGATATTGATATAATGGTAAATTAAATTGAAAATTTCTTATTTTATTTAAAATTCTATATAAAATTTATATTTAGTGTGATGGTGTTTCTCTTGATTTATCAAATGGACCATCATTAGAAGGTATTGCATTGTTAAATATTCCAAGTATTTATGGTGGAATATCATTATGGGGTGAAGGTAATCGACATAAAAGTCGTAGAACTCCATTAAATTTTCAACGTAAAGATTCGTATGTTTAATTTTACAAAATTTTCTTTTTATTATTAATTTAATATATTTTATTTTAAGTGAATATTCTACGAGTTCAACGTCAGATATTACATTTGTTTTACAAGGTAAATTTATTTAAATATTGAAAAATACTTAAGAAAACAAACTAGAAATTCTTTTTTTCTTTTCTTTAAAGATGTTGGCGACAAATTAATTGAAGTTGTTGGTGTACAATCAGCTATTCATGCTGGCTCTATTTATGCTGGTGTTCGATCAAGTGCTAAACGACTCGGTCAATGTTCATCCGTTGTAATTAGGTAAATTTTTAAAAAAAATGCATACTATTTTTTTTTATTTTTGTTCAATAAATAAAACTAGAACTCGCAAAAGTTTTCCAATGCAAATCGATGGTGAACCTTGGCTACAACCACCATGTACAATTTCAATAACACATAAAAATCAAGTTCCAATGTTAATGGCACCACGAAAAGAACGTAAAAATAGTTTATGGCGTTTATTTAAAAAATAAATATCGGAAAAATTGTGATAATATGATTATAATGAACATAACACACACTATCAAACATCTGCTTCTTCCTTTGCTCTCCTCATTATATTCTTTTTCTAAACAGTGATGTTTCTAGTCTGATAGACATTATTCTTCATCACGCAAAATCTGTTTATGAGTGTGTGCGTGTGCGTGTGAAATTCTAAAAATATTTCGTCTATTAAGTGCATCCAATAGAATGTACGTATATGTCGAAGAAATTTTTCAATTGTTAGTCGTAATGTTGATAGTGATGTTTTGTTTTATTTTTCATCTGTCCTATGATCATCGCCTTATATGATGTTTTTTGTCTTCTTTTTTTTTTATTACAAAGATCACATATGTATGTGTATTATTGTATTTTTTTTTCAAAAACATATACACATATATATATATACACAGGATGATGTTAAATGAAAAGAAAGTTAAATTAATTTGGACATCCACGAAAAACTTGAATTGGATCAACAGAAGATTGACGTAAATCAACTAATTGATTTGTTATATTCGTTTTTGTTAATGATGCTAAACGAGATTCATTTATTGATTTAAATAAAAATAATACACTTAATGGCATTAAAATAAGATACATTATAAATAAAATACGATCAATAAATATAGATAGTTGTTTAACTGAACGTTTTGTTTGTGATTGGGGATAAAATAATGGATGACGAAAATCAAATGATGATAATCCTAATGATGTTGGTGGTATAATTGAATTACGTCGTGTAAACATATTCATTAATGATTGTCGAAAATATTGTATATCATGTAAGAGTTCTATAGCATCAATATCTGTTTGTTCGGGTAAATGTTTTTGAATATTTTGACGTTTTTTTAAAAATGCCCATCGTTGTTTATTTAATTCAATTAAAGATTTATTTACAGTAAATAAAATATTTTTTTTACGTTTTGGAATTTTATGACGATATGAATATTGTTCATGATAATAAATAAATATTGTAAAAGTATTAAATATACATGAAAGAAAAACAATAAGAAATATTATATTTGAATATAATGTTAATGTACAAAGGCCAAGTTCAGTTTTTGGAACATAATTAGATATTAATTGTAAATAAAATGTTAATGAAAGTAAAAGACTAACAGTAAGTGCAATTCTTTCACCGCTATTTGTTGGCAAACAAAATGAAAATACAGCAAGTGATGATATAATAAAAAATGGCACAATAATTTTTATAACATAAAAACGTGAAAATCGTACAAGTTCAATATCGATTTTAATTGTACTAAATTCACGTCTATGATATACATTAAATAAATCAACTTCTTTAATTGTTGCATGTGAAATTTCCCATTCAGTTTTAATATAATTATATAAACGTACAACATTATATAAACTACGTAATTTTAATTGACTTGTATCATATATAGTTGATTGAAGTAGAATAGAACAATGTTGACGATCAAATGGAAAATTTAACACATTAATTTCACAAAATGAAACGAGTTTTTCTTGATATGACCATCGAACATTACCCGTACAAAGAACCATAATTGGATACAGAAGTCTTAAGTCTTTTCTTAATAATCCTGGTCCATTTATTGCAAATATATCTGGTGTCCAAATTTCATCTGCACTAAAAAAAATATGTGAACGATTACGTTTAAGACATAGTTGTTCAGTTGTATTCCATTGTAAAAGATTATCACACCATTTTAATTCAACATTAACATTTAATGTAATAACCTTGATTTTAAAATAAAGCAAAAAACAAAAATTATTTATTTTATTTTAATAAAATTTATATAAAAATTCAAACAAACCTGTTGTTGTGGGTCAATTCCTGCTACTTCTATAATTCCTAAACCAACAGCAACTATTGTATGGCTAATATTTTTCATTGATGGTCTCGTTAAAATATGGTTTCGATAACGATCTTGAATATTCAATCGAGTCATTTCAACTGCACTCCGATCTTTTGCATATGTCAACATTGATATAGTTAATATTACTAGTGGAATAAATTCATATACCGACTGCATGCTTCGACTGCGTCTCTTCTACTGAATGAAATCAGTTGAAGAACTGCAAAAAGCTATTCCATCATTTCCATAATCTCATAAAATATGTGTCGACATTTCTAATAGCCGAAAAAGAGAGCCTGAAGCAGAAAATATATAGATAGACAAAAGGGGTAAACATATTGTATTTCCTTGCTGACATGCTTTACATCCGTTCTCTTTCGATTTCTTGCTTAGTTTATTGGAGAGTAAAAAAAAATTACAATATATAATTATGATATTGCTTAATGATTACAGTTTTTTACACATGATTCAGGTTTTGGTAACGCTTCATTATGCTTTTGCGATTGATACCAATCAATATGTTTTTGAATATAAGGTTCAGCTATTATCAAAATCTAGAATGAACAATAATTAGTAATAGATATTATTGAATTGATTATATACGTACAGCACCCGACTTAATAATACGAGTTGCTTGATCAATATCATGAGACATAAATCGATCTTTATCCAACATACTATAATAATATGAATATTAATATAAAAGAAAAATTTTTATAAATCCTTACGGAACATATTGTCGAACGCAATTATGAACGGATTGTAATGGAAGAGTTGTTGTTAAAGGCTGTAATAAATCAACTGCTTGACAAGCCATTAATAATTCGATTGCCAATACTAAAGAAACAAAATATTAATTTGAAATAAATACAAAAAAAAAACGGTAATATATACTTACCTATTTCTACATTATCAATAACTTCGAGAGCTTTTCGAGCCGACCAACCACCCATTGAAACATGATCTTCCTGACCGGCACTTGTTGAAATACTATCAACTGATGATGGATGACATAAAACTTTATTTTCCGATACTATAAATATGAAATGATCGATGATGAAGTATATATACAAAATTATTTAAATATTTACTAAGAGCTGCAGCTGTGCAATGTGCAATCATAAAACCTGAATTAAGACCTCCTTCAAGTGTCAAAAAAGCTGCTAAACCACTCATTGTATGATTAACAAGACGTTCCATACGACATCCACTTAAACTACCAATTTCATGTATACCAATTGCCAAATAATCCAAAGCCTTACAAAAAAATTTCTCAATATAGAATCATAAAAAATTTTTAGAAAAAAAGGATTTACTTTAGCTGGATATTCTCCATGAAAATTTCCTCCAGAAACAACTTCACCAGTATCAACAAATACAAGTGGATTATCAGTTGCACTATTCATCTCCGTTGTAATAATTTTTTGTGTAAATTTAATTGTATCCCAAGAAATACCATGAATCTGTAATAAATATAATTATATTTTAAATAATTATTAAAAAAAAATAGTCTAAAAGTATTAGAAATTTGTTAGCTATTTTATATCCAGTGTTTCAACATGCAGTAAATGAATAAACTATAGAAAAATAATTTTTTCTATATATTTCATGCAAGACTGAATATTAATTACAGAAGATTAAAGAAGAAGAAATTTTTATAATAATGACCTGTGGAATACATCGAATTGAATAGGCATCTTGTACTTTACCACAATTAACATGACTATTTGAAATTTCTGATGAATATAATGGAGAAGCCAATAATGCACGTAATCGTTGAGCTACGCGATTTTGTCCGACGTGGGGACGTGATGCATGTAAACCTAATGTATTAATTTAAAAAGAAAAACTATGGATTTTGTCAACAAAAGAAAACACAATATATTTACCTGGATGTAAAGATCGTACAGTACCACGCAATGCTTCAGTGCTCAAAGCTGCAATGATATCTGCTTGACGAGCTAATGACAATGCTCGTTCAACAGCTAGTGAAATAAATACATACATGGACATGAATTCAAAAAAAAAATTATTTTACCTTCTGCTCCTAAACTTGTAATAAATTGTGTTCCATTAATCATGGCTAAACCCTATAAAAAAATATAATCAAGTAAAAATAGATAGAATTTTCAATTTTTCTTACTTCTTTTGGTTTATACTCAATTGTATCTAAACCATTTTCTTTTAAAACATCTTTTGCATTTCCCCAACCTGTTTTAGGTGACCACATACGTCCAATACCCATCAAACCTAATGATATGAATAAATAATTTTTATTAATATTTTTTTAAATATCAATACCTGCAGCTAAATGAGCTAACGGTGCAAGATCACCTGATGCACCAACGGTACCTTTAGATGGAATTTCTGGAATGCATGATTCTAAATACATATATATAAATCTATCAAAGTAAATACAAAGATATCTTTTACTATTGAATGCAGCAATAATCTTCTGCAATGTTTCTTCAGAAATACCAGAATATCCTTTAGCTAAAATATTAATGCGTAGTGCAAACATCATTCGTGCTCGTTCAATTGTTAATGGTTCACCAACACCAGCACAATGAGAAAGAATCAAACGACCTTGTAAATCACTGAATATTTATGGAAGAATTCGATTAAGAAAAGGATTTGTAAACATTTCAAGCTTACGCAAGTTTATCATCGGGAATAATTGTTGATGCAAATGATCCAAAACCCGTATTGATCCCATAAGCAACTACATAAAAAAAAATAGAGATTTAAATTTTTTTTATAACATATGTATATACCTTTTTTTTTAGTAATAATATCATCGACAATCTCTCGTGCCTTATGAATCAAAGTCCATGTTTCTGAAGGTAACTATTTAGTAATAGTAATATATTAAAATCTGTATGTTTTTTTATATTCAATATTACTTCGATTTGATAGTCACCCGAACCGAGACGAACAAGATCACTGCATTGTAAATGGTATCCATCGAGGGAAACAATCTATATAAATAATCGTCTATTGAAAATGTTTATTCAAAACATCTTACTCGACGCTCTTCATCTCTAATATTAAAAAAAAAATACATATTTAGAAAGAAAAACATATCAAAAGATATTAGCATACGTAGTAGTAGTAAAATAAGCATCATCATCGAATGGTTTTGCTATATCTAAATTAGGAATTAGAAATAAATTCGAATAATGATCTGCATCTTACCAATCTGTACAGATTCATTATCATTTAATACATGTTGAATACGGTCATTAGGTGCTAATAGACTCCGATCACTGGTACGTCGAGCCAGAAATTGACGAGATACAACCTTATCAATAGATTTCTCCATATATCTATTCAAAATTTGCAGAAAACGATGATGTTATTATATTTATCTAGCTACCTGGCATACGCAGTTTCGCAAAGCCATTGTATAGTTTCATCACCCGTTTCACATATAATAAGAAATTTTTCAGTTATACCGTGAATTGTTACTGGTATACGATAAGCCATCTTTGTTTTGATTTTTTGCACTTACCAATGATCAATGATTTATTGAATAGAGAAGGAGAATAAACAACCAATTTCGTATATAAGATACAAAAATAAAAAGAGATGATTGTGGGGTATTATTTTGATTTTATATGAATTAGTAAGTGACACACCTTTTCATGTGTACATCATTTATTTTTTTTATTTTTCTTCTGACATGAATAAAGCATAAATGTGTATATTGTTTTGTCGATTACAAACGCAACAAAATACATAAAAATACATGCTTTATTAATCATTCATTGTATCGACACAATATATAGGATATAATATATATGCGCATCAAATATTCATCACCCATATGTGATTTTACACGATTTTTACTTCGTATTTAATGAAAAATAAAAATTGAAAGATAAATTGAACTATGAATAGTTGGATATGTATACTGAAATTTATCCTTCATTCGAATTTACTGTGTTAAATTGAAGTCTAATCAAACTACGAAATAACAAACGATATTTTTCAACGTACTCTTATTTTCTCATAAGAAAAGCAATCGTATTGGATGATAAAAGAATTTTATCTTGTTCCCTCGACTGAAAGGAGGGTCATACAAAAAAAAATAGTTTGTGTGTGTGCGTGTTTGTTTGTGTCAAGGACAAAAGAACACCGAGGCCAAAAAAACATCGTCTAAAAGGCTAATGACCATTTGTCTTCCACATGCGCTTCTTGTTGGCACTGAAGTATGGCTGTTGATCAACAGCATTGCTGATTGTGATGGTACCTGAATTGATCAATTGATGTTAGGAATTGGTGAGGTTTGGTATTTTTCATCAAAAAGAAGTGTTTTTTGACGTATTGATGGTTTCACCATGGTATGTGGTGAACACCATTGCTTATTGTGGAGGTATTTGAATTGATCGATGGAAGTGTATGGTAGTATTAACTTTGTTAGAAGGGTTTATTTCCTCGATTGAGGGGACGATCATACGAAGAGAAGAAAAATGAGTTTTTGTGTCTGTTGCCTGTCGCTGGTCAAAGGTTCGATCTGAATCATATTTGTTTTATCGAAAATTTTCGAGGTCGATGAATCCGAATCTGGCATTCATATTTTCAAATTTTTTTGAGATTAATGTTTTTTCAGAAAAGAGAAGTTTTTTACGAAAAAATTTATTTTTTATAAAGTTCGACCAACCGGCTTTTGAGGCTGCAGGATCGAATGGTATCATTAGTTTTTTATTATCTGGCAAAAAAATTTGTTTTACCCCAAAAAAATGTTTTTTTTCTAAAATAATGATTTTGTTTATACAATTGACTAAAGCGCTTTCAAGGGCGAGGTATCAATTGGCGTGAATAGTTTTTCAAAAGATTTTAAATTTATCGTTTTTGAAAAAAAAACACTGAAAAACAGGTAGCACGCGTCGCTGCGACTCGCTTGACCCTCGACTGAATATAGTCTACGCATTCTCTATCACTTCTCATTGCATTCGATATTGAGAACTCTTGCTGAACAAATATATGCATACAAAAAACTATGCATTATTATTGCAGACAACTTTCGTGTAAAAAGATCAACCATTTCAATAATAGATAGGCTTTTTGTATGCATGTGTTTGTGTAACGATACTTCTAAATGTAGAATTTAATTAGGTGATAAATATTGAGTGTATTGTATTCAGTCGAAGGTTAAGCGAGTCGCAGGGGCGAGCGTGACTTGTATTTTTAACAGTACTGTTTTCTAATTCAGCAACATTTAATGTTGATTCATATCTCAACTTAAGAGGACCTCCTTTCCGGAGTTTCTTGAGAACGGCTGAGCGAACAATTTTAAAACTGTCAGGATAGATAGGCCTTAGTGAATAGAGGAAAAGTTGTCATAGGCACAAAATTCTCAGATGCCTCCTAGGGGGTTTTTGGGGTCCTACGACCAAAATATCACGAAAGATTTTCCTCCTCGCAAACCTCGAGACTTCATTATTTTGAGCTGAGACTTTTTGTGTGCCAACTTGGACCCAATCGGGGTGCGTATTTTTCTTTTGCTTTGAAAAATATCGTTTCTATACGTCAGGAGAACGAAAATACTAAAGACTGTGTCAAAAACCTTGTATTTGGGGATCTTACCAATTTTGTAAATCTTACCAAACTTGATGGAAACAAGATTTCAATGAAAAAAAAAAACAATCACTCCAATTTGATCGAAGTACTTGTAAAAAATTTTTTAGCTTAATCGGCCCAATCGTTTTGCAGAAAAAAGGGGAAAGCTTGTTTTTCACGACCAAAACCGGATTTTGAGAAACATACAAAATTATGAAAAAAATTGTTTTTCGTGGTGAAACATTGTGAGTTGTGTCTTCTCGCGCATACAAAGAACTATTTTAGAAAAATATTTGGCTAATTCAATAATATAAAAAATGAGATTTCCCTTGAAACACGTACACTTTTATCGAGATAGGTTTTTTCGAAATTTTACTTTTTCATGGAACTTCCCGATTTGGAATAGTTATTAGTTTTATCACGTGACTAGAGCACATCTAGATACACGTTTAAAAATGAAAATGAAAAAAGATTTTTTTTTAGCTGGGAAAAGGGAGGGTTTCCCTTGAGAGCCCGCGAATAGTCAAAATTTATTAGCGAAGATTGTACCGATCTAACTATATTTCTTTCCCTGTTATTATATGAATGTTATTTTTGTTTAATTCTATTATTGAAAATTTCATATGAAAAATCTGATTCATTCTTGTTTTCAATGTAGAGTTTCATTATACATTCATCATAGTTTTGTTTGATTTCTTAGTCTCGCAATAGATGAGAAAAAGTACGCTAGTGGACAAAGTTCTCTGCTCTACCAGATCTGGGACATTATATACAATGAGGTTCTGACAGATAATTCTTATTTTCTACTCAGTATCATAACTTTGCATAAGAACAATGTGTTAGCTGATTCCTCATTATATGATAGTATGTTCTAACCATCTTAAGTACTAATTTCATTGAATGTCATCCAGTCATTCAAAAATTGGCTTCATTTTACTGTGATTATTGATGTGGAAAATAACCATTGTATGCTCTTGCAAGGTTGATAACTCAGTAACAGTTCCATAAACCAAACTTAAACTTTCAGAGGTATTTTTCCTACAGTCAGACATTGTTGTTCACGAATATTAGAAATAAATTTTTCACGACGGAGAAATAGCATAAAGATGATCATTATGTCAGTTTTAAGGATCCAGAAACATTAATATTCAAGTAGGAAGCTCATCTTTTCAACGAAGACAGGCCAAAGATTGAAAATTAATCTTGTATAAGAATATATGGAATTAGTTATATTTTTTTAAATAAAACCCAACATCATATTTCGTAAACAGTCTTTTTTAGGTGAAAATGCTTAAAGCAAAACAAAAAAGGTCACATTAATCATAGCTCTCTTTGTACTTAAGCAATAAAATCATCATAATACGACTGACCTATTTTCTTCGTAAAGTGCGTATATGCAAATTGTCGGATTTCTATCACTTATAATAGACGAAATTCGACAGAGTGGATATCCTTATCCAATACTATACATGACATTCTTATTATTAAATATGCTTTTTCATTGGTATAAGAATTGAATAGATCAGAATTCAACTGAAACATCTATTTTATCTATCTATGATTTAAATTAATTGAAATTTCATTCAGCCAAATTCTTTAGGCTTGCCTTGAATGATTCTAATACATTTGATCCTGCCTTGTATCTCATTTTGACCAATTTTTATAACATTTAATCAAATTCCAGACTCTTGTTAGTTTATAGTTCGTATTTTACGTATCGCTTTATATAAAAAAAGCTCAAGGAAATTGTACTTCTCTATCAATTTTTTTTTTTATTTTCGGGTTTCTGGAACTATCAATTTAACAAAACTACTATAATCTTGAAATATATAGTGCGCTTTATGAGTTAAGCGTTTAATTTGTCCTTTGTGTTGCATTGGCTGTGGTTATTGAATGAAGCTTAATACATAATTGAATTTTGACAGAAAAAAGATCTCGAAAAATTGAAAAATTATAAGTTTTTTGCAAAAAAGTCATGTTTAATATACAGAGTCAGCTAAAAATTTCTATACTAATAAATTTTTACATCAAGAGTAGGTTTGTGGATTGATTGACAATGGTCTGACATTTTACCAGTTCAAGTGTATTATCCAATGCCCGATTGTACAACCGTTTTTGATGAATTATGCATCGATGTTTATATGTTCCCATGATGCAAGTTCCAAGACCTTCATATATTTCAACTTACTTCTCATCGATACACAAGAAATTTATCCAAGTTCAATAATCTGTCAAAAAGTTATTAAGAATAAAGCAAACCTGGCATTGAAGATACACCTTCAGATAAAGCTCTACTTTTCATTTGATGTTTTGCGTATATGTAAATCTTGGAGAGACTCGAAAAAGTCAAAAAAAGATTTGGATTTATATTCATCTTTAGTTAAGTTACTATCATTGTACTGAGGTTTTCATTCTATACGAGATACTTCGAGGATAATCGAATAATGAGATTTCTAGCTGAAATTTTATCCATCAGTAGCTCTTATAGTCTTTAGAATATTCTGAAAGTTTCAGCTGAAATAAATGTTCTCTCCTTGAGATTTTCAACTTACAATATACTCCGTCTTCAATCATTGTGCACTGTCTATGATACTTGGCTATTTGAAAATTCAATATTTCAAGAAAAGAACTTTCGTTTCGGATGAAAACTTCAGGGTATTCTAAAGACTATGAAAGCTAATGAAGTGCAAAATTTTATCATTTAATTATCCTTAAAGTATCTCGCATAGAATGAAAAACTTAGTACAATGGTCGTAACTCAACTAAAGTTGAGTAGAAACCCAAATCTTTTTGGTCTTCTTCTTCTAATCTCTTTAAGGTCTATATATAGACAAAATATCAAGTGAAAAATGGAGCTTCATCAGAGAATGTTTCTTCATAAGTGATACCAGATTAAGTCATGATTTGTTTTTAATTAAAGGTCAGTAGTAACTTTTTTTATGGTACAATACAATTGTGTAATCAATGTGATATTTTTAAAGCTTTCTTTTCGAAAATACAAATGGCTTTCAGTAGAGGACAAACAGCTAAACAGAAAATATTTTCTCACTTTGTAAAAAGTCAATCAATTAAGACAAGATAAAGAACACCTAAATACATAAACGAAGGAGAAATATTTATATGAATAAGGGAATAACAAGTTAAATTACCCTTCTATAGAAAAAAATATTTATCGAAGCTCTATCAGATGCAATTGTTTTCACCCTATTATGTTACCAATAGCAGAGATTAGATTTTTCTATAAATGAATCTGCCTATTCAATTTTCCACGTAGCACATCATCAGAACCAACGATCGTCGTCAATATGAAGTTGTTCACAGCTACAGGTAATCGTTATAATTTAATTGCATGTAATATATATTTCTGATTCATTGCTGAAATTAGTCGTAGCCAGTGCATTCTTGCTGATTTTGGTCGATTTCGGTAGGACGAATATAAGAATACATATGTACAATAATTTCTTTGGTTTTTTTCATTAGTATCGGCACAAATGTATCAGAAATCACTTAATTGGGGTAGTCGTGGTCATCAACAATCCTATACAGATGCTATGGCTAGATCTGATTTCGGCTCGGTTACTGGTTGGAATAATAATCGTGCAATGACTTCAGATGGCACATTACGTATAACGGTCGAGAAAAATGCTCTGTCTGGTGCAGGAGGACTAATATCAAATACAAAAATTCCGGATGGTACTGCCTATGAATTAGATTTTGATATTCGATTTCATAGTCAATTTGATTGGAGTCGTGGTGGAAAGGTTGGCTTTGGTTTTGGTATTGGAAATGGTAATACAGGATGTAATTTACCAACTGATGGAGCAGGTGGTACTCTTCGTTTAATGTGGTACAATAATCCTAGTACAAAACGAGTCTATTTTCATCCATATATTTATCATCAAGGAATGCCTGGACCATGCGGAAGTAATTTTGGCAAATCTTATCCATCATCAGGTATAAAGTCTCAATTCAAAAGGCTATTTGACTAGTATAATTACCAAACATGAGCTACTTATGTTCGAATATGTTCATACCGATCTAGTGACATATTGATTAATATTGTAGATAACTAATATACTGTTTAGCATTTTCTAATACACATTTTTCTTAATTTTAGGTAGTATCGAAAAGGGTAAATGGTACAAAGTTCATATGTATGTTAAAGGAAATACTGGTAATAATGCTAATGGACATGTACAACTCAAAATCAACAATGAAGTAGTAATTGATCAAAGTATTCGTTGGACAACAAATGATAGTAAACGATTTATTAACAACTTATCTTTTCATACGTAAATTTAATATTATTTTTATTTTCGTCTAAAATCACTTTTCTTTTTTATAATACAGATTTCGTGGTGGAAAAGGAGACGAATGGAAATCTGGCACTGATGGTTATATTTACTATAATAATTTGTATGTTCGACAAATTAGTAAATAAACAGAAAAGTTACTAATATCACATCTACAATATCGAATTAATAAATCGAACTTTTCTTTTTTTTTTCGTCATCTTGTATGCTTTGAAGTTAATGTTTTAGCGCAACAGTGTGCTAGATTCATATATAAGGCTTAAATAAATAGTTGACATATTTCTCAGTTTATGCATAATTTGATATTTCCTCTTTTAAAAATAATTTTCAGATATATATATATCTTCCATTCATCATTTCTACGTATATTGTATCTTTGCTAAGACTATATAATCCGTTGAATTAGACCAAAATCTATCGTGATAAAAAAAATTTGAGTTCAATTCCTAATTTCTCGAGAAAGTATTGTAGGAATACAAATAGATCATTTACAATTAAGAAATTTCTATTTCTCAATTTCTAAATATTCACGACTATTCAAGGATATTTCTACGATTTGACGATGAAGAGTGGCATAACACGATTTTTTACCTCTAGTCGTTGCAATTATTTATTAACATTTGTTTTTTTGTTTGTAAATTTTTTCGAATATTAGATTAATATTGGTTGTTGACATTAGAAAATGAAAGCTTTTATTAGTTGATCATTTGCTTTGTTGAGTCATCTTTACCATCAATAGATAATATAGTTATACTTTTGTAACTGATATATTCAAATTTAATTGAGACAGACAATAGCTATAAGATGAGTTAATAATAACTATTAAACAAGACTAGCTTCTTTTACAAGATACGAAGTAGATGTTAGTCGAATAAAGTAGATTTAAACATATTATTGTTTGAAGACAGATATACAAATTCCATGAAAAGGAAAAATAGTGATTTGTTCTGTTAGAAATCAATCATACACTTTCATACTACCCTTCGCCATATTTATTTTAGATATATTAGAATCCTTTTTATTATGTATGTTTTTAGAACTTACTCCTTCATGTCTTCAGTTTACTTCCTGTAGTCTAATATTCTTATAATCTATTTCATAAATGCTTTCATTTAATATTGTTACAATAAAGATTTCAAGATAAAAGTCGAGTCAAAACATTAAGCGAACGAGAAAATTGTGATGGTACTCGAACATGAAGTGTACTACGAGTAAGTTGATCAGATTCGACAGTTACATTTGGATATCTTTCACAAACAAATGGAATATA
>JAJEKB010020254.1:0-28423 GCA_022393335.1 Macrotrachela quadricornifera
TTAAAGTATATGGTTTTGTAGAGAATTTCAAGCTCCATCTTTTCGTAAGAAAAATTTCTTAATCGTAAGAAAAAATAAGGAAGAAATCTCTAAAATACTAAGAGATTTATTTGTTCTGGATCACCCGTTATTTGCTGGCAAACCAAATTATGAAAGTTCAATATAAAGTTTTAATCATAGAGAGGTCTAGTGATTCTTAGAATGTCCCGAAACTTTCAGCTAAAAAAGTATTCGTTTGTCAAGATATTCAATTTTCAAAAAATGTCGTTTGCCACAGACATGTGACAACAATCCAGTTCATTTGAAAATTCGATGTCTCAACAGATGAACATTCTTTTCAATTGAAAGTTTCAGAATATTCTAAAAATCATTAGACCTATCCATAGGTAAAATTTCATGTCGAACTTCCATAATTTGGCTTGCCAGCAAATACTTAAAAATGAGTCGGAAATTTAGCAAAATGCTCTAACTTGACCATATCAGCCCATAGACATGAACCTTTCATATATGTAAAAGCCGAATAGACGCTTCAACTATTCAACTTTCAAATTCGAATATTCAACTATTCAACTATTAATACATGAAAGATTGAAGCCAGTAAGTACAGGATGCTTCCTGGAGGATGCTAGAACTAATACACATAATCTTGAGGGTGGGGGTGATGGGGTAAGTGAGATTGTCAGGAACCGCTACCTTATAGATTGTTGCCAAATGCAGCGGACAGCATCTTTTCTCGATAGATTACTTTTAGTTTCCTCCAGGCATGACTTGCAGGAAGCATCCTGCAGCCAGCATCCTTAGTCTATTATATAGTAATAGTTGAAAAGTTGAATATTCGAATATCCGAATAGTTGAACGAAAATTTGGATAGTCGAATCGAGTTAACGAGTTCTACACTAATGGAACGCTTGGAGGATTTTTTGCCTAACTGAAGCTTACCTATAGCTAAAAGACGACCTCGAAATCTCGTAGACAGTTGGGATAGTTTTCTCGTATGCCAACCCTCCGATTCACATAAAACAAAAACAAAATTTTTGGGCATAAAGGGCGTTTCATAATAACTGTCGATAAATTGTTAATGATATTTTTCCTACTTTTTCTTGGCATAGAGGGCTAAAATTTTTATCACATATATATCAATCGAAGATCTTTTATTTCTAGACGTTTCAGCTCTCTAACTATAAGTAGTAGTGAAATTTATCGATAAGATTGAACTGCATAAATTTTCGTACTCGATATAGTAGGGTAGTTACATAGGTAGTCAATTAAAAAATCACAAAGCACTCAGAAAATTTTCTTTCAGATCAGATTTTGTAGGACTTTTTTCGCTGATCATTTTGGTAGAAAAAAATTTTCACGTTTCATTGAGAAATGACAATGTTAAAGTCAAAGTATTTATCGTAAAAGAAACATAAAATGTTAGATTGTTTTCGATAGGAATATCGTATACAATATTAAACCGAGATTTATTCATCCTACTTGCTTGGATCTAAGAAACCGACTGTAGAGTTTTGTAGAGCAAACTTTTCTCAACAAATCCTACTATGTGACATTTCTCCAGAATGTAACCATTTTAAAATATTTGAATCGACTTTTCCTTACATTTGAATCTATTTTACAGCATTCAATACTTTGTCTACAACATGGTTATTTCTTAATAAAACTTGAAAAGTTTTTTTTACCAAAATGATCAGTGTAAAAAGCTCTACAAAGTCTGATACAGGGTGTTTCATAAGTTTCGATCCCCTTTTTATTTTTCAGCTATCACTGTCATATTCAATGGTGGAGAGATATTGACTATATATTTTTGAAGAGCAACATCTAAGCTATCAATCAAAAAAAAAAATTATCCAATTTGCATGAACCCTAAGAAAGAACTACGATGATAAAAATTTTGAAAAAATTTTGTCAACTGCAGTTTTACTCATTTTCTACAGAAAATGACCCTTTCAGTATTTTGTAAATATCTCGCTCAATTTTTTATGCTTTGACTAGAAGTTTTTCCCAAAAGATAGCCCGTCAAATTCTATACAAAATCCAATAAAACCAGCTCTTCCAAAGGATAATTTAGAATGGCCTGAAACGTGTTCAGTTAGAAAACGCGAAATAATTAGTTTTGTAAAAAGTGCTTGTGAAAGTGGATCTTTCTGAATCGTAGTGCTGATAATCAGATATTGTTTTCCAGTTATCTTTTTGAAGAACTGATTTTGTAGAGAATTCGACGGGCTATCTTCTGGGAAAAACTTCTAGTCAAAGCATAAAAAATTGAGCGAGATATTTACAAAATACTGAAAGGGTCATTTTCTGTAGAAAATGAGTAAAACTGCAGTTGACAAAATTTTTTCAAAATTTTTATCATCGTAGTTCTTTCTTAGGGTTCATGCAAATTGGATAATTTTTTTTTTTGATTGATAGCTTAGATGTTGCTCTTCAAAAATATATAGTCAATATCTCTCCACCATTGAATATGACAGTGATAGCTGAAAAATAAAAAGGGGATCGAAACTTATGAAACACCCTGTATGAAAGAAAATTTTCTGAATAGTTTGTAATTTTTTACTTGATTATTCATAGAAATATCCTTCTATATTTTCAAAGAAAAAGTATTGAAAAATCAGTTTCAAAAATTTATATGTTTCAGTCTTGTCAATTTATCTCACCAGTAGTTATAGCTAGAGAGGTGAAACTTTCACAAATAAAAGATCTTCGATTGATATATATGTGATAAAAATTTCAGCCCTTTATGTCAAGAAAAAGTAGGAGCAATATCATTAATAATTTATCAACAGTTATTATGAAACACCCTTTATGAGTTTTTAGACGATGTTACAATTTAGCAGAAAGCTAGTTGTAATTATCGGATGAAAAGTAACAGAACAAAATGATAAAAATATAAAGTAGAATATTTTTATTTTTGATTTCGCACTATTTTAAAACAATCATCAATTTTTCCATAGGCACCTAGCTAAATTTTACAAACAAAGATTTGATATCTGTTACCTACTATAACACATATTTCACCGACAATGTCTTGTGATGTGATTCCCTGATGACTGTCAATGTCACGCAATAAACATTGCCGCCCAGGGAAACTTTTTCCAATTGGCAACGTGTCCGGATCATTATTTACTTGCCACAAATCCCAGTTAATCACATGATAAACGAAGAGTGAAGTTTCTGATGTACCAAACACGATCATAATACGTGACATAGGCCGTTGGTGTTCTATCATGCGTAGTAAAGGAGTGATATGATGTTTGGTAGCAATTGAACCTAAAGAATCAATATAATGAAATTGTTAGTACTAACAGGTCAGAGTTGGCTTTAACGAATTGAAACTCGCTATTGTATCATGGAAATGAATCTTTTCTTTTGCTTTGTGTCTCACAGATAATTAACGTGAAAAATTGAGAGAGAATTATTCCTAGAACAGTGTTTTCTCAATTCCGGTGGACATATGCTCTTTTGATTTGTTTCTCAAAAGGCATGCGACTAGCATTTTTGTTAATAGGAACAACTTTTGCTTTCATATTGTGGCTGATCTCTCGTTGTCTTTAGCTTTCATATAAATGATGCACAAATTGCTGAAAATTATTTAGAAGGCAAAAGTATTCTTTGAATATTTTTGCAGTACTTTAGAAACCAGCACATTTATTTTATATATTAGAAACTGTAAATTGTTCGTTATTTCCAGTTTTGGGTTATTCATAGAACAAGGAAATGATGTCTTTAATTCTAAATTTCACCGAAATAATTGAAAGACATTGATGTTAGTTGAAATATTCAAATGTAAGACGGCTGTTTCGCAAAAAAAGAAACGTAATCGCTCAACTCACCTCCAATTGCATATGCACGGAGCCAATGAAAACATGATATACTTCCATCTAACTTAGTAGAAGCATGCTCAGCAAGAAGACGAGCAGTTGACGGGAGTGAAAATAGAGCATTAATTTGTTTTTTCGTCATTGTTTGAATCAAGTAGTTGATATCGAGCTGGCCATCCGGATGAAGGAGAACAAGAGTGGATCCAAAGCAAAAAGAAAAAGTGATTTCCCATATATGAGGAGTCCATTGACAACTGGCTAATTGTAAAATATTATCTGTAGAACGAAACTGATAGGCTTCTGCCATACTATGTAGATTATAGGTTAAAGAGCCATGAGTATGTTCAACGATTTTTGATTTGCCTGTACTACCCGATGTGCCAATAAGATATGATGTACTCATCTTGGTAACGTTTACGTTTGATAGACGAGCAAGATCATCATCAGTCAAAGCCTCTGTCACCATCATATTCATTGATGAAATAATGACAGATATATTCACTGGTTCAAGATCGACAGTCATGTTTCTCAACAAATTTTGAGTCTGTTCACGTGTAAGGTGATGAACAAGAATGAGTGCAGTAGGTGGCTTTGATATCTAAATAAAATATGCTACGTTCACTGCAAATAATTTCTATATCAAATTTTAAATAAGCGAGGTTTGAACGGACAAAATCTCGAACAGTTAATTCCAACAGCATATCGATCTTGGTTGGTTCCTGAGTAAAACTAACTTTTCACCATCTTAATAAGCTTTTTCAATAAATAAAAGTTGATCAAGCTATTGATGAATATCACTTTGAATTCTGTCAACGATCTTTTTTATAAGTAGTCTTCAAATTCTGAGATATTTTTCAGAAAAAAAAGCATAAGCATGATTAATGTATAAGAAATAAAGCTAATAAGGGAACCGATGTAACTGATAAATCGCTTTTGAACTCGGACTCTAAACATAACGTATACCCTATTGAGATATGAAAAATCTTAAAAGAATAGTTCCATATAGGCCTTCTGCTTGAAGTTATAAGCATTTTACTGAAATTTTACCTATAGCAGATTATATACTAAAAAATCGAATGACTGTATTTTGGTCTGAAAATTTAAGCTGAAAAGAACGTTTTCTTCTCAAGATATTAAAGTTCAAAAAACCACTCATATCTCACAAAATATGCTAGAGTTTTCTGTTTTTTGAGATTTTAATATCTCGACAAGAAAATGTTCTTTTGATCTGGAATTTTTAGGACACTACTTAACAATATATCTTTCAATGGACAAAATTTCAGACCAAAATACAATCTTTCAATGTTTTAGTATATATCCCGCTACTGGATAGAAATTCAGTAAAATACTGATAATTCCAAGCAGAAGGCCGACGGGCAACTATCCTTTTAACGTTTTCCATATCTTACTACGGTCTACGTTATGCATAGAGTTCGAGTTCAAAAAATAATTTATTAGTTGCATTGGTTTCCTCGTAAGTGCTAATAAATCTATAGAAAATAGGAGAAACAAATTAGACTTCACAATTGTACCTGATCGATGGTATTGTCATGTTCAGAAGATTGCGCATTTGCTGTGTCATGAATGAGTGATGAAAGTCGAAGAGTGGGACTGAAAAAACGAAATTCAATTGTAGCATGTTTATTAGAGCGATTCCTTCCAAGTTATCCGTTCAAAACAATTCTCTCTTTACTATGAAAGAAAAAATTGTGTACCAAATCTTTTTTAAATAATTCAAATAATATTCTATGGAAATGTTTCTTGAAGATATTCTTAAACTTTTGAGATTTCAATTTCTAATCGTCTGCTAAATCACAACTAATTTGCTATGATGTTGATTTTTAAGAGAGTATTTATGATTCTAGCGACATTAAAAGTAAGAATTAAAATAGTGCCGAAATAAATTAAGATTTTGTTTATGCGTTGATTAAGGGTGAAACAAAATTTCTGCAAATTCCAACTTTCAAAAAAACTTCTAATTTCTGAATTCTGAAATTTTTGCAACAAATCTATATATATGATTAGATATTAAAATATCAGTAATTTATCTCCTATATATCTTGTATTATTATTAATATTATCATACAGACAGGATCTAGTCATCCAATAGAGACTGGAAAGTAGATTTCTGATTTCTACTTTTTTTGATAAACTTTAGGGAAGGATGGTGGTACATGCCTCTCGCTTATGCTGAAACAGTAAACACTTGATAAAATTTTGAAGAAACTCACAAGGTTGTATTTCTAAAAAATATAGCATCTACTTTTGAAATTTTTTACGAACTTCAAATTTATCATACTATGAAAGATAACTGTAAATTTTCAAAAACTTTCAATTTTAAGTATATTGAATTTGGAACCATTTTGGCACAAGAAATTTAAAATTAGTACCAGTTTACAATTTGCCATCCTTTGCATCAGTTGCCATAAAAAAATCAGTGAAACTCGGTAGGTACTCACTCATCTGGGTTCAGACCAAAATAGATTCGACCAACAGTAAATATGGCAAACATTCCCAATGGTAATTCAATGCTGCGTGCTACCATTTGATAGATTATTTCATGTCGATGGAACAAATCGGTGTCAAGCAAAAGCAAAGCAAGACGTTGCACACAGTAGCCTGTCTCAGCATATGATAAACTTTGTTCATCCAATTCTATTAATACTTTCTGAGCATATTGTTCCATGTTGTCCATCAGTTTAGTGTGAAGACATGTTGACCAATTATTAGTAGAATAAGTCATGTTTTTAGATCTATAATATATATAGAGAGAGTTCACTATAATTTTAAGTTTTATTGAACTCTGAATTCTTAAAGAAGAATCGTTGATTTCTAGAAGATGTACAGTAGAAAAATCCTTACTATTGAGATCTATTGACATAGTCTTAGAAAGAATACTAATATTTGCCTATATTTGGTGAATATTCAAAAGAAATACGATCTCTTTTCAAAAACTCTATTATCATGCATGATGAAACTCGTTAATGTCTGCTCTAAAAATTGTACAAAAAACTTTTACTCGACTTAGTGTAATGATCTTGTGATAATCTAGAGATCTTCATCGCATACATATATAGTCTTTCTTTCATGTGTTTACACTAAACTATTTTGCTTTTGCTGCTCAAATAGTGTAGAGCTATTATCGGAATTTTTTTAAAAGAGCATCGGATGAAATGCTTATAACTTTTGAATGACGATAGATAGAAACTTGCGGCTTTCACTATTTGAAAGGAAGGCTCGAAGGATAGGTGCTTATGTAAAAATCAGACTTTCTCCAAGTATTTATTTTGCTTGTTTCAAGAGGTCAAACATGAGGAAGCTAACGAGGTATTCAACAATAAATTTTTCTTTAGCTTTTTTGCTGGTCTGGTGCACTGACGAATGCTCTTCAAAATGGTAACTAAGTAGTGGCTCACTTTTTCTTCCTTCGTGGAATTACGGTCATTTTATTCGTACGAACAAATGCGTGAGATTTTTTCTGAATAAAGAGAAAAATACGCAAAATGCTGTGCTACCCATTTTCGCACAGCCAAAATTTGATCGCTCAAAGTTTTGTCCGTTTTGAAAATATAAAAGTGTCCCTTTTTTAAATGCCATATCAATTATGATCTAAATGCAACTTATTAATTTTTAACAAAAATAGTTTTTATCTTTCATTTTCTTCTTATTATTACATTAGTTAAAGTATGATCAAATAGTATAAAAAAGCTTTCAGCGCAATCCCTTCGGGATTAAAAATGTGAAACACGATACACTCATTGTTGGTAA
Source organism: Macrotrachela quadricornifera (assembly GCA_022393335.1). Classification (NCBI taxonomy): domain Eukaryota; kingdom Metazoa; phylum Rotifera; class Eurotatoria; order Philodinida; family Philodinidae; genus Macrotrachela; species Macrotrachela quadricornifera. Next base: position 7,593 of record JAJEKB010020254.1, read on the forward strand.
TTCTCAAAAAATTCGTGTTTTATGTATAACTGGGCATGCTTCCGCATTATTCCTGACCATAGACCATAGAACTTCAATGAGAAGATACTCCATTGATATTTTAACTAGACATGAGTTATACATGACCCCTGATAGTATCCTAAAGCTATCTGTCATAATATGTGATGACTTTACACCGCATTTCTCACTCTCTATGATGAGTTCAACATCCTGTCTCTAACGGGTAATTCATCAATTAGATGCGAATAATTAATCAGCTTAGGTATTGGTCACGATCTACAATAGGTATTTAATTAATCAAACACTAATTAATTAATTAAACAAACATTAATTGCTTAATTAAACACTAAATAAACATTAATTTCTTAATCAGACACGAATTAATTAATTAAAACCCAACTAATCAATTAAACCTAATTAATTAGTTAATAGCTAATCAAATAATTAATTAATAAATTAAGATGTGGGTTATGGTGTGAGATGGTACTCTTGTCTGTCGGTCACGGTCGGTGATGTCTGTCACGTCTGTGGGGGGGGGGGGGGGGGGGGGGGGGTCCAAATTTCTACCCCTAAACACTTCAACACTCTCTTTTAAATCGTGTTTCACAAAATAGTGGAAGTATAAGTGATTGATTGTGGTGATCAAGATGAGGTTATCCATCTTGAATTTAGACGATTTTGTGCTGCAGAACTAAGTGAATTGGTAGTAGTGATGCCTAATTTAACTTTGTTTTACAAGTTGTTTTCTCAAATTTTTATCATTCAAAGCGTTTAATTAAGCCAGTTTTTTAAAATTTACATGCAAACTTTTTTTAGATAAAATCTTCAGTTATTATTCCGACACATCAAGAATTTTTGGTGGAAGTTAAATAGTTGCTCTTTTGTGTCATTGAATTTATCGAAAATGAAAAGGATGGTTCAATTATTTCACTCAATAATGTTAATGAAGGGCTTGTTAAAATGTGAAATATTTCACAAAGTTCTATTACTAGATTCAAACATGAGTTAAAGGTACTATGAGAGCAAGCAGAACAGCAAGGACAACGGGCAAAAAAAGAAGAAGAGAATAAAGATAGTATCTTCGTAATTGCAATACAGAAAAAACTACTTCGGAACATCGAGCATCCTCTTCAGCTTTATTATCGCGCAAAACTTCACATCGCCATCGTAGGCACAATGTCTCTTTCACATTTTCATCAACGATAGACGTTACACTTTCGATGACCCAACCTATGTCTTCTTAAAAGAAAAGTGAACAGGATTTGTTGTTTTTCTTAAACTAAGGAAGGCAGTACATATAATAAGTTTATTTAGAACACTGCGATCATCCAAAAATTTTATTGTCAGAATAGCCAAAGGATGTGATTAGACTTGAATTTTATAAGTTGCTCGAAGAAAAAGTTTATGCAATGTCGATTAAATTATTCATAAGAATACATCAAAATTTCGAGGATTTTCCGGTTCATTCGATCAGTACATTAGGAGCAGCGATGCGAAATCTAAGTGAAGCGTTTATATCGATATTCGCAGAATAAGAAGAAAACCATTTCTCCTTTTTTTCTATACATTAGATGGATTTTTCATATCAATGAACTTCGAAAGTGAAGATTGCTTTAGATTTAAAAGCATTTATAGCAGCACGAGCATGCTATTTTCAAAAAATAGAAAAACTTACAAAAGCAAAAGCTCATCTTTTTTATCACGATTAAAGGTGGATAAGTCTCTGTGAAGTTAAAAGATTTATTTGTTCACTAGAAGGAGAAGGTCGAATAAAGAAAGGTAAGGGGAAAGGTAAATCTTTTTGAATGACCACGTAATTTTATTCTCTTTTCATTCAATAGAGTGATCGTATAGCACTAAAATATAAAATAGAAATTTCTCGATTCTCTTTCTCACACTGTTCACTTGACTCCTACCCAGTTATCATGGAACAACTTGAAGCAATTTGCACGAGATCAGAATACAACGTTTCGTCAAAGTGATGTCAAGCTCTTAATTGAACAGTTTATGGTATTGATGGACGAAGAACTCGTAACTTCGTACTTTCATCATGTACGTAAGGTAGGGTAAGCATTTAAGAAGGTTGATGCTTATATGGTAGAAGAAATCGAACCTGACATACAAGATGACGATATAGATACAGATTCTGAAGATGATTAGGATGCAGAACTATAATTCTGTTACAGATTGGATTATTTATGACTTTTTGAATTGACTTATGATGCCTAAATAAAAGACTGAATAATCTTCTCGAACAATTGACGATTGAAAATATCAAACATCAGAAAAGATCAGTTAGCAAGGAATTATATCTCATCTGTGGTTTTGTAAGTTAAACATAAGAGATTTTGATGAATTTCTACATTTACATTCACGTTGAAAAGTCTTCTCAAATTCAAGATGGATAATCTCATCTTGATCACCACAATCAATCGCCTATACTTCCACTATTTTTTCTCTTTGTTCAGAAAAATCTCACGTATTTGTTCGTGCGAATAAAACGGCTGTACTTCTACGAAAGAAGAAAAACTGAACGACTACTTAGTTACCATTTTGAAGAGCACTCTTCAATGCACTAGATCAGCAGAAAAACTTAAAAAAAAACTTTATTATTGGATACCTCGTTAGCTTCCCTAAGTTTGACCTCTTAAAACAAACAAAATAAACACTTGAGGAAAGTTGATTTTTACATAGGCATCTGTCTTCCGAGCCTCCCTTTCAAATAGTGAAATCCGCAAGCTTCTATCTATCTTCATTTAAAAGTTAAAAGCATTTCATCCCATGCTCTTTTTAAAAAATTTCGTTAATAGGTGGTAGCGTTTAGATCATAATGGTTGTGACATAGAAAAATGGGGCACTTTTGCATTTCATTTTATTATCACTTAATAGATTATATGAAGAAAAAAAATATACCATAAGATGCAGTGTGAAACACTCTAATTTCGACATTGCGAAAACGGGGATGTTTTTTGGTAAAAGACGAATTCGTTTATTTTTCTATCGCATCTTTTTATAATTGTTCTTTTGTAAATTGTAGAGCTTTTCACGCTGAATTGTGTAGTATATTTTGTTTTTTTAATACAACTTAGTAAGTGATGATAAAATGAAATACAAAACTATCTCATCCACTATAATCTAATCCTACTAGATAGTTTTTATCGAAATTTCATTATTATGATATGAGTTGAATAGTGGTCAATTGGCAGAAAAAGATAAATCAGAAGACGCTCTATCTGCTCATAAAAAAAGAAATATTTTTCAAGCGGTCTATACGAAAATATGATAGGATGGCCACTATTTTTGGATTGCTCTAATAGAAAGGACACCATCAGACAAGATCGTAAATCTGTTCCTCCTCACACAGTGGACAGTTAGACGACAAAATCGATTTTCGAGATTCGAACTCATATTATAGCTAGAACTGAAGATTCTACAGTGCTGCATTTAGTTGCATCTTCGATGCTATTTTATACCAGATATCTGCTAGATAGCAGATACTACAAAGTACATGAAATAGGTGAAAACTATTAATAGGATCAAATAAGTAAAATATGTATTTTCAAAATAAAAGCTAAGGCTCTCGTTATATGTATCAGTTGTTCTATACTTACTTAGGGTTGACCAAAAGTCCTGAGCCTAGTTAAAAGACCCTGTCGGATAAGAAGATCTATTCAAAATTGAAAAGCCAAATGTACCATTTTGTAAAGCAAATCAAGATGCGTCGAATGGCGTATATTGAATCTGATCTTCATAAGACTTTAGTGGAACTAGAGTCAATTTACTAATAGACGGTCATGTATCCAAAAAGTTATAGTATATACAAAAACAATCGTAGATCATTGAAAAATCGTATTTTTTTCTATGAGAGATAAAACAATCGGAGATGCCAAGTATATCAACTAGTAGCCCGTGAAAAACTCTACAAAACTGTAGATAAAAATATTTTCCTAGAAATACCTTTCAATGACATTAAGATCCGTAATGATCAATAACTGATGGTACTTTTGAGTACATGACTGTCTACTATTAAACTGACTATAGTTTCACTAAAGTCTTTCGAAAATCAGATTTGATATATGCCATTCGACGCGCCTCGACTGGTTCTACCAAATGGTATATTTGGTTTCTCAATTTCGAATAGTTCTTCGTATTCGACGGGATACTTTAAAAGTTGGGCTACGGAGTTTTGGTCAACCCTAAGTATGCAATGTTATGTATTTACTATATATAGCGGGACCATTTGAACTCCTTTAGCCATACTATGGGCTATTTAGTTTCAGTCTGAATTTATCAAATACAAATAATACTTGATTTCAAATTGAAATGTGAGTCTAGGGGGAAGGGAGAGAGTGAAGGGGGTGACTGAGGGTGAGGATAAGCTTGAGTTTTGGGAGACTTTAGATTTTAGCCCCGCCTGTACAGGGAACTAAGGTGGGACTAATGTTTGTGCCAAGGGACTAAGGCGGGACTTTGCAGAAATATGCGGGACTAAGGGTTTTAAGTAAGACTGCGTAGTAACAAGCGCGAAACGTCTGATTCGGAAGGCGTTGCTGTGTTTTTTTTAAATTTAGAATTCAATTTTAAATAAAAAAGACCATAGACTCCCTTTAGCCTATAAAAGGACGGAAAACTACTATTCAATTTGGTGAAAAATAGCTGATGCTCTATATTGCTATTGAGTTCTCGGATTTTTCCGGGACCTAAATTCAAGTTTTGAGTTATTGTTTGGTAGAGTATGCGACTATCTAACTTTAGTGAATGCGCAAAGATGTGCACTTGAACTCTTGATGAGATATGGCATCCCAAAATGTACAAGTAACGTTCATCGAAGTTCGATTCACCTGGCCCTAGACTGTCGCAGTTTACATGTGGATATGATTGTATTTAGATATGAACAATAGTACATTAACATTTACTTATAAATAAAATACACATCACAATTATTGTTGTATCGAATTATTTCATCTTTAGTATAACAGATCATTTTCTTTTGCATAAAAATATAGTTGACGGTATAGTATACTTTCGTTCATTAAAAGAATATCACATATATAGCTTTGCGCGTTATTGCAGTGACTATGTATCAAATGTTGTATTCATTCTACTATTTGTCAATATGTGGCCTTTTTTATTATTTAAGCTAACTTACAAGATAATCAGACTAACAGAATTCGTAAAAATATTTTACAATGATACACCTCCTAAACTTTAAAATTGTCAAATTACAAATGCACATTTCTGAAGCTTCTAATCCTTGATATTGTTTTTCTGAATCGTCGTATAAGACATTTGGACATATCGTTGTTCTTTTCATACATGTATTAATAATCTTTCTTGAGGATAAAGAACAACATGCTATTTAAAAATACACCAATATTTCCTTTAAAGTGTTAATAAGATTCTGTGTATACGAACATTCTATTTTTTTTATTGTTATTAATATTATTTTCATCGTGTTCTATATCAAGAGTAAAAGTTGACGTTACATTCTGATTTATATTTATCTAATAAAATAATAATATAGCTATTAGTAAGAAATATTTCAAATGTTTAATTTAGCGCCTTTTTAACGCAAAAAAAAATTAATATTATATTATTTAAATAACACAATATTAACGAATGAAAAATATATTATCGCAAATATTCTATACCCACTAATAACTATATACAATTCAAATATAATGCGTAAATAAATAATCGGTCCATTCTAAAATATACACCTTCATAAAAATACTTATCAAACCCTGAAAACTTTTACTCGTTTCCTAATTCAAATATTAATATCTATGTATCATTTTTTGTTGTACGCAACTTCAAAATAATCAGCTGTATCAAAATCATATGTTTCATTTACTGTAGTTATTTACCGATTGTTGCCGTACTTTTATTATCATTTTTTAATAGTGAAATTACGTGGTCATTCGTGCCATAGCCACGTGGTCATTTGTACCATAGTTACGTGGTCATTTGTGCCATAGAAACGTGGTCATTTGTACCAAAAAAAGGTCATTTGTGCCAAAATAATGGTCGTTTGTGCGAAAAAAATGGTCATTTGTGCCATAAAAAAGGTTATTTGTGCCTTGTTACCGACAAAATCGATACGCGCAGTAAGATGAATTCCCGTTTCTACACCCTATCCTTTCAGTCTAGGGAAAAGTCAATGTAGGTTTTTAGCACAACCCCGTGGTCCCAATCAGGTTCACGTGAAAAGTCAACTTTCAAATTTCGACTTAAACTTTGCATAAAGAAAGGTATCAATAAGACTAAGTTATTCTGAAAGTTTCAAATCCTTTGTTTGCTCCTCTCTCGAAATATGAATATTTAAAATTTTGTGGCATAAGCCCTTTGAAAGAAGCTATTTTAGCCATACTCGTATCTAGGCGCAGAAGTAATCTCAGAATTTAATACTTTCAGAATATATTATTCTAGTTGGAATCTTTCTGTGTGCAAAGTTTCTAGTTAGTAATCGAAAATGGATTTTTCAGTGAACCTAAGGGAAACCACGATTTTTTGGTAAAAGACACCATAAAAACTAAATATCTCAACAGAAATAAGCTAGAAGCAGAAACTCTTTTTTCAGAACATGCATCTCACTAGAGCTAACATGATGTACATAGTCTTGACTCAAAAATGATTTGGAATCGTAGAGTTGTTTCTGATCTTCTTTTTCTATCTACTGTGGGAAGAGAGGAAGGCAAAATTGCGCAGAGACAAAAGTAAGGAAAGAGTTGAACAGTTGAATACTTGATTTTAACTTTCAAGTTTGACTCAACTATGAATTTACGTGAAGTTATGTAAGATATCATATGAAAATAACAACAGAAACAGCGTGGATTAGTTTAGAATCTATCCTCTTGAATTGAATGATATGTACCTTGTGATGCATCTATTTTGATTTAGTTTGGTTTTTGAAGGCAATTCTTGGTATTTCTCTACAAACAGAATGAAATAATGGAATCGTTTCCGTTCCCAAATCCTATTTTGATTTCTCAGAAATTCGTTTGATTTTTAAAATTCGCTGATGTTGTGCAAAGTGACATAGCATATCATATGAGAAAAATATATAAATAAAAATGAACTTGCTCATTGAATCTAAGCTCAAAATACAGGGTGGCCCAAAAGTCACGCACGAAACAAAAAATTGAATATCTCCCTTACGGCTCGAGCAAAGGAGCTGATTTTTTTACCAGTGATAGAGGTATGTACAAGCTTTATATTTATAAAGACATGTCTAGGGAGATCCTTTGCTAAGTATCATTATTGACCTCAACAAGAAAAATTTTACTTTTTCACAAATAGAAACAAAATAGTATACTTAACAGAGGGTCTCTTTCGGCATGGCTTTATGGATATGAAGCTTGAACATGTCTCTATTACTAGTAAAAAAATCAGCTCATTTGCTCGAGTTGTAATGGAGATATTCAATTTTTACTTTGATAAACTGACTTTTGTACCACTCTGTATATGGCGGAAAAGTCATGATACCAAGAAAAAAACTAAATATCTCCACTACGACTCGAGCAAACGAACTGATTTCTTTACCAATAATAGAGGTATGTTAACACTTTAAATCCGCACGGATAAGATTATAGAGAGCCTTTATAAAATACCACTAATGACCTCAACAAAATAATTTTACTTTTTCACAGGTAGGATAGAAGATAATATACTTAATAAAGGATCTCCCTGGACATGTCTTTATGAATATAAAGCTTGAACATGTCTCTAACATTGGTAAAAGTATCAGCTGATTAGCTCTAGCCGTAGTGGAAATATTCAATTTTATTCAGCAAAGTGACTTTCTTTTCGAACTGTGAAACGGTAAATTTTTCTTGTTGAGATCAATAATAATACTTAACAAAAGATCTTCTTAGACATGTCTTTATAAATATAAAGCTTGTACATACCTCTATCACTGGTAAAAAAATCAGCTCCTTTGCTCGAGCCGTAAGGGAGATATTCAATTTTTTGTTTCGTGCGTGACTTTTGGGCCACCCTGTATATACTTCAGTTGTGCATTCGTCCCATATTAAGATGAATTTTCTGACTGAATCCAATCCAATCTAACCCAAGCTTAAACTATACATTTCATTTCTATATTGTTTTTATATTAAAACAAATTTTCTAGACTTATATTTCTCAGGATTGAACTACTTTTCCTGAAATTTTCTCACACCCATTTTGTTTACATTTCCTGGACATATAAACTTATCATCTTATGCAATTCTATAAGAAGTTTTTCCTCTAGACGGAAGTTTAAGAATATATATATACATATACAAAGAAGAGTACTTACGAATACTTGTAATCGTTGAGGGATAGTGACTCCTTATTTACCAATGAAGAAATGAATGATTTGAAAAATGTCTTCAGACACGTATTTATGATGTTTACCTTTTAAGCAACTATTCATTCGTAATATTCTTTCTACAGAACAAAAAAATCAAAATATTCACTACTATCATCATATGAAACTGTATACAAGGTAATAAATGCAAGTAAAAATATTGAAGCAATAATCCGTTATTTCTACATTAGCTGCCTTGATCATTAATCTTTACTTTTCTTTTTTTGTTATGCGTGATTTATTTTCTAAGCTGATGTAGGTATCGACTCGTATGTGTATGAATGTGTATAGAACGGAGAAAAAAATGCGTTAATATACTTCTACAGTGTGATGAGACAAAACTGTGATTTATCTTACTTACCTATTTCTTTTCTATGCACAGTATCCCTATTACTGTACAGTTATGTTTTTGTTTTTCTCTCGTTTTTAATACTGGCATGTGCAAGCTGAGTCAATTGTATTATTATTCTCACAGATTCGAACTATCACAAGATATAAATTCTTTGTTATTCTAGGTGTTTACATCAGCAATAGTATGATTTATATTTTCTATTTCTTGTTGCCTTCATATATGGCTGTCAATGATAATCAGTTCAAATGGTTTCGAGAAACGGATCCTGTTTTTTGGCCCGGAAAAGACTTTTCACTTGAAATAGATCAAATTCTATATGACTAACTATCAAAATATCAGAATATACTCGTTTTCAAAAGGTATCATACACTAGACAAAATTTCTGAGAAAAAATTTTCTCTTTTATAATATCTTGTTATAGAACCATCGTAAGGGAATGATGACGTGCTTTGATGGATCTAATAGTGATATTCCATATGTTGTTATAAAATTATGATTAAATATCTCTGTACAACAGATTCGACAAGTTTAAATGCTATCTACTGATCCAAACGCTTTGAGATAAGAGAGGAATTTTCATCCATCATTTATGTAATACTTGAAACTAGAATTCAAGCATTCAACTATTCAACCACTTCGCAGCGTTTCTCCTTACCCTCAGCTGGTCCTGTGGGACTTTGACCCCTTCCCCTCCCTCTTTCCAAGGGCTCTGTCTCGCTTTCACCTGATCCTGCAGAACTCTCCACAACTCCCTTCTTCCAAGCGTTCCGCCCTCAACCTCATCTGGCCCCTGTTAGGTTCTGCCCACGGCTCCCCAGAATTCCCTCTCATGCTCAACTGGCTCTTCGGGGTTTTGATCTCCTTCCAGGATTCCATCTTCACCCTTAGCTAGCCATGTAGAATTATGACTCCCCCTTCCCAAGGGCTTCGCTTTCACTCTCGGCTGAATCTCAAAAGAGATATTTTTTTCCTATATATAGCGATTTGAAAATGTTTAACAGACAAAACATTGTCTAAGTTGAAGTAGCTAGCACTACTTAATCGATTTCAATAGATATTTAAAGTTTTGCTAGCTATTTATAATATATTCATTAGAAGACAGGTGGAAAAATAAATCAATTTAAACAAGTTTAAGTAACCATTCATTGTTAGACTGTATTTCGTTTATTAATCAAACAAATCTATATCGTTGATTTTTTATTCACGTGTATATATTCAAATTACTGATGATGACTATTTCTCACTCATTTTGAGGTAACAACTCCAATTCGAGCAAGGGGTAGAAAAGGGGAAAAATAAATAATTCAATTTAAATAGTTTTAACTGATCATCCGTTTTAAAACTATATTTGATTTATTAAACAAAAAAATCTATATTAGAAGTATATATATATATATATATATTGGCTGACTGTAGATCCGAATTTTGTACAGTATACAAAAATAGGAATTCCGCATTTCAATTACTGACTGCTAAAAAACATTCATATCTATCAGCACTGTATTCATATAACTGGTTAAAAGCTTATCATTATGAATGCTGACTATTTTAAAAAATAATATTTTATTTTTATTATGAAATTTTGTTAAAGGATTCAACTATTTAAATAATGTAATAGTTGTAAATATCATTGAAATAGCTGAACTTTTACTTTTCAATAGCTACTTAAATAAAAGTTACACGAATATTGTAGGGCACCTTGTCCACGTAACTCCGTAACACCGTTACGTTTTTGCTTATTTTGTTTTGATCATAACTTTGAAAAGAAAACTCGTAGAGAAGTTTGTTTTGAAGATTTTGAGATCTGTCCGAGCTTATAAAAGTGTTTCCTCAAAAATCGTTCACTGAAATAGCAACACCTACTTTTGCAAAATCCGTCGAAAAAAGGGCGTGCTAGTATTTTGGTTATAGATTTTCGATAACACAGTTTTATGAACTCGAACAGATTTCAAAATCTTCAAAAGAAATTTCTCTTCACTTAAAAGACGTTGCGCGCCTCTCTACCATTTTTCGTTTCAAAGTTACGGCCAAAACAAAATGAGCAAAAATGTTACGGTGTTACACTCTGCCGCTAGTGTTACGTGGACAATCTGAAGGGCGCCTTACTCTCAGCTGGTCCTATGAAGTTCTGCACCTCCACCCCTTCCGCGCCCCTTTCCCTTTGGACAATTGAATATTTGAATTCAAGTTTCAAGTATTACATATATGTCTTTCATATGCCTAGCACTTTATATAAAAAATAACTATATGAAGCTGAAACTTTTAGAATTTAAGGTTTCTATTTGGACAACATTAATCACAAATAACATTTGTGGTTTCGACTCATTTAGCCCTCGACTGTGGAAGACAGAAGTATTTTTTTGCATGTCCCAATGTGAGAAGAACCTATCTATCCATAATACTACTTGAGGACACAACTAGCATTCCCATACAGTAGAATTTGAAGACCTAAGGACACTCCATTATAGTAGTACTTGAGGACCTAAGGGTAGTCCTTAAAGTAGTCTTTGAGGACCCAAGGGTACTCCCATATAGTAGCACTTGAGGACGCATGGGTACCTTTCGGGTTTAGGAGTTGACGACCTATAGACGCGATCAGAATGTAGTGGAAGATTAGAGAATGTCTTGAGAAGTTCCAGTGTTAGTGTTTTTTTTTGAACTTTGTCCCTGACACAAAGCGACAAGCATACAAACTATTTTTTTCATATGATTCTTTCTACAGTCGAGGAAAGAAATATATTATTTTTTCATTGGCTTCTCTTATAGCTTATGATTAAATAGGTGGTATGGTGTGGTTGTTTGATGATGGTATTTGGTATAAGCACCGGAATATCACATATTTGTTCAAAATTATTATCTTCCTTTCCATCGTTTCATTTTTTAATTTGATATTTTGCCATATATATATTTTCATGGATTTTTCTTTATATAGAAAATCATCATGTAACAGCGTTGCTAAAGAACTCAAAAATAAAGATTTTTTGAGCGAGAGAATGATTTTTGCAAAGCGTAGAAAGCCTTTAAATTTTCATTCAAGTTTTGAATTATTATCCATAAAATCAACATGAAACTTTCCCTTCAAAAATTTTGTGACATAGAGGCAAATATACTACTTCATAAAGTCTCATAAAAAATGTGTAGCATTGCGAAACACTTTTATGAAGAACAATTTTCGGAACATGTCAACAACCATTCTGTTCTTGAAACAGAAGCCGATACTATTGATCAACAATTAGACGAAGAGATAGGAGATTTGCAACCAGTAAATTTTCATATTAAATTTATTGATATTAAAAAAGCAATATCATCATTGAAAAATAAAAACTCCACAGGTTTAGATGAAGTTTCAAACAAAATTATCAAGCTTTTATCTCAATCTTATCTAACCATTATTACTTCTAGTTTCAATAATTTTGCCGAACATTTATATTTTCCTTCACACTAGCTCATTGCAAAAATGATCCTTTTATCTAAAACAAAGGCATCAATAGTCGATGTAAATGATATATGCCTTATTTCACTTCTGTTATGCTTTTCCAAGTTATATGAAAAAATATTTCTAATTCATTTTCGTAAATGGATATACGATTCGGGTCTCCTTCCTGAAGAACAAACAAAATTTAGACCAGGGTATAATACGGCTACTAGAATCGTGTCAATAATTGATCAAATCGGACAAGGACTTGCCTTGAACACGGCAACTGCAGCTTTATTCATCTATTTCAAGTCAGCCTTTAACCAATTGTGGTTTAAAGGCTTATGGCTTAAGCTGAAGCACGTGAATTGTCCGTTGTATTTCATAGCATGGCTCCGACGATATCTGTTGAAACGTTCGGCCTATATAGAGATGAATGGAACAAGATCCGATCGTTTTTCACTATTCAAGGGGGTACCTCAAGGATCTTGCTTAGATCCAATTCTTTTTATCGTATTTCATTACGACATATTAAATGCAATATCGAATATTCATTTCAAACATCTATTCACTGATGATCTTGCTATAGTTTTCTCACCATCAGCTACATGGTCATCCGAAATATTAATTTCATATCTCTCTCAAATGACCACAAAGGTGCTCAAAGATTTATACCGCTATTCTATTACCTGGAACAGCCTATAAATTTTAAAAAGACCTTCTGGACCCTTTTCCAGCGACAAGTCTCACCAATTATTCCAACCATTTACTGTGATCACAATATCATCGAGCATACACCTAAATTTAAGTATCTTGGCGTGATTCTTGATGCTAGATTATCTTTTAATTATCATCTTGACTATATTGAGGCAAAAATTCATAAAAATATCGCAGCCTTCAAAAGATTATCAACTACCCGAATGTCATCAGAAGAAATTTGTTATCGATTATATTATGCATGTATTCATCCTTACTATCAATCTTTATTACATTTATATCCGATTCTGACTCATACCAAATAGTTACGACTCGAAGCACTAAATCGTAGAATTTTTCGGATTATACATACATGGCATGATGCTTCAAATGATGAAGTAGCTAATTTCTCAAAATACAAATCGATGGAATTACTCACACAAATGCATTATTCTAAATTATGATCTACATTTACTCGTACCAATCCTTCGGTTATTACCGACTTCATTCAACATAAATTATACCTGCTATACTTGAAAGAGTACTACCTAAATCCAGATCTTCGGAACGAAAAGCGTAAAATCGTAGGGAAAGGAAGAACATTAAGTCATATTACTCAGCTCCTTGTATCCTGTGAACCATCTTTATTTGATTATGTTTTCTGTTATATGTAAAAGCGAAATATGTTAAGATGTAAGGATGTATGCGAACATCCTTTTCTGTCATGTATAGCAATTTTGCCAGTTGCGTTCAAGACGACTAGTGGAGTAGCAACTATTTATTCTGTATCACTTCTTTAAGTTTTCCTTGTAACTTAAATCGTAATTTTTAATGCATCTTGTGACATCGCGATAATGAACATATACATGTGGTTTTTTTTTTGTATAACTACAGAGACGAAGTTCGTTTAAGTCTATTTCTCTCTCACTTTGCAAACTATTTCTCCACATTATAAGATAAATAAAGCAATACACTACTACACTACTACACTACTACTACTTCATAAAGTTGGTGTAAAATCTCAGCCGTTTCCAAAGTGCTGAAATTTCTAAATATGTGGGTTTGTAGGGCAAGTGAAGCTCTATCCATCACACTAAGGCACCATGTTGAGCAATTCGGTTTCTTGGAGATATGATAGATTCAAGTTGTTAATGTATTAATTGATGGTACAAGTGACTTTTTTTGAAACTCTTGTTATTGTTCCTATAGTTCGATGCACCTGATCAAAAGGAATCGAATGACTATACTATATTCAAGTTTTGGCCAAATTTTCAAGGAGAAAATCGTCAAATACTTCCAGGAAACGTCTTAAAAAATTTGGCATTTCGCATTTCTGTAGTAGCAATATTTTAAAGCTTTCTCCATGAAAACGAATGAGATTTGAAAATTTTTATTTATGAAAAAGATCACAATTAAAAGCTCTATCTGGGAAAACTTTTGTACATCATGCTTAAGATCGCGTGGAAATACTCTAATACAATTTATTCTTTATTTTAATCAACATAAATAAAAAATGTCTTTTCATATTTTACGAAAATTTTCTGTTGTATTAACAACAACATTTATTTTATATTTAAAACAAAATAACTATTTAATATAATTCAGTTTATCTAATTTAAATCCGCAAATCAAATTTTAAAGATATTTTTTTTCTATCAGTCTAAAAATTTATTAAATTAAATCATTTTTCAAAATTTCAATTTAATCGCTTATTTTAAATATTGAAAAGAGTTTATGTTTATCCCTTTTCTTCGTTCATTTGTTTGTATAGCTATTTTTTTATTGTTATGATTAACATAACAATATGAAAACACTAAATCATACCTCAGATATCTTAAGTTTTCTTGGAAAAAAATTAATAATACTCAATTCTACAGAAAATACATTATTAAATAACTTTCAGGAATTGGAGTCATTTTTAAAGACGTAATGACTCGACAAGATTAGAGACAAATTAATAGCAGAATAGTCATTATAAACCATGGATTTCTCTTCTCTTGCACACGAACGATCGATTGCTAAAAGTTATTGTATGGACTACTAATATAGTTCATCTTTTAGAGAATTCTTTTCTGCATCGTTTTGACACCTTTTCGGACTTAAAGGAATGCAAAGAGGTAAAGAAAATGTCAAAATATGAAAAAAGTTTTTTATTGGCTCTTTATAGTGTAATCATAAAAACTGGAGGAGTGTGATCCTTGGCTTTTCCCACAATTATATCAGAAAATCTCATATTTTAGATTTCTAAGTTTCACAATATAATCTCTCATTCCAGTTTAAAAATTCAAAAAAATTGTTGGCAGCGAGCGACTTATTATCTGGTCTGGCAGATCGTTTCTTAAGCAAAAAACGTCCTGCCTCACTCCGCTATTATCCTTTGATTGAATATTTTATCAAAAAGAACTTCCGAGTTTTGGACAGACTGCCTTGGTTATGAAAAATAATAATTTTTTTTGTCATGTTTGCCTGCTTACGAAATTGCTATAGTTGTTTATCAACCGCTCGGTAGACCAGTTTCTAGTGAAAAAGTAGAGGTATATAATAACGTGATGATCTGCTTGTATTATTTGATAGCATTTCATATCCTAGATTATTGATGAAAGTTCGAAATAAGAGGTTATCGTATGTATGATCATTATCAAACAAAAGTTTGTTAGATTTAAATAAATTAAGTAATTATTAAAAAAAAAATAAGAAAGCAAAAAAAAGGTTCACTGGAAAAATAATTAAAATGTTCTTATTGTATATTGCATTAGTGGCCATTGTAAATTCTAAAGTGAAAAACTAAAATGAGTTAGTGTTTTAATATTTTATTGACATCGATAAAATATAATACTGAACTAGAAGTTCCAGCTCGATTATATAATAAGTGATTACATTGGCAATGCATACATCTTACCACCCTAATCATAGAATTCAATCTATTTTTAAAGTGATCAGGACCAACATGGTCAAATCACTCAAATAAATCGATTTATCTAATACATTCTTACAAATCTTGAATTCAACTACATTGCTCTCTATCACGAAAATGTCTGTAAAAGACATCTATTATACTGTCTTTATCAAAACCAAATATATCTCACCAAGCTCCAATTCTACTAGCTCGAATCTATCAATGTAAAAATTAATGGACCAATATTTAAAGTGATGTTTACATAAGAAATAAATACTTTAGATTAAAATTGAGTACAACTGTATCAAATTCATTGGTACAAATGCTTATAGCAATATCTAAAATGATGATTATGTGTAAACCAAATACATTCAAATAGGTGTTGTGTTAGTGACTGTATTTGTAGCTGTGCTTGGGTCTGTGTTTGTGATTATGGTTGCATATGTAGTTATACTTGTAAGATTGTATTCAAATATATTATCATTATCGTCGCCGATATTTACAAATCATAATCAAATTAACGACCATATTAGAATGAAATATAGTTTAGGAAGGTCAAGTTCAACTATATGACGATCAAAAACGGGTATATTCGTCGATCATATTCAAACTAATGTTGATATGAGAAATATCTGATAAAGATTGAGTTCAACTGCGTTGCGCTTATTCTTACAAATATTTAAGAAGTATGACAAATATTATGTTCATACTAGAAATAAATATATTTGAGGAAGATAGATTTCGAGTATGAGACATTCATCTACGCAAATATTTACATATCATGACGAAATTAATAATCACATTTGATACGAATACATTTAATCAAAATTGCATTCAACTATTTCGCAACATGTTAAATATTATTCAGCAGCTACTAAAATGGATAAATATCATTGAAAACTAGAATATTACTAAGCAGAATTCAGTTTATTTCTTTGTTCACTTCAAAGCAACTATCTAGTGTTCATGATATATTAAAAGGTTACAATAATAATGAATGGTTCTGAGGAAGGTTCTGTTTAGTTACTTGATCAATCTTGATGTGGACACTATCAATACGTAACATAAAGAAGAAAAACGTCAAAAGTAAAAAGTTTTAGTGCAAGAAGTCTATCCGTTTATGCTTTCTGCTTAATATGTACAGTTAGAGATTGAAAACATAATGAAAAATCGCAAAGTATATTAACAATTCAAACAACATTTTAAGTAAACTATTTGATTGTTTTGTAGTGAAATTCTTTACTCAATCTTTTCGTTTTATATATTACATGAAGAACGAATATTATACAAAAAGAATTAGTTTTTTTTTCTAATTCATATCATAACAAATACTTCCAGTTGTCAATATTATCGAATAATATAGAAAAATTGAACAATTTTTATTGAAGTTTGATTCATTAATTTAACTCATTGCAATTAGAAAACAAGTAAACATATGCATAGATGATCAACACAATCTAACAGATAATTCTCTCAATATCCCAACTCCGAAATTATTTTCACATAAATAAAAATATCTGTACTGAAGACAAACTCGTATATCACATAATACTCATATACATTTAACAAAAGTGTTGTTTAACTATTTTCTCATTATCCTGAAAAACAAGAGAATTCTTCTCATGACAAAAAATTATATCAGAAATGAATAATTCTAATCAAACTCCTGTTCGAATATTTGACTCAAGTTCAAGAGAAAATGTGTATCTCATGATATAACGAGATATTATATCAGAAATAACAACTTTCTAATAAAAATCAAGAAAAATATTTTGTTCTTATGAAACACCGATGTGAAATTCAACACAAATCATTGGAGATAACAATGAAAATGTACATATGTTAGCATTACTTTCTTCATTTACTCTGTTGATTTTGTAGAAGGCTATTCAATTCGTAACATGATTAAAAAGATTGTATCAGAAAAGAATAACTAAAATTAAGACTTCATACAAATATTCAGTTCAGTTCATATTGACAGTATACAGTTACTCATATAATCTAAGATCATATTAGAAATTGATAAATTCTATCAACAGAATTTTATTCAACAAGTTTATTCATCTTGTTTGAAGGTGTTGATTATAAACTGACATAAATGATCAGAACAGTAATGAATATCTCTAATTAAAATGCTATTCAAATAGAGTTCTAATTTTACACAAGGATGCATTTAATATGGTATTTGTTGAAAGATTTCATCAAAAAAGAATATTGACAAGGAGATTTTTATTCAATTATTTAGATCACAATGAAATGACAAAATGTGTAAATCAAAACAAGCATCAATATTTGCATCATAAGTGGAGAATTTCAAGGAAGATTTTATTCAAAAAAAATTTCGTTTGATAAGAATGCGTTGTTTCAAAGTATGATTAATGACTACAATGATAAGAAATGCTTCTAAATATTATCAGAAATTCATACAACTAATTCATTCAGTTTCAATCCAATGTTTGGAATAAATACAATACTAAAGATTACAACAAAAATAAATATCATTCATCTTTATTATGCATTCTCTTATTTATATTACTTCATTACAAAAGATAACAATTTATGGTATAGTTCACTATTACATTTCAATTAAATAAATCGTATCAGTACTTTATTCAAATATTTTGCTTACTACGATAAGAAATTGAACAGTTTGTAATATGACAAACGAAAACAACATTGACTAACAATTCTTACGAAATCTTTCATCAAGTATGTTGTTCACTACAATTTGAACATTCACTATTGATAACTTAATTGATGATTACATAAAAATTCAATAATTTCAAGCAGCATTTTACTCAATTTTTTAATCACTTCGATCTTAGTTGATATATATCGTCAGTCAATCATAAATCATATCAGGTGCGAATAATTTCTATTAATAAAGTTCTATTCAACTAATTATCATATTTGCAGATGAAATTCTTGAAAAATTAACAGTGATAATAGATAACATCCCACGTATATACTTTATACCAAAGATTTCTTCAATTATTTAGTACATTCTAAATTAAATAAAAGCAACTGTGATTTAAAATCAATCCTACAACACCAGTAAAAAATCCTAAAAATGACTTTATTCATCTTATTTTCTAACTTTCCAATAAGAATTTACACATATTAATTTGATAGAAATTCCCAATAGAAATAAATTATTCTCATCAAGATTTTATTCAAATTATTTATCTATATTAGGATAGAAATATTTTCCTTACAAACATTATCATCCATCGCAATTAAAATGAATAAATTCAAGTAAGTCATCATTCATTTTTTCTCACGAATCGAAATACAAAATTTTTTTATTTAATGATCAATATAAGACTGCATAGCAATTCAATCTTTCAAACAAAATTTCTATTCACATAAATTTATCCTTTTGAATATAAAATTTACAATTCAGTAGAAATTCTAAGATGACATTAAAAATTAATAAACTATAGTAAAACTTTATCCAACAATTTTCATCAATCTTAAGTTCACTATTGTGATCTATCACGTGTTTCGAAATCATATTAGAGTAGAAAATTCTCAGTAGAACTATCTTCAAATAATATACTCACTTTCCCGAGTAACAACACTATTTATAGTCTAATCAAAGACTCGGTCAACATTGTATAATTTAATAATTAAAAATACATTAAACTACTTACTTTACCTTGAAGGTAATATTCTCACATCGTAACAAGACTAAAAAATACATGAATAATGAATAATTTTTATAAAAAGTACAAATCTTCTCATCAATTGTGTTCACTTCAGAAAAGATACTTGTAGCACATGAATAACATTGAAGATCACAGCTAGGGGTGGCACTTTATCTTTACTATACTTTGAAAAAAGTAAAGTAAAGTAAAGCATTTCACTTTACTTTATTGGGTAAAGTAAAGTATTAACTTTACTTTATTCGGTAAAGTAAAGTAGATCCACTTTACCCGAATAATAAAGTAAAGTAAAGTTATATAACCAAGTCAATTTTATTATTGATTTATCAAGTCATTATCATCCATTGATACAGTTACAACATACTAAAGTTTATATAGAACCTTTTTTTAATAAATAACTGCAAAATAAAACAAAAACTGCGAGTCTGTCACATTTTTAAATTTAAAGTCTCGTTTCCTTTAATGTACATATATAATAAAAAATTGACATTATTTCAAAAGAATTAATTCATTTGGTGAAAATAAGTTATAAAGTAAGACGAAAGAATGAAGATATATGAATATGCGCATCTGAAGCAGAAAATTTTTTATCACTGCTTTTTTTTGTTTTACACGAAAAAAAATATGAAGCTTTGATCTGGATTATTTTCAATGATTGTAATTGAAAAATTTTAAACTGATTCTGAGGTAATTCATTTTAACCATTGAAAAAAAAACTTTTGCTTAAATATACCAAGATTGATATGATTGCAAACAAAATAAAATAATAAATTTTTATGAAAAGCATGATACTATGTTTTTGTGTGCTAGAGTAAAGTCACTATTTCAAGCTTACTAAATCAAAACTATAATACAACGTCATTGTATACAGTGAGCTTTCTCTCCTAATCGAAATGTCTTTGAAGATAAAAAAACAAAATACTAGTCTGTCTTACCATTCAATCAGTGAAACCATAGACAAAAATGATGGTTAGTTTTGAAAATTATGCGACAGATACTCAGTATGAAGCCATTGGCAGAGAAGAAGTGAAAAGTTTGAAAACAAAATCATTAAGAAAGGGCATGACACTTTTTAGCAAGCTTATATCAACGACTACATCAATTTATTTCGTAGAAGATAAAATTTTCTCAACTTGATCAGCGTTTTAGCTGCATATCAGCAATTATAGAAAAAGTATTTTAAAGTAAAACAAGAGCATAAACATAAATAAAAAATAGTATTAAAGAAGATGAGGTTACATCTGGTGCTCTGTGAGAAATAATATGAATTTATTTGAGAACAAACTATCAAAATAAGAAAACTTTATTGTTAGTATCAATGGTTATATTCTACCCGATTTCGAACTAATATCCATTTCAAAATAGAAGAGACGTGGGTATTTTTTGAATAACTTTTGATAAGTACATGATAGAGAGCTGCGGTTTTCACCGTTAGAAAGAGGAGAGAAAGACGCATCGAA
>JAJEKB010020254.1:28823-109558 GCA_022393335.1 Macrotrachela quadricornifera
TTCGATGCGTCTTTCTCTCCTCTTTCTAACGGTGAAAACCGCAGCTCGCTATCATGTATTTATCAAAAGTTATTCGAAAAATACTCACGTCTCTTCTATTTTGAAATGGATATTAGAACATTATCAAAGAATTTCGAAGTTTTCTAGTGTATCATTCATCTTGCGGTAAATCTGTATCTTTCTAATTTTATTATGGTTTGTCGAAACAAAATAAAATGAAATATCATATCAACTAATGTTCTTCCTTTCATCATCCGCGTCCTAGTTTGTCTTATCAATAATTCTTAAAATTCCTCTTGTAATCTTCCAAGATTCAAACTAATATTTAGATATTTCTGATTATACATCGATTTACATGCTGCTTAGATATAATAGCTGATAGTATCTAAAAAGAAACTAGACTTTGAAATATTAAAATACGACACATTTGCAGTTTTTGTTTTATTTTGCAGTTATTTATTAAAAAAAGGTTCTATATAAACTTAAGTATGTTGTAACTGTATCAATGGATGATAATGACTTGATAAATCAATAATAAAATTGACTTGGTTATATAACTTTACTTTACTTTACTTAACTTTATTATTCGGGTAAAGTGGATCTACTTTACTTTACCGAATAAAGTAAAGTTAATACTTTACTTTACTGAGTAAAGTAAAGTTAATACTTTACTTTACTGAGTAAAGTAAAGTAAATACTTTACTTTACCCAATAAAGTAAAGTGTGTACATTTTGCTTTACCTAGTAAAGTAAAGATAAAGTGCCACCCCTAATCTATATTATTTACAATGATATAGATGAAGAAAGAATTGTTTAATCTCTATATAGATATATATATAGATGAATAAAAAAATTGTTTTGTTTCTATATACCCTCATATAGAAGTAAACTATATTATTCAACATGGTATGGATGAAGAAAAATTGTTTTTGTTCTATATAAATTCATATAGATAGAGAAAATATTGTTTAAGTTCTATATACGTTCATATAGAAGTAGTCTATATTATTCAAGATGATATAGATGATAAAAAATTGTTTAATTTCTGTACATATTTATATAGAAGTTAACTATGTTATTCAACATGATATAGATGAGAAAAATTTCGTTTTGTTTCTATATAGATTCATATAGATGAAAAAAATTGTTTAAGTTCTATATATCTTTATATAGAAGTAATCTATATTATCCAAAATAATATAGATACAGGAACAATTGTTTAGTCTCTATATACATTTATATAGATGAATAAAAAAATTGTTTAGGTTCTATATACATTCATATAAAAGCTTTATATATTATTCAATACAATATAGATTACTAAAAATTTTGTTTAATTTCTGTATAGAATCATCTTGATGAATAATAAATTGTTTTGTTTCTATATATCTTTATTTAAGTTATCTATATTATTTAAGATGATATAGAGGAAGAAAATTTTGTTTAGTCTCTATAGAGTTTCATATAAATGAATAAAAAAATTGTTTAGCTTCTTTATACCTTTGTATAGAAGTTGTCTATATTATTTACCTTGATATAGACAAAAACAAATTGTTTCGTATCTATATATGTATCCACATATATGAAGAAATATTCGTTTACTTCCTATATACATCTATATAGGATTTTCTATATTATCCAAGATGATATAGATGAAGAAAAATTTGTTTAGTCTCTATATAGATTTATGTAGATGAAACAAAATTGTTTAGGTTCTATATATCTTTAGATAAAAGTTGTCTATATTATTCAACATGATATAGACAAAGGAAAATTTGTTTAGTTTCTATATAAGTTCATATAGAAGAAAAAAATATTGTTTAGGTTCTATATAGATTCATATAGATGAAGTTAAAATTATTTAGGTTCTATATACATTCATATAGATGAAACAAAATTGTTTAATTTCTGTATATCTTCATATAGAAGCTTTCTGTATTATTCGTGATGATATAGATGAAGAATAATTTATTTAATTCCTTTATAGATTCATATAGGAATTTTCTATATTATTTAATATGATATAGATGAAGAAAAAATTGTTCGGTCTGTATATAGGTTCATATAGATGAATAAAAAAATTGCTTAGGTTCTATATATCTTTAAATAAAAGTTATCTATATTATTGAACATGATATAGACAAAGAAAAATTTGTTTAGTTCTATATAAATTCATGTATATGAAAAAAACTATTTTGTTTCTATATGCCTTTATATAAAAGTTATCTATATTATTTAAGATGATATAGAGGAAGAAAATTTTGGTTAGGTTCTGTATAGGTTCATATAGATGAAAAAGGGTTCTTTAGTTTGTGTATATGTATTCACATAAAATTTTTTTATATCATTAAAGATGATATAGATGAAAAGAAAATTATTTCCATTTCTATATACATTTACGATACAGTTTTCTATGTCTCTAAAGACAGAATACATGAGGAGAAAAATGATTCTAGTGATGAATCAGTTGATATACCAGTTTTTAATGTTTTAGTGTGTATGTGATTAGTTCGTAGTTAGTATATGAATTTCTATGAGTTTGTTTATGTGGAGTATTTTTCTTTTTAGAGGCGGTATGTGCTCGGTTCAAGATTGATGCTGATCGGTTTGATGATTTTTTTCGAACTTGCCTCAGACGTACATTAGGACAAATGTTGTGTGATGTTCGTCGTGATCGAAAGCTGAAAAGGAGAGCAATTGCTGGTCGACGTGGAACAAATGGTTCACCACAATTATCAGCGGGTGGAATTGATAATCAAGCACCTCATTCGGCCGCATCAAATGCTTTACAATCAAGTTCAAGATTAGTAAATCGAAATGTGCTTGAATAAAAGGGTCGGTAAGTAAAATGATCTCAGTAATGTTTATTTGATATTACGATTTACATATCCTTTTTTCGTTTAGAGAACCAGGTGAATTTTAATTGATTTAATTGAAGAATGAAGAACCAAATTTATTCGTTGGTAGTATTAAATTGTACTTTGTAATTGTAAATATTTCATTTAAGTTTTCGTGGGTGGTTTGTCGCATGTTTATAAAAAAAATTCTTTTTTTCGTTTTTTTCTGGCTTTAAAAGTTGTGTTTTTTTTATGTTTAGATATCATTTCTTTTGTTTTATGAGAAATTGTTACTATTGAGTTTTCTTTGAAAATAAGTAGGAATTCTTAAACAAGAAAGATTTTTGAAGCTTTTTTTGTTAAACATCATTAACTTTTCGATTTAATTGAATGAGTCCTACATATACGCATTATTTTTATTTTGAAGATATTTGGAAGTGAAGAAAACTTGATACACACTATTTCTGTTTTTATTAGTTGTTGTTTGATTGCCTCTCTTTTCACAAATATGTTTCTTATTTTTCTTATTATTTTATAGTTTTTGCTTTGTCTAACGATTTTTGTGGCTTGACAATGGCTACTAGACATTGGACAAGCGGATTTGCTTTAGAAATAAAACTGTTGTTTGTTAAATATGAGGTGCATTAGAACTAAATTGAACATGTTGTGCTGTGTGATATTACTGACAAGCTTTTACAAATAAATCTATATTTATCTTACTGTACGAATCTTACATGATCATATAAGACCATATTAGCGGACCTGGATGGATCTCTTTGTCAGTCTTACTGCAAGAAATCAGAGACGACGATTTTTAGTACGATTTTTTCTATGATCATGTCTGATCATATTGGATCTTTAGGTAAGATCAGGTCTGATCAGATAAGAATCAGAGGCCGATCTTGACGTCAGATTTCATGACCTGGGTGTAGTTTATTTTATACAAAGTATAAAGAGATAAATAAATATGATCTTACTTAATGCACAAGATGATGATGGTACTTTTTTATTATGACCTGATTTTGATCTGACAACATGATGATCTTAAAAAAATAGATATTCTGGATTAGAAGTACAAATATTACTTCAACCTAGGTTCGATTGTTTTGTTGTACAGGTAATGGCTGTTGAATCTTAATATCAAATGGCGACTGTTAATCAACTTAAAATAGTAGACAACATGATACATACTGTCAGTTGTTGTTGAAGATTTATTAGCAACAGATGATGATAATAATGGTGAAGACTGACCACTACGAAGAAGACACGGGAACACACGACTCGCCATATCAGTCTTGAAAAAGATTTTGTTTTTGGTCGTGGTAATTGAAGATGAAGACATGATGAGAAAATCTGAAAAAAATAAAATCAATTAAATTTTGTTTTTCATTATAAATAATTAATCATGTTCAAAATCATTTCGAATTTCTGTCGAACAAAAATAATTCTTAACTGGAATCGAAATACATTTATGTCTCACCCTAGACATCGATATTATTCCCAAAATATCAGTTTTTGTTTGCATTGAATATAAACGATCGAGTGGCATAGAAATTTTGCAAGTACTATGATCAAGAATTTTAAGAAAGGAAGATAAACGATTAGATAATGTAGCTTCATGATATTGATTAATAAATGCGTAGCAATCACCATTTATCTCAATAAATGCAATGCAATCACCATAAAGAACACGATCTTCACTATCATGTTTATATGAAATGATGTGGCTAATACATTTAAACGGCTTGTCATACAATGTAGAATGAAATGTAATATTTGGAAGTTTAAATCTTTTATAAAGTTTTACTTTCTGTAATCCAAGAAGTTCAATAAGTTTAGGTCGAAATTCATCAAGTAAAGGATTTTCAAATAAAATTTCATCAACACCATGTGATTCTTTAATAGTTAATCGTGTTTGATTAATTATAGAAGTCATATCAGTCCAATAACCGATTTTAGAAGCTAAACTACGCGTACCATGAGCCTTTTTTTTTATATATCGAATACATGATTCAAAAGTAAATACAGATGTATGTGATAATCCTCCATGATATCGTACGTGTTCTGCCAAATGTAGGTGTGCATGTAGATTATATAATTCTATTGTTGAATTATAAATAAGCGAAGATGATTCGCAATAAAAATTAAGTAATTGCTCAGCTAGGTCAATTTCGGATTGATTTTCAGGTGCATGTAGGAGTTTAATGGCTAATATATAAACAGCAAAATGAGAAGCATATGATGCAGGTAAAATATCGATTAGAATTGGAAGTCCAACATACAAAACAAACAAGCGACCATGTTTAGCCTTCCAATTGGACATATCTCCAAAAGAAAAATCAAAACGAATATTCATATTATGAGGTAAACGCTGCATCGATAAACGAGTATCACTTGATGAATAATCAGTCGAATTTAAGATTGATTGTCAATATTTAGCAAGTGTTTTAATATGGTTTAAACACACAAGATGCATATAATCATACAAAACACAAGTTGGATATTGAATAATGGAAAGTAAAGGTGAAATACCTCGCACACCATTTACTAACACCTCATGATTCACCCGTTTACTCATGGAAGCTGCTAATTGAGCATCTTGTAAAAATTGACAGTGTGTTCGAGGTTTATTATTATTTTTTTCATATGGATATAACATAACACGAGCAGTATTATTATATTCACTTACGATTAAAACATAACCTCAAAATATCACTTCAGATTATTGAGATGAATAATAAAAAACCCTAACAGATGTAAATATGAACAATTAACTTACCTGAAGCGAGACACCATGTACAAGCATTATTTCCATTAAAATTAATAGTTTTCAAAAAGAGTGATTTAGCTGGTAAATCAGCAATAAAACCTTGAATACGAAAGATGAAATGATATTCTTGATTGTTAATATAAATAGTTGTACCATGTTTCATGAGTGTTTCGAGCTGAGCAAGAACAGCATCGAGAAAAGCATCTATATCAGGTTTTTTGCGACTGGACCATAAAGCAAGAACAAGAATATTATGTTGATATTCACGAAATGGTGGAGGAATTTCCAGTATATTAGCAAATAAAGGCCAAAGACTTTGATGAGAACTTCGAATAAGTGGAGCACCATCAGCATGTAGCATAAGAGTTAATGTTCGTTCCTAAAATATAAGACAAACATATATTGATTGTATATTCTAGTTCCAATTCAATATCTTGACAATGACCGAGTTGAATAAAGCAAGAGTTGTGGTTCTTTTTACTTTCGATAGAAATATTTATGTTAAGCGTAGTAAAAATTCTTCATGACAAATATAACTACGAATATGGAACTCATCTAAATGAGAAATATGTCTTTCACTTCAAGTTTTTATACAATTGACGCTTTATGATATTTCGATTAGATTTAACCTAAGATGTCTTATCAAATTATTCGGTGGTCATTTTTTTACAGAACGAGAAATACAAAGAAAATGTAGGATTTTGAGTTTTCACTTACTTTATGTATTTCACTATTATTTAAGTAATAATTGAAATTAATTACATCACCAACAGGATGCAGGTTTTTGTTTGCAAGAAGTAAATTGATATTTTGCTTGACAATATAATGAATACCGGAACGAATATCCATAGTAACAATCTCTGTTAATCGACTATTAACTAAATTTTGATTAGAATATGAACAAGTTGAATTTGAACATCGTTTAATACCACCTTCGAACACAACTGTATTATTTCCACATTTTTCACATAGATATTTTGTGGTAAATTTACTTGTACGACCAAATACTTTAAGAACATCTTTATGTGATATTGGTAGAATATTAGGTTGTGGTAATAATGATTTGATAAGCTTTAGTAATTTAATTGTATGAATTTTATCAAGATTAGCATTGGTCGAAAATTCCATAATAGACATTGTTGCAGCACGAACAGTAGAAGTACTATTAGTAAATAGCGGAGAAGAATGATCCTGATTAACCGAATCTTCAATAATATTATTATGTTCGTCGGCTGTATAATCAATTAAATTATCTTTATTTAACATAGATAAATCAGCTAAACCAACGAGTTCACGTGAATATGTACATTTAATCATATCACTCTCAGTTTCATCGGAATCCGATGAAATAAAAGAAGAAAAGTAAACAAGTTTTCTCTTTTGAGCACGATAGTTTCTTTGAGAAAGCACTTTATTAGAATAATAATTCTTATTAGACATATCTAGAATAAAGAAAATGATGTAAAATATTAATACTTTCAGACTTTACTTAAAAAATAAAATTGTGATCATTTTTGAAAATCTAATGCAGTGAATCAAACGAAGAATCCTGTGACAAAAAAATATCCAAAACAAATTGATTTGATCGACACGGTTTGTACTGATTTTATAGAAGTGGATAATTTTAAAGTATTATGAAAAAAATCACTTTAAATTAAAACATTTATAACAAATCTACATTGTATTAAAGTGATCGTCGATTTACCAGTCAGAAAAGAAATGGAAAAGTAATGATTGTGTAGCAGAATAGACAATATTATCAACTAATCAAAAAATTTTTGCAGCGCCATCTAGCAAAATTTGTTAGGTCTATGTTTTATTGGTTATTTATAATTTTCATAAACTTCTTCATAGAACAAAGATATTTTTTCTATCATCGCTCATTGTAGTAGCGTGTTATTATTATAAAACCTTATTATATCTTGAGTCTGTCAGTAAACCGCGATATACGATTGATTTTAGCAGAACCGCCGTAAACCGGCGGTATCTGTGAAAAAATGACGATATGGGATTGTTACAAAATAATTAAATAATTGAATAAAATCGGATAAAAATATTTTTAAAAATTTTAGATTATGAAACTTGATAGAATAATATTTAATCTGATGTCAAAAGAGAAAATAAATAATTTATAATAAAGTGTTGTGATTCATTGGATGATCATTTGAACGAATGGATGAGGTATTCGACATTTGAGTACGCTGTATCGTTGATTCCTTTTAATGTCGTTTGAAGAAATATTTAATAGAAGGAGGTTGAAAGGAAAATATAATATATTTTGCATTTGAATCTGAAGTATCGGACCAATCACTTCTGTTGAACATAACAGAAATCTTTATTGGTATTTCAACATATGGAATAACTTTTAATTTTATTTTTGAATATTGGTTTATTTTAACCCTTTCACCCCAATTCAATTTTCATAGAAAGTAACATCTCTAAATTCGTTTTATTAGAAAACAAAATATATCACAAGATGCAGCGTGAAACGCTCTACAATCTACATCGTAAAGCTTATTTCAATTGTGTACCTTTTGTTTTCAGAAAAAGCAAAACTTTGTGCGACCAATTCTTGCAACCTCAACATTTGGTCGGACACAGTTTTGCATTTTTTTGAAAACAAAAAGTACACAATTGAAATAAGCTTTACGATGTAGATTGTAGAGCGTTTTACGCTGCATCTTGAGGTATATTTTGTTTCTTCTTACGGGATCATATTAGGTGATAAAAAAGTGAAATAAGAAAAATGAAATGTCACATTCGTGTAGAAAAAAATGATTGTCTTGCAACCTCGAAAACTATTCACACAGAGTTTTATATTCTTTGAAAACAAAAATTACACAATTAAAATAAGCTTTACTATGGAGATTGTAGAGTTTTTCACGCTGCATCTTATGATATATGCTGTTTTTTTTTAATAGAACGTATTTAGAGATTAAAATATGAAATATACCGTGAGCCACCGGTGGCTCACATCGGGGTGAAAGGGTTAATTTCTAAATAATTTATTCAATCAACAAATGATAGTTTGATCTGTGTTACTGTGAAGAAATAAAAAATGATTCGAAGAAAATCATGTATCGAACTCACATTGTATAGAATGTATTCATGCTTAAAGGTTGTTTGTTTTAGTTAGATGTATTGAATGTGTAATGAACAAGTGATAGTTTTTTTATACTAATGGATGAGGAAAATAAAAGAATTTTTTACTCCATAAAACTATCTACGATTACATTTCCAATGAGCTTTTCTCTGTTTCGTTTTGGAATAGAATGTATTGAATTGAAGTAAGAATTATATTCATTGATTTAGTAGGTTTTATATAATGGAACAAAACTGATTGTTGCTCACTTTGGGAGTGTAAACATGTTCTAATAATCATGAGGAAGTTGCTTGTTTGTTTATTTATTTCTAATTTACATTGTTTCATCTTCATACCGCCAGTGTGCATACAGTGATAGACTATTTTCTGTGGATGATTTAACATTTCGTTCCATTATCAATCGAATAAATGAGACATTAGTTAAATAAATATTTTCATCTGGTATATATTCATTAGTAGCACAAACTCTCCAAATGAAATAATTGACAACAGATTTCTTATGTAATTGAAATGATCAATTTTTATAATCGTTATAACAGACAAGCATAGCTGAAATCTGGGATCTTCATTAGACCTAGATTTATTGTTCTCAATAATAGATGCTGTTTCAAAATGACAGAAGACTACTTCGATTTGTTTACAATATCTACTCGGACATCGGAAAGTATATGGCTCCTACCATTCAACAAATCATTTTCATTTCTTCTACTCCGTCAATGTAGAATATTGCACTCTTAACTTTAAACATATAAAAACAAAATCCCTACGTCTTCACTTCACTCTTCATCATGTAACAAAATTTCCAATCTGTTTCTTTTCTATTGCTCATTCATTCGTTTCTACAATAAAAACAACTAGAGAACAAAGACAGTAGAAGACCATTCCCGGTGCTAAAACTAGCGACACACTACCACACTAAAGTGAAAATAAACTCATGATTGTTTGTTTTAGTGACCCGAATACGATTCCACCGACACTGAAGGTTTTCAATTTCTATAAAAAACATATTCCAGATAATTGACTTCAGAAAGCATCATTAATCACCATCAATACTTTCACTTTGTTACATAGTAGTCTCACTAATCCCAAGGCAATGAATAATTATGATTTATTAAAAAACAAAAATATAAAACTTCATACCATATTTATTTTCCCACTCAGTTAAACACTAAATCATTTCACCCTCAATACCAACATCTGAACCAAGAAATCTTCACCGATACTATCAACAATCACTTAAAATGTTACTTTCGGATACTCCCCATAATAACTATTTCCTAACCAACACTCATCCTCACCACACACCATAAATTCGCCGATACGATAAATAATTGTGAACCTAATTCATCCAAAACATTTCCAATCTACCATCATGACTAAACCTACACAAACGCAGCGTGTCACTCAGCAATTTCCTTGCCACACTATCAATATCCGCACCAACAACATTGTTTCCCAAACGATAAATATAACAACATTTGACCACCTGACTAATGGCTAAACATACTGAGCAACAATTCCATTGCAAGAAATTCAACTACACTTACTCATTCTACCGATATCACATACTATACAAACACAACTATTTAACAAAACGTAAATCATAATTACAAATTCGATATATTCTAAGACTAACCTTCACAATAACAGATTAAACTGAGATGATTTCCGTAAACTCAACTTCCCACAGGTGCAAAAATTCAGTTTAACACCGCAAATATTCAAATCTCAAAAAGAAACAATCTACTTTGTCACATCTCAAACACTCCAAACGAATCCACTAACTGCCTCCTCCTCAATTTACTACTTTATAACAAAACCTTCATCACGAACCTTCTGTTCCCCTCTTTTGCTCACTTCGAAGCAAAGGTCGCCACTCACTCACCTTATCACACATCACATCACGAACGAACATTCATAATCAAACTTTTGTTCACCTCTTTTGCTCCCTTTCATGATTAAGTTGGGTTTCTGTTTGTTATTTCGTGGATACAGATAAGTGGAATGAACGTACGGATAATGTTTTTGAATGATGAATTGGAAGTGTTGTTAATTGCTGGTGGATTTGACATTGATGGTAGGAAAGTTGTGTTGCTGTTTAGAGAACGTTTTGGAAACCATAGATCACATATGTAGTTTTCCCGGTTTTGGTGGGGTGTCTCGGGCGTGGAGTATTATGTCTCTCAAAAGAATGGAGAGATGGGCCGTGGTAGATTTGGTATGTATTATTGTTGTTTCTGTTTGTTGTCGATAGTTTGAGTTATGTTGAATGAATAGAAATAGGATTATGAAAAAGTGGAATAATCTTGGGATTTTATAGATAATTTCACAGAATACGAAAATCTTTCGGAAAAATAAAAAATTGCTTATTTTTGAAGACAGTGAATATTCAGGAGTTAGATAGTATTGAATAGAAAAATTACAATATGCTTAGAATGTATGTATATAGAGAATAAAAGAAAGAAACACTATATCAAGATGTGTTTGAAATAAATGTGTAATGTCGTGGTAAAGCGGCTTGAGAACGACCAAACAACTTAGGGGCACAACGACCGGAAGGTAAAAATTTTGAAATGCTTCCTAACGACAGTTTTATTCGTCATAATTTTCATCCACATCTATCTTTCATGAAAGGACCAGAGTAGAGCGAATATTTTCGAAATAGCTTTTGATTTTATGTCAAAAAAAATTGAAATAGCTACTAACTTTTCATCTGTATGATTTTCTTTATATGAAAGAGAAAAATTAAATAAAATTCTTATCATAAATCTTATAGATTATTTCAATTTTTAATATATCTTTGGCGCAATATGAAAAAATAACTTTTATCATCTACATCCTTTAAAGACGAAAGTTTACTTAATAAAAAAAAAACAATTTTCATTCTGTTATTTCCAACCAATGTTTATTGATTTTGACTCATTTTGTTATTGCAAATGTTCGCACACTGAATCATATAAAACGTATTCTTCTTTCTTTCCTTCATATTCACATTTTCAAACATTCATACATAACTGTTTAAGATATATTCAACAAATGGCAACATCAGATTGTAAAAACCAATGTTTCATATGTGAAAAAGAAGAAATCGTTTATGAATATAAACATTGTTCAAAAGAGTTTTGTATTGATGATTTACTACAACATCGACAAATACTGAATAAACAATTTGATGCTATTGAATATGATCGAAATTTATTTTTGGAATCACTTAATCAACAAAGTGAAAATACAGAAAAACATCCATTGACACAACAAATTAATGAATGGGGAAAAGATTCAATTAATAAAATTAAACAAAGAGCAAAAGAATGTAGACAATTAATAATCAAATATACAAATAAATTTATTATTGAAATAATAAGTAAATTAAATTATCTAACCGAACAAATAGAAAAAATCCGTCAACACAATGATTTTAATGAAACTCGTATAAATCATCTCAAAGAAAAATTAAAAAACTTGAATGACGAATTTAATAAACCAACAAATATTAAAATTGAACAACAAACCACATCATTGATTAATAAAATTTCTGTCGTTACACTATTTGGTAAGTGCCACTATCATCTTTTATTAATAAGATCATTAATTCTTAGAGAAATGATCGAAAATTATTGAAAAGAAATATGTTGAATGCAAAGATGTTCACAGATTTTTACTTCTTTTGAATAATTTCATTGTATTTTTATATTAGATTGACTCGATTTTCTTAAAGATATGTTCTAATAATCATTCATTGAAGAATAAAATTTAATATATTAATATAATTTCAATTAGAGTACTACACGAGTCCAATATTCGCACCCTCAAATTGATGATATACATTTGCTTCCACTCAAACAAACCTTGCGTGAAGTATGTTGAGATGGCTCAAAGGAAGGCAGATGTATCACTAAAAAGTAGACCTTAAAAATAATGGATACCACAACGAAACAGTCTTGAGTAGTTACGAGACACGCTCCCTGATATGTCTCAAAAAGTTGTACGTACTACTTCTAAGATGACCGTCAAAAAGTTACAGATGGTATCCTGAGACGGCTCTTAAAAAGTTACTAATGGTGTTCCGTGATGGTCTTTCAAAAAATTACTAACGATACCTTGAGGTAGTTCTCAAAAAGTTTCTTACAGTACCCTTAAGGATGCGTTAAAAACTTACGGAACCCTTTTTTTCACTACTCATTCACCGTTTTGTTTTGCCGATGTGGGCTATATAAATACAAGTGAATCCATGAAAAATTATTGTCATGTAGAGGATGTTTTAAGATTAAGTGCTTGTGTAATTGTCTTGTCGTATTGTGGAATACGTCCTGCACATCTGAATGCAAATGATGAAGTAAGTACTTTATTGATAATTAGTATCGTAATTAATTAGTTAATTGTATATAATTATAGGTTGCATGGCAACACCACCGAATCCGATATTTTCCGAAACCTTGAAAGTTAATCAGTAAGTCTATTGTATTTTAAAAAAAAAATTTAACTGGTATTATAGATTGACCTCAATGTGGGATTCGGGGCTATATTTATCACCTAACCCAGATTAACCTATGTTTTATTTCGAATTCACCTTTGTATCAAAATCATGAGTAAGTTTCAGTATAGAAAATACACATATTTATTCTCTTCTTTTAGGTCAATTCACATGCAAGCTGTATGGGTAAGTTTATGTTATTATGTAAAATTAATTCATTCACTCTTTATTGTAAAATAATTCAAAGAAGTACCTAGCGATTGAGTGTTATTTTAGACTGATGAGGAAAATTCCAGAGGTATTCTAGCAATTTAATCTCCACCTTACATCCGTCAGTCAGTCTCATTTAGATATGAAAAGCTCAATAAAATTTCTGCACGAATTATATTGAGCTTTTCGTATCTAAATGAGGTCGACTGACGGAAGTACGGTGGAGACTAAACTGCTTGAATACCTCTGGAATTTTCCTCATCAGTTATTGGTTCGATGACAAAAAAAGGTTCAGTACCAATGAACACATACAAAACCTTTTTTTCGTTGATGTGAAAGGTTTACTACGAAACCTTGTTTGGAAATTTTTGAAAAGATTTCGTACGGAATTCTCTCTGCAGAACCTTGTTCGGGGATTTGAAAAAGGTTCAGTGCGAAACCCTTTTTACGAAACCTTCTTTTTACGAGACAAAAAAAAGGATCTTCCCACGTGCCCAGGGGAAGATCCTTTTCTGGTTTCGTAAAACATCTTTTTTTTTAAAGTGCATAGTCATGATTCCTTCTACAGTTTCATTAGTTTCATGGAATCCTACGTGTACCCAAAATATGAGACTCAACAGTGTCTAACAGTTGGATATGCTTCCTCATAAGATTGTGAGATTCATTTTTTTTCTGTTTTGCTGGTGTTGGAATTTCCTATACTTGAATTAGAGTGAAACCTCTATTTTTGTGGGTAGAATTATCGATAATGATCACATATGGATAAATTTTGTGATATCTACATGACGTTATCTCGGAAGTTTTTTCCTGTGTTGATTGACTGCGACAATTTATTATCAGCGAAAGTTGAATAGAACACATCAAGCTATTGAAATGACTGAGTACATACTCTTGATGAGTTTCATAACATATAATTCTTCATCTTTTATTTCACTACTATAAGATTTAAGCCGAGCTTGAGTTATCTGATGAAAAGGTGAGAAAAAAGATGGTTGAAATTTAATTAGACAGATAGAACAACAACATTTATGACCATTTTGATGGTGGAGAAACCTATAACTGCCCATTTACACTATTCTCATAAAACTTTTCACAGGTTTTTCTCTACTAATATTTATTCAATTAAAAATTAATTTAAACAAAAATTAAACTTCATGAATGAGACGCACAAACATTAGTCATCTTGTCTATCTTCTACAGAATTTTTTTATAAATCCTTATGCCATTCTCGATGAGAGAATTTCAAAATTAAATGCAGCGTCGTTTTATTCAACCCTTGCTGTGTAAATAGTTCGCTCATTTTGCCTAATACCGATTTATTTTGCTATTTTGAATCGTTTTTAGAAATATAACCGTAAAAAATCAATCACTTTATTGATAGATATTATTCCTAATATTGTTCAATAAATGGTTGATTCAATTTTGTGAATAGTTAGTTTAAATTTTTTGAGTATATTTCAGATAATAAATTTCTATCATACAAATGATAAGCAACATAAATCACATTGACAAAAATCTTTATGAAACTTCTATTGATTATCAATTGATATGCACGATCTGTAATAGTCCATTCAACGATCAACAACATCTCCCATGTGGTCATATATTTTGTCGACAATGTATTACACAATGGATAAATGAAAATAATGCATCATGTCCTATTTGTAAAATACCTGTATCTATCCATGATTTCTCAGAAATTAGTAACGCTGTATATGAGAAGACTGAGGGTGTTTCAGTAAAAAATTATGAGGATGAACAAATAACACCGCGTAGCCATACTATTGATGATATCATGAATAAAGCATCCTCTGCAGTTGAAAGACATAGTTTATTAGAAGATATCACACATCAACAAAATCAACCCTCTCCACCACATATTTTTGAATCATCGGAATATATCTTCAACGAACTCATTCTTCAAAATAGACAATTAAAAGAACAAATGAATTATCTTATAGAATGGAATCAAGCACAGTTGAATGAACATTCAAAAAAGATTGCAGAACTTCAATATCTTCAATATGAAATAACCCATCTTAAAGAACAGAATCAAGTACAGTTGAGTGAACAATTGAAAAAGAACGAAGAACTTCAACATGAAATGACTCAACTTAAGGAACAGAACTATGTACAATTGAAAGAGCAATTCAAAACGGATGACGAACTTCAACATCTTCAACATGAAATGATCCATCTTAAAGAACAGAATGAAGTACAGTTGAGTGAACAATTGAAAAAGAATGAAGAACTTCAACATGAAATTACTCAACTTAAGAAACAGAACCAAATACAGCTGAAAAAGAACGAAGAATTTCAACATGAAATTACTCAGCTTAAGAAAAAGAACCAAACACATTTGAATGAATACTCGAAAAAGAATGAAGAACGTCAACAGGAAACTGTTCAGCTTAAAGGGCAGAATGAATTATACTTAAATGAACAATCCAAGAAAAACGAACAACATCAACATGACCTTGCGCATCTTAAAGAAATCAATCAACGTCACAGTCTGTCGGAAACAAACGTTAAATCTATAATAAAATATATACCTGGTGAGTATGTAATTATATTTCATTCTAGAAAAAAATTTTCAAGAAAATAACAGTAGACATGCTCTGAAACTGTGAATAGATTTTTTTCGAAGAAAATAATGTTCTGGAAAAAGTGAAATGTAGTCTGATGTGAAACAAAGAGAATACATTTCCTTAATTTTCAGAACATTTCTTTTTCTTAAAAATCGTGAGGCACTTTTCAAAACGTGTTCTTTACTATTTTACTGTTTATCTGATGTTGATGAAATCTGCGGCAAATTCGACTTTTTTTATCGAACATTTGCACATTGATCTATGTCTAAGCAGCTCAACGAGCCCTATCCGATGGTGCAATGAAATTTTTCATAACTTAAATTATGGTTAAGAAAATCTCAAAATAGCGTATTTTAACGAGATTTTGGCATTATATTCGAGTAAAAGCGGTCTATATTCCCTTCTTTTACTCTGTCAATTCTAAAAATACTTATGTTAGATGCTATTCGATGAGTGATATACAAGGATATATTCAGATATTTAATAGATCAAAGTATACTTTTTGAGCTGAGAGATGAGCATACAGAAATATCTAGAAACAACATACTTTGAGCTATCAAACATCGGACTATATCGTTGGATATAGCTCATCGAGTTGCATTCAACATTAGTACTTTTAGAATTGATACAATGACGTAAGTGAATATAGATAGTGCCTACTCAAACATGGTGTCATTATTCCATTAAGGAAATATATTATTTTGAGATTTTCGAAGCCATATTTTGGGTTTTGAAAAATTTGATTGCACCACTGGATACAGTTCGTCAAACTGTATAAAACATATCAGTGAGCTGCTTAGACACACAGCAATGTGTGATTGCTCGATAAAATTGTCAAAAATACTGTCAACTTAACTATCGTATGTGAAATATATTCAGATGTTAAAAATGTTTTCAACTAACATCGATACATTTAATTGTATAGTTAGATTTTACACATATATTTTTGTATCTTTAGAATAGTTTTTAAAAAGTAATTTATTATTCTTACATTTTTCATTTCTTTGATAACTAAAGTTTGATACTGTATTATAGTTTTATTTACTTGTTTAAACAAAAGGGACAGATAGAAATTTCAAAGTAAATCTATTTATCTCAGATAATAAACTGAAAAACGAGTTGAATAGTCGTAAAGCATTGATAAAAACTTTAAACATTACAAAAATATAAGACGTTGAAATTTCTTTACTTCTGAAAGAATTAATTTATCTTTTTGTGCATTTCATTTTTCAGTGAGGAGCATAAAAATTAGTTAAGATGTATAAATTTTATCGAATGGATATAGTCGAGAATTGTAAATCGTGTCTGGAACTATTTGATAAAAATTGAATAGACAAAAAAATCATTAAGTATTTTTTTCTTGATAGAATAGAACTCTCATCTATTTGAACGATACAATATTTTAATACCAGTATGATGATATTGTTAGATAACATATCGTTAAGCATTGTATTGTGAACGTTGGAAAGAAAACAGAACAGAGAAGGATGGAAACTTGAATGAATCCAAAAAAATATCTCTGTACAAATTAGACAGTTCTCATTGAATTCAATTAATTTGTTATTATTAAAAATATGATTTAGTTTTGATTTGAAATAAACATTCTTTTACTACATCTACAGATGTTTATAATAGAAATAATCTGTCATTATAATAATACTTTTTAAATAAAAGATATTGAAGATAATTAGAGTTCTAACGGTTAGAATTATATGAATTTAATTAAAAATACTAAATTCATATACATATCGATTTTATCTCCGAATTTATTTGAAAGATTACTGATTTTTATTCTAACGTTTGTTTAAAATAATTGGATGATACTTTACAACGACTCTCAAATAGTTGTTAATACATTCAATACAATTTAATTCATCAATACATCATACTGCTGTTAATGTGTTAGAAATTTCCTGTTTTGACAGTTAAATAGTCCTTAGTTCATTATCTATTCCTTACAAAAATTAACTTCTTAAACTCATGTGCTGAATTTAAGAAGTTTTTTCGTCAAAATCATTCGTTTGTTTATGTTAAAAAATAGTGCACATTTCTACTCATTCCTTGCCTCATCTCATCTCATCTCTGTTCTTACGTGAATTCTTCGTTAATATACACCATTCGACAATAGAAAAAAAGAGCGTTCTATACAGTGATGTACTTATTATCGAAAAAATATTTTGAAAAAGACCTGAATTTCAACAAATATTCATGTGTTGATGCAGATCTTCAATAATTCTTGTTTTTGTCAACTATAATAAGATCAAAATTGACTTTCAAACATATCATTGGAATGAATGTTAAAACTGTACAAAATAGACTATTTGAATGATTTTTAAAAAGAATGCTTGACATTGGAGACAATCTAACCACTTTGATTGACTACACTGATACTTACAGATGAGTTGCATCTTGATGAATATGCTAATCTTCATCTACATAAGGAGAACGAAATGGAACCGATATTAAAGGAGAGAAGTTCGATAACATATTTTTAGAAAATTTTGGCATCTTATTCAGTTTTTTGAGTTCTTTTGAACTATGTAATCTCTATCAACTCGTCACCAAATCAGAAAGATGATCAAAAAACTCATCAATTTTTCTCCACTCTGGAAACATTATAAAATGAAAGTACCTTAGTAATGCTTGCTTCAAGACAAAAGGCGAATGGAAATTTTTGGAATAACTTTTGATAGGAACAAGATATAGAGAGTTACACTTTTCATCGTTGAAACGAGCAGCCTTATCTTGTTTCTATCGAAAGTTATTTCAAAAACTATCACTCACCTTTTATTTTGATATTGATTTGTTAAGATCTCATCTCTTTATAGTAAAATTTTTTAAAAGGATGTCATGGTTCCTATCAGGAACATCAGGAACATTCATTTTCGAACTTTGACTTGAGGCTTCACATAAACATAGATCGTAGTGATAGTAGTTTATTGTAAAAATTCTAGTTTTTTTTCTTGTCCATGTCGTAAAATAAGAATATCAAATATGAACATATAAACATAATCAACAAATTCATATTTTATGAATAATATTATTTCTTTATTCAAATGAAAAGGACGCTCAGGTAATTATTTAAGATTCATTTAGTTGTCTAGTATTGTTGGCGTTATTTACTAGAAAATATTCCATTTATAACAAAAACTTTCGAATTCGTAAATGAATTTTTTTCGTATATGATATTGAGAATCGTAAAAATTAGTTTTTGTGTTCATTATGCTACATTAGTTATGTTTTGAGTTCTATCTATTTGAATGATTTTGTTTACTCTTCAAGTATATTTCAAACAAAAAATAAAGAACTAATATGAAAAATAATCTGATGATATGCACGAGCGAGTGGTTGGAAGGAGCGGATTGCAGAGACACCGACTATCAAATGCGAGCTATCTTTAGTGCTTCACTTTAGTAAATCTGAAATGTCAGCTTGTTTAAATAATAGCAGCTTATGAAAATACCTTCTCTATTTTTATACATGAGTCCCCCCCCCCTTCAATAATTGGAAATCATTCATTATTATCTACCAAAATCGATCTTAATTTTTAAATCTATAAAGAGTCTGTGTGACATAGTTTTGAAAAAATACACTAGAACCAGACTCTGAATATTTGTCTCAAGGGCGGGCGAAAAAATTTCCTAGTGCTCCATATAGAAAATATTTAGAATCACATCGTATCTTTAGAATTTTCTAAATAATTTTTATTTGCAAAAGTTCAAATAAAAGTTTATATTTAGGTAAGAAATTAAAATATTGAATGTTGGAGTGGCATAGTGTAATATGATACATTCGGCTTGGGTGAGCTGATTGGTAGGTAAACTGAAGGTGTAGACGATCGATACTCTACGTGTTCAGTTTTCTAATATTTCATTTAGAAAATCTTGCGAAGATCCAGCCAAGAACTTAATGCCATCTTGTAGAAAACCTAGTTCAATTTTACAAAAGTCATGCCATGATACTAGACAAAACCTTCGCAGAATTCCAATCACATTCTAAAAGATGAAAGCAAAAATCCATTATTTATTCGATTTCGAGTTTTGAAATTTTCACATGATTCTAGAATTTCCTGCCTATACACTTCTCTCAGAATTTAGTCGTTTCATCAGGAAAAAATAGCGAATTCTTGCAGGATCCTGGTCAAAGCTTTCAAGAACTTTGCGCTGAAACATCAAAGATTTTCCTTAGGACTATTATTTGAAACAGACAAAATGAATATTATTATTAATGAGAACAAAAGTAAGAGAGACAATATTTTTGAGTGAGCTCACCTATTCATTCAATTGAACACTGTTGGAAATTGTATAAAATAGAACTTAAAGAAATACGCTATCTTGTAGGTGAGATATAAATGTTTTTTTTATCTCGATTTTCATAAAACAATGGATATGAAAAGAAAAAAAAAGACCACTAGAGAACAAGAAATCTCTGTATTTTTTCTATCACTATTTTAATACATGATTTTGAAGAATGTTCTATATATGTCTTTCAAGGATTTTAAACTAATTCTAGCAAGAAATAGTTTCTCTCCAATTTATATTTTCTTTTTATTTGAGAAATCGTTGATATACACATCAATAAAACATATTGTAATGGAGCTTTTCTTTACGACAACAGAGAATGTTCTCTATTCTTCTTTTCTCACAATTCAAAGAAAATGAAAACTTCCTTTTGATGATCATCTTTTATCTTTCTTTTAGTACCACTTCGTGCCAGTTTGATAGATATTCCTCCAAATGCCACATGGAACAAGAATGGTCAAAGAATAGGAGGACAAAATCCAACACTCTCTGACCCTCAAGGTTTATATGTAGATGATGAACAAACAATTTATGTTGTTGATTCTGAAAAGCACCGTATTGTGGCATGGAAATCGGGTCAAACAAATGGACAATTAGTGGCAGGTAGACATGGACAAGGAAATGGTACTCATCAACTGGACAGACCAACAGATGTGATTGTGGATAAAGAGAGAGATAGTCTTATTATTTGTGACCAGGGGAATAGGAGAGTAGTTAGATGGCCTCGTCAAAATGGAATATGTGGAGAAATAATTATTTCGAATATCTCTTGTGCGGGTTTGACAATGGATGACAATGGATTTCTCTATGTCTCTGATAAAGACAAACATGAAGTAAGAAAATATAGAATGGGTGAATCCCAAGGAATAGTAGTAGCAGGTGGAAATGGAAATGGAAATCGTCTTGATCAGCTTCATTTTCCCACTTACATATTCGTCGATCGAGAACATTCAGTATTTGTGTCTGATCATTTTAATCATCGTGTGATGAAATGGATAGAAGGTACAAAAGAAGGTATCGTTGTTGCTGGTGGACAAGGAGAAGGAAATAGTCTGACACAATTGTATTATCCTTATGGAGTTGTAGTTGATCAATTGGATACTGTTTATGTAGCTGATAGTTGTAATGATCGAATTGTACGTTGGCTTAAAGGTGCACAAGAAGGAAGTGTTATTGTTGGTGGAAATGGTGAAGGAGCACAAGCAAATCAACTCAATTGCCCTATAGGATTGTCATTTGATCGACAAGGTAATCTTTACGTTGTTGATCATAATAACAATCGAGTACAACGATTTAACATTGAGATACCATGAAATTAATGAGATGAACTGATAAATTTTATTTATTTTCAGCTATTGATTATACCATTTTGATTGCTGTGTAATTTTAATTGAAAAGAAATAAATGAATTGATATACATTTATATTCACGTGCGCGCCACCAAAGAGACCCTGGTTGTTGTAGGCACAAAGGCCAATAGCGGTAAGACCATGTACGTACATAAAAGGTCTTTCTGTTGTCTTTGTTCAACAAGAGCAGTATCTCTCTGGATTGAATTAATGTAGAAAACACACATTAATTCAATGCTAAAGGAAAAGTAGTTAGAAGAAATGGACAGTACTCACCCTCACACCTTTGGGGAAAAATTTGGGGTGGAAATAAGTATACTACTCTTTCTGTTCCAATGTAACAGTAGTATGTTTCAGAGCTCGGCATGAGCCACAAAAATGTGACCCGATCCGAGGTTAAAATTTTTTTTCGGTATCCGATCTGATCAGAGTAGTCAAATGTTGTTTTAGGATTTATCTCAATTTGAAACTACACAAACATGTTTTTGACAATTAATTCGCAGCTAATGAGCTTTCAAAGAAAACAATTATTTTCTAATTTTAACAATCTATTCTTGTTATTTTCTTCTATTTCATTTTCTTTGTTGAACGCAACAAAAGAATATCATCTACTAGGTCTGGTGAGATGACCGATCGGCGTTCGGAAATGATTTGTTCTGCAACGCTGAATGAGCGTTTAACACTTGCTGATGTTCCCGGCACAGTGAAAATTTGTGATGCAACTTCTGCTAAATTTGGTAAAGAATCAGACATTGTTTTCTAGAAACCCAAGTATATCATTGGTATTTGTTTCACGATGATCCATTTTGAGATATTGTGATAATTCGTCTTGTTGTTTAGAAACTCTTGGGTTATTCACATATTTCCGTAGATAATGACAGTTGTCATCATCATCACTACTACTACTGGTCGCTTGTGCTGAAGAAGCAACGGATTGACTTGCTGCTTGTAATCGTTTCTTCAAATATCTTTGTGCTTGAGTTTGTTCCGATTTCGTTGCCCCACGTAAAGTACGATAATTTGGAT
Organism: Macrotrachela quadricornifera; assembly: GCA_022393335.1. Lineage (NCBI taxonomy): Eukaryota > Metazoa > Rotifera > Eurotatoria > Philodinida > Philodinidae > Macrotrachela > Macrotrachela quadricornifera. The sequence continues at coordinate 51,482 of JAJEKB010020254.1, forward strand.
TGAGCATTGCAACTGCAAAATATATATCTTGTAATTCTATTTTACGTTCAAGAATGGTGAGACATTTGTCTTTTAAGAAACATAGTATTGATGAATCGATGGCTGATGTTTTAAGTTCATTTTTCAAATACCATACACATGGTACTATTAATGGTAATGTAGGACGATCTTTTGCTTGAAGATCGGCGATAACTCGTCGAAATGGTTCAAGAAACCAGATAATATCCTATGAAATAAAAAATAAGAAAAGACTCCTTCATAATGAAGTAAGTTAATATTCGAGTAGAGTTATTGGAACAACTAACATCTGTGTAACTCGGGAGTTGTTTTGAATGACTCGATTAAAACGTAAAGTGCAATTCATCGAAACATAGTTTTTACTTTAAGAATTTTTTGATTGATAGCCGTGAGCATATCAAACTTGTTCGCTTCCGATAGGATAACAAGTAGTGTGGATCGAGACGATCCACTAGGTCCCTTGATTGTAGCTTCGGACTAATACCCTAGCGACACATATATTCCTTTCACAAATTAAGATTACGACTAAAGCTAACGGGATAGCTCTCGATAATAAAGAATACTACCGATACATAATAGTTGAGAACCTATGGGGACCCTCAATATATAATAGTTCAGGACCCAAGGGTAGCCCAGATATATAGTGCTTCACGACCTGCCCGTACTAGGCTACGTGAACATGTGTGAGTCCTAGCAGTGATGTGTTCTGATTAGTGGAAAAAATTGACCAATCCCCGAGGTGCGAACAAACACAAACACACCGACAATTTCGGGTTTTAGACCCTGATCTACAGTCAAGGGAATTATTTGACATAATAGTCTGAGAACAATATTTTCAAGTTTTCATGCACAAACTCCTACCGAGTGATGATCTTTGACATAGATATAATAAATAAGATTTATTCCATGAAGAAGTAAATTAAAAGAATGATTATCATTTATATATGAATCACAGATAGCAAATATTTCTATAAAAGGATAATAGGTGAAGATTGGACGTTAGCTATCTCTCTTTCAAATGATTAAGAAGACTGAAATATAAAATAATTACAATCGAAATTATGTTCAGTAATAATCATACAAAATTTTATTTCAGAAAAGGACGAGCGAATCTGTAGGATGAGCGCTGTTTGTATTTAACTTTATCAAATTATTATTTTTTTAAATGATAGGTAGATACATCGAGTTTTTTTATCCGAACAAGTTTCATAAATACTATTCTAAGATATCATGTTTCACCAATATAGAAAATATCGACTTATTTCTATTTGCAAAAAAATAAGTTATATGAGGTTGATTGTCAGGCACTTTGTATTTGAATTTTCATTCATTTAATACATTGTATTAAAAAAAACAAAATATGCTAAAAGATGGAGCATGAAAAGCTCTACAAATTATATAAGATTGGTTACTTAATAATTGCGTTTTTGCTTTCAAACTAGACAAAACTTTGAGCATTCAGATTTCGATCGTGCAAAAACGATGTTCTTTTTAATGCACAATGAATTAGTTTTTTTCTTATTTCACCTTTTCATCGACCGATGTACCTTAATACAGAAAAAAGCAAAGTATACCAATCTGCGACTGATTTTTGTCATTACGAAGACATCATTTTTCTTTCTAAAATAACAAAATTTCTTTTTTCATATATAAAACAAAATGTTTTTTGTAAATTGTAGAGTTTTTCATGTTCCATCTTTTAGTATATTTTGTTTTTTTTAATACAATGTATCAAACGAATGAAAATTCTAATACAAAGTGCCGACATTTAACCTAATATAACTTATTTGTTTGCAAATAGAAATAAGTCGATATTTTCTATATTGTTGAAACATGATATCTTAGAATAGTATTTATGAAACTTGTTCGGATAAAAAAAACTCGATGTATCTACCTATCATTTAAAAAAATAATAATTTGATAAAGTTAAATATAATAGTGGAAATATCATCAAAAACTTTTAGGAAGGAACTTTCAGATACACTGTAGATACTAAATGCAATAATAATAATTTCAGCTGGATCATATCAACCACATGAATTATCTTGTGAAGTTTTTTGTTGGCAATTACATTATCGAACAGATGATTGATATGTTTTCTGACTAATCCAACGACCTTTTATACATCATCCAATGTATATATAGAAGAGTAAATAAGGAAAGTATTATGTATATCCTTCGTACTTCCATCTAGATAAGTATAACGAAGAAGATGAATTGTTACAAACGAGAAAGAAAAAAAAAAGATTGATCTAGATATATACGAATAGATAGATTCTGCAGAAAGGGAAAGATAATATACTTAGCTTTATATCTCTACATGAGAGGATAAATAGAAAACAGTAAAAACAAGAATTTATTTGTCGATTTTTTTTCTTTATGTTAGAAAACATCAAAGCCTTCAAAACTTACTGTAATCTTTAATTATTTTTCATATAGATACATGTATGAAATAACTTCTCATGTTTAACAAGGCGAGATAATAACAACAATACAAATAAATCAATAAAACAGTTCCTGATTCATCTTTTCGTAGTGATGATGAAATTTATTTCATTATATTACTTCACATTAAGCACGCTTATCATCTGTATTGATGGTAAGTTCATGAAGAATTGACTCATTCCGATTAGAATTACTCAATAAAAATATGCACACACTTCTTTTCTCATCGATACAAATTCGATTCGACTTTAATGTAATCTTCATGTATTATTTTTCAGTTGCAACATCTTTCCCGTTCGAAATGAGAACATGGATTGCTAGAGCTGATTTACATGTGGATTCGAGTCCATTGCCAATCGGTACATTGACCTTTACACAATCAGATTTTCTCGGTTCAACTGTTCGCATAATGGGTACATTGTTTAATTTAATACCAAACACAAGATATCATGGATTTCATGTGCACATGTTTGCATTACCTGATGGCGAATGGAATTGTTCAAAAGCGGGTGATCATTGGAATCCTTATGGTACTAGTTTTTTTTCTCTTATCTAACAATATTTTCTAACATTTGACTAGGTAAAATACATGGTGACAGATATGATCCTATTGAACGACGACATGTTGGAGATCTTGGAAACATTTGGTGAGTATTTTATTGTATAATATATAGCGATTACTTTTTCTAAATGGTCCTTTTAAAGGTCTAATCAATTTGGTGTTGTGATAATTGATTTCGAAGACTCAATTATTCAATTGCATCCTTTATCAACTAGTTCCATTCTAGACAAATCAATTGTTGTTCACAAAGACATAGACGATCTCGGTCGTGGCATATATAGTGATAGTAGAACAACAGGGTACAGACAGACAACACATTGATGATTGATATAAGTACTCATTTTGATTATTTTTAGTCATGCAGGTGCTCGAATTGCCTGTGGAAATATTCGAATAATAGATAGAGGTTTGTTCTGATCGTTTTTCTTCAACATGTCATTCTTAAGGTATATAGTATAACTACCTGTACTTTGCTTTATTAATTCATAGATAGGGAGATTATAAATAAACACAATCCTATAAAATTGAAATCTGTTTTTGCAGTAATGATAACATTTGTAGGATTAAATCAACGAAATTTTTTACCGGCTCTTTCTGATCAAAGTAATCAACTACAACAAGCAACATGGCGACCATTCCTCCTTCCACGTTCTTGCGACTGTATGAGCACAACCGGTCAATGTGTGTCTTATGGTAGTTATCAATGCTCTTTTAGTCATTGGACAACCATCGTACAATGCATTGGGAAAAATAAATGGATCTCGATTGGAAATTGTCCGTCCTCTTGCAGATTATTGGCAAATGGCGAACCCTACTGTATTTGACTTAAACATACTTTCTTCTCGCACAATGCTTTTCTCTATCTTTTGGTAGCAATTTTTCATCTATACGAAAAATATACGACCTTTCAATAGATTGTCCTAGAAATAGTTTCATTAATTGTCTGCTTGATTTCTCGTATGTCTGCATTTCATTGATTGATCGAATAATGATCTCGGTACAATACGAGTTCTTTCGAATAAAATTCGATCAAAGGTAATGGACGTAGAAGAATCGATTGGTACCGTTACTTTTCCAAGATTTTTTTGAACTAATTGTTTTTAGTAGAAAAAAAGGGTGGTTTTTTGTAAAGACATATTTTTGCAATAAAGTTTTATCAAAGCCTTTCGAGATCTAGGCATCTCTCAGTATAATTTTTACATATATCCGACTTTTTTCTGTTCAAGCTACTGAACTGAAATGCCTCATTGAGCTTAATAGAAACCGACAACAGTAGTGTATTTCCTTTGAATTTGAAATTCTCTAAATGAATGGTATAGTGATAGTTCTGAAACGTCATTTCTACGAGAAAGTGCTAAATGAGTTCTTAGACGAGTGTTACATGTAATATTTCTTACTCATCGTAAAATACGATTCTAAATAAGAATTGAAGTAAATGGCCAAAAAATTTGATTCTTAACCTGGCATACAGATCACTACAGACGTTTCAAAATGTCTGTTATTCAGAAAAAAGGAGTTCTATAGAACATGTTTGTAGATTTTATTATAGGGGATGCTTTGAAAAATTGCCTATATATAAGAATATAGAGGCTCTGTTCATACAGCCGTTTTAACGGATGAAAAAAAGGAATGTTCTCTCTTTTAGTGAAGATGATTAATGAAAGGAAAAAAACAGTATTAGGGAAATTTGTCAGTGTAGTCCTCAAAAAAAAACTTAAACAGCGAAACGTCTCTCTTTAAATAATGAAATGCTGTTGAATTTGTGAGGAAAACGTTACCGAAGTAGAAAGCAGAAATACGTTTTTCTTATATTAATCTTTATTCTATTAGAGAAGTTTTGCAAGAAATCTGTCAATAAATTTGAAAAATATTCAATAAACTTTTCTTTCTTTACTGTATCCAAAATATTTAAAAGAAACAAAATGATGACAAAAAATATTTATGTCACCGACTTAGCATAAGTTTCTCGTATTCCATTTTTGTCATTTATATTCTTATTTTTTCTTCCATCCAGGTTCTCCTTGTTTTTGTAATTCTGTTTTCTTTTGTCCGTATTGATAATGACTTCCATCCTTCAATATATCTCCATCTTTATTGGCCGGATGATAATGAGGATATTCTCCTGATTTATGTGCAGTATGATGAACTGGTGTACGACCTCCACTATGACTTCTTGCACGATCTCTTGCTTCAGCTCGACTTGGAGAATGATGAAAATGTAGACGAGGATCTCCACTACCACCAATCTGTCGATGAACATCATCCTGACGACTTGATCCTAGCAAGCAGAAATAAAAATATGCTAAGTGTTTCAATACAACGAGCTGAATTTTATTTAATTGAATGGCATAATGATTAAAATTAATTTAGGAGGAAAATTCCTGACTAATATGATCTTTGAAATCAATCACTCGATTACTTATTGTTAAGCCGAATTTTAGCCAAAAACGGTTCCACGCTTGAAATCTTTTTTAGCTAGTCCTTGAGCTTAAAAATGCATTTATTTTGTGAAACAGGATCTGAAAGAGTGTTGAAATGTTTAGGGGTAGGAATTCGCACCCCCCACCTCCCCCACAGACCGTGACCGACACACAAAAGAACTATCAAAGTATTTATTTACTAAATACTTTGATAGAAAGGTACAAATTCGATTGAATTCTATTTATCGTATCATCTCAGAAAAAAATCTTTGCACATTTAAAACATAACATAAAAGATCTCTCTCTATATGTATATATTAAATTTATTATAGAAAAGGCAAGGTTTTCAAGTACTCTGCAGTAAACTTGTTATTAGAGTAAAAACATAGTAAGAGCGATGATTCAAACATGTCTCATATGTAACATGGGAATTATTTTAAATTCAGATGATGACGTGGTTCACCATGGATACATGTTTCTCGAACATAAATTGTGGTATTTCGATCAATATCCACATAATATAGCATGTTTAATTTCGAGATTACCTTCAAATTCACTTCTTTTTAAATCATTGTTTTTATTCCTATCTTGTATACATTCTATGTTATTTAACAGACACAATAAAGTTTTTAGTACTTATGCGTTATTTGCAATCCATATTGACTATAGAAGTATATCGGACTTCGAAAAAATGATGTGTGATACTGATTGCATTTATTCACAATATAACAAGTTTCATCGTGTTTCACATTTTTATTCCTGCAGAAATTGTGCTGAAAGCTTTTCTATGAGTAAAGGTTCTACGATATTTGTTATTTGGGAACTAAACTTTTATCAATTCGAAGAAAATTTGTTATATAATAGATGAAGAGTGAAAACAATTATCATTTATTACAGTGATCCGAATCACTTTTACATTCGTAATATTGATACATTAAATTTGCGAAGAAATGACATTTTTTATTTTTATTTTTGTTTTGAAGTTCATGAATGAGAAAGATGATTGACTAGTTCGACTATAAATATTCATTTTTGAAAAAGTTCGTCTTGTCTGAATAACCATTCAATCTGGTGCCATCTGACTAACAATTATTCTTAGTGATTTCAAGCAATTAAAATGAACCTTGAAAAGTACATGGATCAATTACAGACAAAATCGTTCTTATACACAAATATACCAAGAGGTATAGATAAAATGGCAGGGTCTTTATTTTCACTGTTTCGCTTTACTTAATTGTTTCTCTTACTTTTTTTTCTAATCAAAATATGTGTCGTGAAGTGCTCTGCAAAATAGTATATTTCATTTAAGTAATTTAGTTTTCATTATTTTATAAAAACCTATAAAATTGTTTTTTAAAACTGAACGTCACTGTCCAAAAGAGATTTTCAGCGTAACGTTTCATACAAAGTAGAATTCATGGCATAGTGATTTGAATTGATTATTTGAGCCAATCTGATGCTAAAAGGCAGTGAAACATCAAAATTACCTGCTAAAAAGGAATGTAATTTACTCTATTTAGAATGAATTCTACTTTATACAAAACGTTGCACTCACGAGGCACAGTGAGGAGCTTTCGCATACGCAGGCGGACGTACGGTTTTTTTTATCAGAAATGGCTTTCTTTTGCTAATAAATAACTGTATACCACTCAGAGAACCATCCTTAAGAAAATAAAAGGTTTTTTCAAAAAAACATTTTTCGGCAAAATTGAATTTCACGAAAATGACTCTTTTTATATATGATCCGATGCAGATTGACGGGGTGATCCTGAATATCGCCTTAGTTTTTTTTTTCAAAGTGTGATATCCATGCCTAAAACTGGATTTTCGGTCAAAAACCGTGGTTTTTGGAAAATCTGCAGAATAGCCTAGAAACAACTTCACGAGTTGGCGCTATTATCAACATTAGAGTACATATGTAGAAGTATCTGGTAAAAATTTAAGCTCGATCGGACGCTACCCGTCTGTAGGGTTTACAAAGTCCGAAACGGCAAGGTTTCAGGCCTGGATCTACTGTAAACATGGGTCAAAATTTTCATTAAAAGCTGTTATATATATATAATTCGATGCAACTCGATGAGCTGATTCTGAATATCACCTTAGTTTTCCTTCAAAATGTAACACAGGTGCCTAAAACTGGATATACATCCAGGAGTATGTGGTAAAAATACGCGGTTGATCAGACGTTACCTCATTGTAGGGTTTACGATATACAGAACGGTATATTTTCAGATAAGTTTCGGGACCCGAGATCTTTTGTTTTCTACTCTATTATAAATTCAATTTGGATCAGTTTTTTTTTAACACAAGGACCACCTATGAGGAAGCTTTTGTGATATCGTTTGCTTGTGCAATATTGTTTCATATTGCGGAGCGGATTCACTTTTTTTATTTATGCTGATTTCTAGGTCCAAGCCTTGGTAGGCTATTTTCTTGGGCTCTATAAAACTTTGAGAATCGCTATTTTAGGAAATGATAGATCATATATGTATGTATCTACGCAAACGGTTAGATTCTGCAAAATAATACTTTCGTATATGTCCGCCTGGCTCCCCACTGTGTACCCCAGGTAAAATTCGATGAAAAATGAAAGGTATGAAACCAAGCTGAAACAAATTTTTTCTAACTCAGTTTTTTGAGCTGATTCTGAATATGACACTTTTGAAAATGATACGCGGATGATAGTGTTTGATAATCGTTAAATATGGGTCCTAAAACCATATAAGTGAGCGCTCATGCGTGATAATATGGTAAAAGTGCTTTAGCAGATATCGATTTTCGTTTTGAAAATACTCTCAGTAGAGTGAACATGTTGAACCACGTATATGATAAAGAAGTCTTGCTAATACACCTTGCTGAAGTATGCTTTCATATGGCTGCAAGAATCACAACTAATAACATGAGGATTTGACCGGAATGATGTCTACCGCTGATCTATTCCGCTGTTGGACATTTGAAATTAATACCCAATGCATCGTTCGATGCAGAATTGAACGGCCTACGATATGAGTCTATTGATTTGTTTGAAGTTGTGAAATATAATGCATATTTTATTAAAATACCATTGGACAAATGCTTTGGTTATGTGCGAAAACTGAGTAATTGTACTTTTTCGGTAGTATTTTGGAACTATAGATGATTCCATATATATCATCTTGTAGAGCAAGTCAAGTTCTATCAATTGGTGTATAACTTAGTTTGAATTGTGGAAAAAAATTGAAAAAAAAATTAAAAATATAAATATTATATAGCAGTGATTTTTCTCAAAAATAGATAAAAAATAGTGTTAGTTGTCAATCTTCGAGTTTATCTTTTGCACCGTGAGAACGTTTTGAAGAAACGCCTAATATATGATTCGATGCAGAATCGAATGGGCTATAAGATGATGTGTCGATATTTTTGGCAATCGATTTCTCACTAGGTCGTTTGGGCAAATTACTGAGAACTAATGGATTTTTGAAGTTGCCAAAAATAATGTATTTTGAGTATTCTCCCTATATTTTGAGACAATTAGAAAATGCCATATAGGCAGTTTTGCAGAGCAACTCAAGCTCTATCGAATGGTATATGACTCAATTTGATTAAAGAAAAATTTATATGAAAAAAATTCAGAAAACAAAAAAGTTCAATTTTGCCCATTTTTCAGGGTCATTTTTGGGAGTGGTATGGTTCCATATACCTTAACTCTCTTAAAGTAAATCTTTAGACCGTTATATTTTGGATTCATATATGGGTCAATAATGCCTAAGTTCCTATGGGGTCAGATCCAAAATCCGTTGACTCCCATGTTTTGACCTATATAGAAAATCCTTGGTTTTCTCATAGAACGTCTCTTAATTATTAATTAATTAATAAAAACTGACCTCAGATTCAAAACTCCCGCCTTCAATTACTCTTTGGTCAAGTTTTATGGAAAATAATCCCTTTTATTGTCACCTAATTCTTGGACCAATCAGTGAAGTGCGGATATACAATTAAGAAAGCAATCAGACAATTTATGTTTGCAAGACTCTTCTCTACGAGAAATAGAATATCGTTTGATAGAGAATTTCATGAGCCACAAAATCGTATATAAAACATATAGAAAAATAAGATGGGTATGTCATCCACTGGAAAGATATTTACTTCAGCTGGAGCTGATGAGTATCACTTATAAGTTGATGAGCTGCAAGAATAGTACTTACCTGTATGGGTCTCAACGATCTTTACTGACCTACATACTGAGACAAAATGGTCAGTCTAGATATCGAAGTTATCCTAGCAAGGCAGGTTTCCTAAAACTCTATTCTTGGTCATCGAACCGGCCAAGTGAATGTTTCTTTTTCTCTCTTTTGCCATTGTTCCTGACATATATATATCCACACATTTGACTTACTTTTTATTTGACTTTCCCTACAGTCGAAGAAATAATAATCGGTAGTCTTACTAATCATCTTTATCAATTATAACAGCAATTACTGGATTTTTCTTATGCAAGTTTGATCAAAAACAATCTGTCGTGATTATTGATTAAATGATGTCTTTAAGTTATCATCTTTAATTATTTTTACCCTTTTCTCCTTCATTCTTATATAAATATATGAATAATTCTGTTCAACTGTCGTTTATTAAATATTTTAACATACATTATTATTTTTCTTTTTCTTTATGCTATTCTATTCTTTTCTCTAAGCATATCAAAGAATAAATATCAAAACTATACATCGGTTCTATTATTTTTAAATACAAAAAAGATTTTTGTAATACTTTGGTAAAGTTTTAAAATTGAAGAACGTTTGATATTTTGATAGATTCAATTATCTATGTATTTGAGAAACTGATTCTCAATTGTAATCATTTTTTATTCTATTCAAATAAATATTAGAGAAGATTTTAATCTCTTATTCTCATATTAGATTATATATTATTTCTGCATTTGCATTGAATTTCAATGTAAACTAATATTTAGTTCAAAAACTGAATTTAGAATTTGATTAAAAATATCAGTATTCATTTGTGCATTTACAATAAATACATTATCTAACATATACCTACGTAAAAAAATGAACTGACTTCTCTTCTAAAATTTAGTTCTGGCTAACATGAAACGAGATGTAAGTTACCATCTGTTCTAGTTATAAGACATAATAGAACTGTTAAAAGCTTTAACTCAGGATATAGGAACAAACTGTTATAATCAACAACAACAACCATGGTTTTTCATGGACAAATAATCTAAATCAGCATTGTCCTTAATATATATAAAAGTTGAGAGAAAAAAAAATCAAACGCTTCAAAATCTTTATTCTATTCTTATTACAATTCATTCTAGTATTAGACGATGCTTATCGCCAAAAATTTCTTTTATTTAATTTTATTACATTTGGGAAATTCTTTTCCTCAAATCAATTTTCATCTTACTGATTGGATAAGTAATAATAAGAACGATGTTGTCATTCAATATGATTGCCTTTATGTTGCTACTACGATCAAAAATGAAACTGATCCTCGTCAAATAATTTCTTATTGTCTAACTGAATGGTCATCAAAATGGAATATTTCACAAAATAATTCTCATCAAAAATTAACTTTTGATGAACTTTACAAAAAAAATATCACTAGTCAACAATTATATCTTTGGTCAGCACCAATAGATATTATTGAACGTTATCAGTTTTATTTAAATCAATTTTCAACTTCAAATGAATCATCTTTAATGGGAACATTATTATTTTATAATTGTACATCACCAAGATTTGGTTCACAATGTCAATATTCTTTTGATTATTATAAATCTTATCATTCATCAATAAATGAAATTATTTATGATTTTTATCAAGATGAATACAATCCTACAGATTTAACATGTTATAATCATTTAGTATGCAATCGTGGATCTACATCAATATGTCTTGATTGGACTGAAATTTGTGATGGAACTCGTGATTGCCGAGATGGAATTGATGAAGAATCTTGTTGGCAAGTTAAATTTAACGGCTGTGAAGAAAATGAATATCAATGTCTTAATGGACAATGCATATCGAAAATATTTTTCCTTGATGGTGGGAATACATTTGAATGTGTCGATAGATCAGATGAATTTGCCGTGGGTAAGATAAGTCGTGGGATTACTTCAAGTGTTCATTACGGTGAACCAGCAATTGTAAATGAAGATATTGCATGTCCAGTACGATTCAAAGATCTCGATTTACAATTGACAAGTTCGTGTCTCTTCAAGCGCAATAAAATATTGGGAGAATTACTATTTGATGACAAACTCAATGGAACATCTGATGATTGTCGGTTAGCAGTTAAGTGCCAGTTTAACATGGAAGATGACATGAGTGGAAAATGTGTCACCCTTTGTTCCAATGAACCATGCAAAGCAATAATAAATCAGACTTGTCCAGATATGTTCATTGCACCAGCTAGCATAATTGCCTTTGGTCATATGTTTTTTATCTACAATAAAGATGCGATTTTATCCGAAGTTGGTCTACCACCACCTAATTATATATGCTATGATGATCAACTCTGCGATGGATTATATCTCAAAAAATCATTAATTTCATTCAATAATGCCACATGTCATCGACCCGAAGATTTTCCAATAACATTCAATTCAATTCACTGGGGTAGAAGCGATTGGTACGGAGCATTCGTTTTACCACTATATCAGCATCTTTCTCAATGCAACAAAATTGTCTCGAATGATTCTGCAAGTTGTAATGAATTGACTATGTATAAATGTCTTAACTCATTAAAATGTATATTAAAAGGTCAAGTTTGTGATCAAATACGTGATTGTGATTATGGAGATGATGAAGTATGTCCTTTGATCAATGGTTCATGTTCTTCATATGGTATAGAAAATCTTTTCGCATGTATGACAAACAAAAGATGCATTACTCAATCATTGGTCAACGATGGTTTCTGCCATTGTGGTCGTGATAAATCAGGTGTGTGTGATGATGAAGATCTAGATATTTACTACAGTAAAACTCAAATATCATTTCCAACTATATGTGATGGTTTTACAGAATTATCGCCTATTATTATTGATGGAGAAAATGTAACAGATGAAACAGAATGTGAATATTGGGAATGCAATAATACTTATACACGATGTGATGGATTTTGGAATTGTTTAAATGGAGCTGATGAAGTTAATTGTAATGGATTATCGCCATTATTAAATTGTTCAAATCATGATCATGTTTGTGTCTCACCTCGTACAAATCAATTTATGTGTTTGCCTCTTGAAAAAGCTAATGATGGTAACATTGATTGTCTTGGTGGTACTGATGAACCGAAATTATGTCGATCAAATACTAATCAATACAATTCTAATAATTTTTACTGTAATACTTATCAAAAAGAAAGTTGCATCTCTTCCATATATTTATGTTTTTCAAGCAATTGTAAAGACGAAAGTGATATAAAATTTTGTGATAAAAATCGAAATATTGAGATAATCTGGGGTATTTGCTCAGAAGGTTATAAAATTTATCGTTCTGATATCGAAAACTTCTTTTGCACTCGGAAAATGGATAAAGATAAATCAAAAATTAAAAATTTTTCACTTGAAAAATTAACAAAATCAACGATTAATTCAATACAAGAACGTACACATACAATAAGTTCCCATCGTTCAATTAGACAAACATTTGTACAACATCTTCAAGATTTATGTCATCGTGGTCTTCCTTTACGAATTTGGTTAGATGATAATAAAAAGTTAAGTACTATAGTATGTCTTTGTCCACCTAGTTCTTATGGTGATCGATGTCAATATCAAAATCAACGAGTTAGTCTTACAATACAATTTCAAACATTTGCTGATTCTAGACGAATGATATTTGCTATTATTATCTTACTTATTGATGATAGTAATGAACGAATTATTCATTCATATGAACAAATAACTTATGTTTATATTAAAAATTGTCGAACTAAATTTAATGCTTATTTTCTTTATTCAACTCGACCAAAACATTCTGGAAGAAATTATTCATTACATGTCGATATCTATGAAAAAATATCACTTACATATCGAAGTAGTATGATAATTCCAATTAAATTTTCTTTTTTACCTGTATATCGTAGTGCTGTTCATCTCACTATTCCAGGTATAGAAAATGATAAGGAAATTTGTTCAGATTCTAAATGTATAAATGGTCAATGTATGAGATATTCAAATAAACCAAATGATTATACATTTTGTCAATGTTATAAAGGATGGTTTGGAAAATATTGTGATATTCAACTTAAATGTACATGTTCATCGGATTCATTATGTCTTGGAATTTTATCAAATAATCGATCTATTTGTGTTTGTCCTCTTTATAAATGGGGTTCTCAATGTATTCTTAATAATACTATATGTAATTTTAATGGAAATAAAACATGTTATAATAATGGTCAATGTATACCAATTGATGAAAATAGTGCATCACTCAAACAATTTCTATGTCTTTGTCCAAAAGGTTTTAGTGGAGAGAGATGTGAAATACCTGATAATAAAATTATTTTATCATTTGATAAAAATATTATTTTACCAGAAGTACTTCTCATTCATTTTATTCGAATAATTGATAATGGACCACCTGAAAATGGTTCAACTTTTAAAACAATCCTTACTAATCGAACTTTAATTACAATCGAATGGTCAGATCCATTTCATATTGCTTTTCTTGAAATGTATCATAATTTTTATTTGATTACTATTCAAAAGATATATAATCGATCAACAACAATTATTCGAAAAATAAGTTCATCAGATCGTTGTAAACATATTAGAGAAGTATTCAATGAAACTATTTCCAATCTTCATCTTCTTCGTCGTATTAAATATTATCATTTAGCATGTCAAAATGATTCATTACAATTACCTTGTTTTTATGATGATAATTATTTTTGTTTATGTTATAATTATGGTAAAAAACTTTTGGCTAATTGTTTTGAATTTAATTCATCAATTGAACATAATTGTTTTGGTTTAACTAATTGTAAAAATGGAGCAAAATGTTTACAAGATAGACCTTTTTGTCCACAAAAATCGATATGTGTTTGTCCAAAATGTTTTTATGGAGAACAATGTCAATTTAGTTCACATTTATTTGATCTTTCATTGGATGGTCTTTTAGGTTATTTTATTCAACCAAATGTTAAAATTAAATATCAACCATCTATTGTTAAATTTACGATAGGATTAACAACTTTAATGATTTTAGGAGGATTTATTAATAGTATTCTATTAATAATAACATTTAAAAATAAAGAACCACGAAAAACTGCTTGTGGAATTTATCTATTAACTTCATCAATCATCAATTTAATTAATATAATTATTTTTACATTGAAATTTTGGATACTTATTATTGCTCAAATATCATATATTACAAATCGATCATTTTTATATTTTCAATGTATCTCAATTGATTTTATTCTACGAATTAATCTTAGTATGGATCAATGGTTAAGTGCAAGTATATCTATGGAAAGAGCATTGACCATAATAAAAGGAATTAATTTTAATAAAAATAAAAGCAAAAAAATGGCTAAATATATTATTTTTGTTTTATTATTTTTCATCATTATTACAACTATTCAAGATCCTATTTCTCGACGTTTATTTGATGAATATGATGATGAATTTGATAGAAATAGAATTTGGTGTATTGTTAATTATTCATCTAATCTTCGAATATTTAATTCAATTACAGTTATGTTTCATTTTTTTGCACCATTTTTTATCAATATATTCTCGGCTATTACAATTATTGTTAAAGGTGCTCAACAACGACAAACTGTGCGTACTCAACAAACTTATCAAAAATTATTATATGAAGAATTTCGACAACATTTTAATTTATTGATTTCTCCAATTTGTTTCATTATTCTTGCTATACCACGTATAATTATTTCTTTCGTTTCAGGTTGTATGAAATCAATTAGTGGTTCATGGTTATATCTTATTGCATATCTTATTTCGTTTATTCCATCATTGGTTACATTTTTAGTGTTTGTTATTCCATCAAAAACTTATAAAAAAGTATTTTACAATGCTCTCAAACAATATCGAAATAAATTACAAATGCGATTTCGTTCTGTTCTATAGCACGTTAGTATAATGAAAGAATTTTTTTTTTCAATCTATACACATTACATTTGAATAATATAAAGTTCAATAATTCTAGTATGACTAAACATAATATAAATGTATTTATTTTCATAAGAATTCTTGTATATAAGATATATGAGAGCAATATATCTGTAATTTAACACATCCATGGCGATTCGATATTCTTAGAAAATAACTTTAATAAATTCATTTTCATATGTATTCACTAGCTCACAAATATACTAGTTGGCCTTTTCAGTATGTGCTACTAGGTCTTTTTCTTGATTATATTATAACATAGGCTGTCTTTCAGATTGAACTGAATGATTACTGAAGTTTGCCTTTCTCTTTCTTACGTATTTTGCAGTAAAAACAAGATAAACGAAACGAAATTTCGATATCTTTCTAACTGATGTCGCTTGCAATGACCAAAAGTTTCTATGACAATAATATCACAGACCTGATCTGCACGAGCTAATAAAAATCCAAACTTGGCTCAATTCATAAGCGTTGTAATAACGGCCTATTTAGTCTATCAAAACAGTTCTTTTAAGCTATGACAGGAAGTTACCGAAAGTTTCCCTAAAGGAACTTCGCAGATCCAACTTTCGTCATTGGAGGACATCCATTGGACTCTCGTCAGTATGCTCTTCTCTACTTTCATCAATTGATGAAAATCCATTAAACTTTCTCTAGCACATATCTTAATCTTCGTCAATATTGCCGACAGTCCATTGTATGTTCGCCAATATTACTGAAAGACCATCAAAGTTTCGCCAATTTGAATAACTCTTATGTTTGTTTAAAGGATTGGTATCAAATACATTCATAAGTGTATGTGTCAGAGTACACTTTAATAATATTGATCATTTTTTCTTACATCTATATCACCTTCATATTGTTTTGCGCAAATTGGCGAAAGTCTTATTTGACGAAGAGCGGAAAATCTATGACAGGTTGTGCTACAGGGCCCAGCAGCTAATTTTAGGATTCTATTGATGAAAGTTGGACTTGTTTTAACATTATCGATTTGGTCACAGAAAATGTCACAGTTGCTCTATAGGTCGTATCAGAAATTGACAATTGAAGAGAATCATTATTTCGAATTTGAGAAAGTAATCCATGAAAAATTGAAAGATTTGTAAAATCTTCTAGGAACAAATAACAAAGCAATAATTAAACCTTTTCCACGGGGTATGAATCATGTTGGTATATCAGTAACAGACATTGATGCAGCGATGACATGGTATCACGATGTACTTGGTTTCACGATTATCAGCACACCAACAGACATTATTGTCAACAATTTGACAAGTATGGGTGTTTTACTCGGTCAACTGTACGGTTCGGAAATGAAACGTGTGAAAATGGGTCATATGGCAGCTGGAAACGGTGTTGGTCTTGAGTTCTTCCAATTCATCGATCCACCTACTGAGCGTTACAATATCACATCAGAAACAAATCAACAATTTGAATACAGGCGTGCCGGATTTTTCCATATATGTGTCACAGATCCTAATCCTGAAGATCTTGTACAACGAATTGTCCAAACAGGTGGCAAACAAATCAGTCCTGTACTAAACATTTTTACTAACGAGACTTATCAAACTGT
The DNA here is from genome assembly GCA_022393335.1 of Macrotrachela quadricornifera. Classification (NCBI taxonomy): domain Eukaryota; kingdom Metazoa; phylum Rotifera; class Eurotatoria; order Philodinida; family Philodinidae; genus Macrotrachela; species Macrotrachela quadricornifera. The sequence goes on from JAJEKB010020254.1 coordinate 68,641, forward strand.
TTACTGTCTTGATCCATTTGGAAATCTAGTCGAAGTGATGTCCGCTTCCTATGAACGTACACTGAGTAATCGGGATTCGAAGGCAACGAGTATTGGGTCATCAGCTAGAAGAACCATATAAACGACATCATTTGAAATGACTGAACCTTTTTTCGCACATAATATCTGCAAGCTTCGAATATATATATATATGTTATACTTCTTATCTTATACTAGATTGAATAAATTTATTCTTGAAATCGATGCTTGATGAAAGTTGTATTTTGCACTATCGGCTATGCTTGTTTTCGAATAGTTCTCTAAAGATAGCTACTACTTTACTCTGACAACTATCTAAAAATTTTTTGTTCAGTTTAATATTACAACCATTTCATGATCGTACTGTGTGATTTTTCTTACGTAATCAATGATAAATGATGTTTTTTATTTTTGAATTGACATACAATATTGTTTCTACTGATGAGCAACAAAGAATGAGTCAGTATTTAATCGAAATATGCTTTAAGTACTTCAAAAATGTTATATCTATCTCCAAACGCATTGTCCAGTTATCTACTATTTGTATAATCAGTTATTCAGCATGATGACTTAAAATACGTGATTTATTTATTATAAATATATAATTTTAGAATTAAACTAATGACCATCCGATATGTGTATGCTAAACGAAAAACAGTACTTTTCCTGGTAGTAATCGATCTAGCAATAAATATTTTACGCGAGTAATTTGTCAATATATTCTTTGTTTATCTATTCATAGTCGCGATGATATTGTTGTTGTTAAATAAAATAAAGAGACTCTTGCATCTAGATCGTTCTACTATTCTTTGACTACTATATATATCAAATTCGAGATATGTCTCCATCACTGCTCTCAGTAGTAATGTTTATTATGCTATGATATACCTTGAAAACATAATCTTATATAGAAGGGCATGACTAAAAGACCAAGGAAAGAGTAATGAATAGAATAAATGGAAAGAATACTATTTAGGTCTAAGCAAAATTTCTGGCAACATTATTGACAATTTTATAAAACAATTAATATTGAAGAGATTTTTGCATGGATAAATAGTGGAATGTCTTGTGTATAATAATATGTATATATAGTTATTGTATTTTTTCAGATAAACTTTCATTCGAACGATTTTGGAGACAGATGCAAAAACCATTCATGAAAAGCTCGCAATACCTTTGAGACCCAATGCTCTATCACATAGAATAGTTGCCAGGTGGATAAAACGTTTTCGTGAAGGAAGAGAAGATGTTAATGATGATTCTCGATCTGGTTGTCCGGTTTCCGAGCTGATAAATGAAAATATCGAACTGATAGGACAGGTTATCAACAATGATTCAAATTCAACTTATGATGAAATTATAATGGAGACATTTTTCTCGTATGGTACAATAGAACGAATTATCCACAACTGTGGAAGAAATGAGAAAATTAATATTACTTTGCGTGCCCCATGAATTCAATGATGAACAAAAATAAGCACGAGTTGAGATGCATCGTGAAAATTTGGCAAAAGTTCATGATAGTTTCTGTCGATTATGTAATATCAAATGGTTCCGTTCTTATGCACGCTGTTGATAAAGGCAAGACTGTAGATCACAGCTATTATATTGAAAATTGCCTCAAGTCTATTGTCAAAGAAATATGGAAACAAAGAAAATCATCAGGTACAAAGGTATTAAAAAGCTTCAAAACAATGCTTGATCCCATACTGATTCCGATGTTATTGATTATTTTACAGAAACAGGCAACAATATAATGCCACATTCACCATATTCATCTGACCTTGCCCCAAGTGTTTATTGGTTAAATGATTACATCAAGTGTAATTTAACTAATCAACCAAACGAAAAGTCCTTGGCTTGTGCGGTTTCCCAGGTAGTGAAAAGTCTTTCAGAAGATGAGTCTAAAAAAAACTTTTGACAAACTATTAGAAATGATAGAACTTTGCATAAATAATCATGGTGACTACCTTGAACATTTAATAAAATAAAATGAAATTTATCTCTCTGTTTTTATATTTTTTTTTAATGTTGCTAGAACTTTTGGTTACCACTAAGTTTCTCTGACTGATTCTTATTTTACAAAACGTTGTTCAAGGTGACATTTCTAACGTCACTTTTTTTATTTTTGACAAGACGATCAACGGATCATTAATCAAAACATAGAAATTGTAATTATAATCTTGCATCGATATGATTATTTTTCTTAGCCTGAAAAATTTTAAATAACTTCTACCTCTTTATTTCACAAAGAATATGAGTTAGAAAAAAAAATCAATCTTTTTATCGACATGATAATCGTTATCTATCAATATAGAATAATTAGATATTTTAGAATTTCAATTACAGATCTTTTTTATTATTGTCTACTGTTTTCCATGCTTCTTGTAATGCTGGCACTGCTGTTCCACTTGTCTCAGCCAATAAAGTTGCTTCTGTTCCTGCTTTTGCTTTAATACTACCATCTGGATTTAATTTTGGATTATTAGCAGCTGATGAGACATAAATATTCCATAAAGCGCCAGCTAAACTTCCAACAATTGGTCGATAATTCAATGGTATATAACGAAAATTCATAAATGAAATGAATGGCCAATAACATGATCCAGCTACAAATATTTTTGGCATATCATGCTTTATTTTTCTTCGAGCTACACGAAGAGTATGACCTTGCAGTAAAATAATCGCTGTGAATACAAGACTTATATTAAGAGGTGCAAGTAGTGTATTGGTCAACATTTTCTTTGCAATCTGGATACCTTGTTTACCTATTTAACATATAAAAAAATAAACGAATGAATATAGCGTACCATCGTATTTCTAAATGCAACTTCGACCTCAATTAATTCATTCTATTGTAAACCTTACGTGCTCCCTGTAATACATATATATGTGCGCAAATGTATTCATCGGATAAAGGCTGCAATAATATCCATTTATAATATATTTTTAGAACAAAAATGAAACTTCTTTGTAAGTAAAAAAATAAGATCATATTTAAATATTACTTTAAAAAACTTTGATTTTCACAAAAAAATGTCGGAAGTCAAAGCACAAAGGAAAATACGTGTATACTAACCTGGAAACAATCGCTCAACTACTCTTGCAAGTGTAAAAGACCAAGGTGTTGATACAAGAACAGCTGTCGTACACATAACTCGCGACCGTTCACGATCCCACCATGATAGCAAAGAAGATGATGATGGTGAAATAGTTTCACCAGTTGGACTCTTCTTACGACTTTCTAAATATTGACATATTAAATCACCGGTTGTTACACTTGTACCAATTGCAATTGTTGTGAAGACATAAGGTTTGACTAAATTACGCCAACCTATTCAAAAAAAAATTATTACTCGAATAGTAGAATTGATAGTTTATAAATATACCTTGTAGAGTTTGAGTTGCAACTTTTGTAATATTAGTACCAAAAAACGTCATGAAGAAGAAAACGTTGAGTCGAGCAGTATACAAAAAGAAAATGAAACATGTGAGTAAGAAAGAGAAAAAGAAATAATATAACGCGTGACAGGGTTAAACAGTGTAGATACATCGATCGTTAATGACGCTACCATATATTTTGAGTTTTTTTTTCTTCTGTTCTCTTCTATCATTGCACGCACGTCTCTGCATACTGTGTCTATGCTGTTCTGTCTTTTTCTTTCTTCTCTCATCAACCATATAGTTATACACGAATGTATGAAATGACATCTAACCACATCGTCATTTATTGGTTTAAATAAACTTGCGAATCATAGTTTGTGTCGTTCTTCCATACTTGAATTTATTTATGAATGAGTAGTATACGGACAGAAGGCGAAAAAAAATTATATACATATAAAATAACAACACACTAATGCACTAGGTGTCGCCTTATTTCTTGCCACTTTTTTCAGCGTTCTCCTTAATACTGAATATTGATAAACTAGAGATACACTTCACTATGAAGTTAGATTTTTCGGCCTCATTCTAGTTTCCGAGAAAACTGGTATTTATGACGACCAATAATAAGCTATGGATATTTTTAACCAATGAGAGATGCGCGTACTAACACGAACAGCTGTGTATGTACAGTCTATTCATCGTAGTCATTCATAGGTAATAATGCCGTCAGAAGTGGTTCATTGTGCTATATGTGATCGACGAGAGCGAGGTGCACGTTCAAAATTTACAACAATTGGAACTTTTGAACGTCAAGAAAAAGTTTATCAAGGCTTTATACAACGTCATGGTCGCTCATTACACTGCTCATTAATCAACAAAAAGGTTCATGTATCCTGTTATAAAAATATATCATATAATTTAGAAGCTGTATCCAATATGAACACAACTGGTCGACCTAGACTATACAAACGTCCTTCTCGCAAAGTTATAACTTCAACAACTGCATCTCGAAATGACACAAATTTATCTATCGATTCTGAACAATCAAACATTTGTAAAACTGATCCAAATTCTATTATTATCAATTCCAATTTAGACCTTCATATTATTAATAATTCCTCGCCATTATCAGAAAAAGAGGTAAGATAAATTAAAGTACTTGTTTTTAATTCGATTTGTTGCATCATGTACTTTTAGAATGATGACCTTCTAGTCAAATCGGAAGTGGTGAATGAAAATGAAAAAAAATCTCCAAATATTTCCAATTATATATGTTGTCAACAACCATTAATAAACTGTTCATATCGAGATATTTCCTCTTTTCAAATATCCGAATATAATACGCCATTTACTTTAACATCAGCACCAACGTCTTATATTTCTTGCATCTCGAACATTGTATGTAAACAGTCTTTAATACAATTAGATGATGATCAAATCTCTCCAGCATTACCAATTGATTTGAATGGAAAACAGTTAACCAAAGTATGCTCAAGAAACGATGTAGTAAGTTTTGAAAATTATGATTTCTCATAAACTGTTGTTTTTTTTATAGTATCAACAATCAAACACCCATTCTGATTGTGTATCTCTCGACGATAGTCATAATGAAGGTATTACAACGATCAGCAGTATACCAGAAGAATTAGAACCAAATGATTTAAATAGTAATTCTTCAAACAACGAAGATAAACAATGCTATTCAACAGTAAGTATGAATCTTCATCAATTGATTTCAGTATCTTAAATCAAGAAAATTTCTTTTAGTTTACTAGTTGTAGATCAATTATAACAAACGAATTCAGAAATTCATCGTCGATATCATCAGAAACTAATTTAATATATGATGATGCCAATGGCCTTTATCGAGATCAACGTGTAACACAATCTAGTAGACGAAATATATGCAAATCAGTAATATTGAAAGTAATATAATTCTTTTTGTATTAGTGTACTGTTCTTTTTCGCTAGACTTGCCGTACCAAAAGAAAACACGTGTCTAGTCCTCGTCGATCAAGTCGAATTCAGTCAAGAATTGTTAGCAGTTCATCCTGTCCAAAAGCTGTTGATACTTCTGCTTGTTATCCTACTGCCTTTGATGAATTATGTATTTGGCTAATGAAGAAGTTATATTATAAAGTTTATAATGTGTCGATGCTCAATATAAGTATTAAATACAAAATTATCGCTCGACGTCGTAGAGAAAAACCAAAGAAATATTTATTTAAAACATCATTCATTCAATACCGTCTTAAGTGGAGATATGGTAATATACTGCATTTTGAAAAGAAGAGCAATGATAAAGTGAGTAAACTAAATAACACGTACTACACTCACTAAACAAAGACTCCTAGACGAATAAACACAATGTTCTTTATTACGTAATTTTTTTCTATATATTTTAGGATGTATTCGTTAGTCTGTCGAATTCCTCAACTTATATACGAAATGTTACATCAAAACCAAAAATTTCGGAACGATTAAAAATGCCTGATTCAAATAAAAACCAACGTACGTGTGAGCAGTTTATAGATCTGATTGAACAACTTCGAGATTCAATTAAAAACAATACTAATTTTTGTCGGTCGATGAAATATGATACATCATTATTAATCAACTTCGATTCAAGTTTATACTGGTCATGTGTGCCATTATTGCTCAGAAATTTTATTGGTCTTTTGACATTAAACGATAAAAAATTTTCAAATATGAAGAAAAACTTTGAATTTTATGATATTAAAACGAAAGACTTATTCAAAACATCTCCTAAATGGTTAAAGATAGCAACCATATGTTACGATTTAATCTATGCAAGTAATAGTCAGAACATAACACCGAAACATTGTAAGTGTATTTTTGTGTTGAATAAAACTCACATTTCGTTCCATTTAGATCTACTTGGAAATGAATTTTATCGACATGAACGATCTGAACAATTGTTAACTATTACCAATAGACTTGGCCATACTCCAGCCTATAAAACTATTGTTCGACTACAAACAGAAGCAGCAAGAAGATCCCAAACAACATCCGATCCATTCATTTATGCTCGTCCATATCAATCGCCACGTAGTCACAACTTTATTATTAAAGTCGCTGATAATTTTGATTTAAATCCAGATCGCCTACATGGTGAAAGAAGTATTCATCTCCTGAATCAAATTATTGTATCAACACCAGAAAATGATGAGCTTCCAGTGGTGATTTCTGAGTGTTTGAATGAATTATTGGATATGACAGTGGAATCAGACACTTCTATTAATGTGAGTACACATATTTCTTTTGTAATATTATTACAAAAATAGAAGCTGATTTTTTAGACTTCTCAAGAAATTATGAAAACATCAACAAATATTTCTTCTATAAATTTTTCGACTGAAATGTTTATCAATCATTCTTTACAATTACCTCTTCTAGCGTATGGACTCGTAAAATATGCTAATGATACCACTCGTCCTTCATTAAATTTTTTATCTTCATTAATTCCAGTTTTAATTCCAATCATGTCTGGATTTTTTGCTACTTATTTAAATACAGAACAACGACCATTGCACCATATTTCATTTATGACTCCAATCCATGAAGATCCAAGTTCACAAGCAGCAGCAAAAAAATGTCTTGAAGAAACTAAACATCTTTTTGTTGATTCAAAATATCAAAAGCAAGGTGTTTTGGTCGTTGATGAAAAAATCTATCGATCCTGTATGAAGGTAAACACCGATATGTAACTATGTAATAACTTATGATTTCTTATATTCTCTTTGTTTGAATAGTTGAAACATAATGAACCTGATACGTTCCAAAATATTTTCGTGTATGCCGGCGATTTTCATTTAATGAAGAACATGATGGTAGTCATTTGGGGTGTGCTACAAGGTTCAGGTATTGAAGATGTACTTGAAAATATATACAAAAGTGCCACATTACGTTCTATTGTCGAGTAAGCTTTTTTATGCATTACGAATAACTATTGTTTGAGATAGATTTAATATATTTTGTTTTATTTAGAGTCCACCATTTTAATAAAAGTTTAAGGTGTTTGAAATTATTATATACAGCTCTTCATATACTTTGGTTAGAAGCCTTTTTTGATGAAACTATGATCAAAAAAGAAACAATTAATTGTGTTAATCATCTAAAATCAACGATGAACAAATTACCATCAGAATTTGCATCGGAAAACGTTGCTGAAATATGGTTTTTGCAACTACTTGAACATATTGAACGAAGTAATCTGTCTAATCATCTTCACGAATGGACCAGTAACTCGATCGAAACTAACTCCACTTTTCGTCTATGGTATTTTGTGCTGGATAAACTTCTTCAACCACTTTTTCGGTTATATATGTCTATACGTACATGCAATTTTGCCGCCAGAAATGCTGCATTATTTCAATTTGCACCCTTATTCTTTTCAACTAACCATCGTAACTATAGTCGACTCGCTGCTCAACATCTATTTGATTTACAGAATTCCTCATCTTATTTACTTGAACGACTGGCATCTTCTTTCGCAGTTACCCGTTCCAAGCGGCGATTTTCTAGTAAGTTCATTCTTGCTTTTCTAATTATATGTGCACGGTAATTTCAGGCATCGCTCTGGATCAAACAATCGAGTGTACTATAAATAAATATGGAAAGGGTTATGGTGGAATAAATGGTCGACTTAACGAACAATCAATTGAAAACTGGACACATTCTTTTACTTTTCGAGCACTTTTAACCACAACTTTTCAAGAAATATGTGGCATAGAGACACAAAACAATTCCGTCGATTCTCATATCGAATGTTCTCCAAATCGAAAAGCCATCGATGATAGTGACTTATCAATTATTGTCAACAAGCTTCGTAATGAAAATCTATTTACTAAAACAAATTTACAATGCCGTAAGATCCTCTCCGGTCTTATTATTCATGATGATATTATTTTAAACATTACATCGTTACATGATCGTGGTACACAAGCTATGTTAACATATATCTACGAACGGCTGATCCATAAAACGACTCCAATTGATAGTCCACTCAAAGCAATGCCTTCTTTGAGTAAGTCGTTTGTATAATCTAGAGATAATAAAGCACAACGAAATCTTATTCTTTTCCTAGAACTTAAACATGCAGATACATATTCATCTAGCAGTTTTAGTGGAACAAACAAGAGTCGTTTTCTTTCTCAAAAAATCAAAAACTACAACGAACTTGTTAAATTAGCAGATACAGAAATACGTCGAACAATTATCATAGCTCAACAACGAAACTTGAAGCCATTATCCCAGTTTTTTGCTTTTGAATTCTCGCCAGTACCATTATCTCTATGTGATAATCAGCATATTGATTTACTTAATCAACAGACAAAAGCAAAAGCAATTGAGTTCTTGAATAAGATTTTTCCATCATCGTTTTCATCCTCATGTTCAATTTATACTGATCAAACTGCAATTGTTATCGATGGTGGTAGTCTTTTGGAAGCAAAACCCCATCCACAAACGAAAACAATAAGAGATTATGCGATCCAGCTATTAGAGAAAAGTATTCGTCAATACTTCGATATGCATGTAAGTGAATTATCTTCAATTACTTGTCTTTCTTGATTTTTGTTTAGGATAGAGTGGATATTGTGTTCGAAAGTACTAACAACAACATGATGAAAAAGTTTATTCGAAGACATAATCTTGATGCTCAGAAACGTACATACCAATTGAAAGGCAATGATTTAATAGAATCACCATTTAAAAAATTTGTTCATTACAACCGAGTAGCTCTTTGTGAATGTATTCGACAATGTTGGATGGAAGTAAATTTAATTGAACGTATACCACCAGGTCGTGTTTTAGTAATTGGTGGTCCTGACACAACCGCTGTGAAATTGATGAATGGAAAGAAACCTGAATTAGATTATCTGCTAGAATCGAACCATATTGGAGCTGATACTCGAATATTACTGCATGTTAATGTCATCAGTCTTGATCAATGTCATAAAACAGTTTTTATCAAAACTACTGAGTAAGTTAAATAAAATATATTTCTTTCAATCTACATATGAACAATAATATCATATGTCTTTTCATGTTTATGTTTTAGCACTGATGTTATTCTACTTGCTATCGCATTTGGAACTAGTATTATTCTTGACCATCTTATCATAAGGTCAACCAATACAAGAACAAAAAGAGATACTTTCATCAATATCAAATCTATTGCTACTGATCTTCGAAATTTATCTATCGATCCTACATCTCTTCTCGTTCTTCACGCTCTTTCTGGATGTGATAGCACCTCATTTATTAGAGGTGTCACCAAAGAAAAGATATTCCAACAATATTTTGCCGATCCAATTCGATACTTATTCATTAATAAATTAACTTCTACTTCACCACCTGATGATGCGATTGCTGCTTCTGAACAATTACTTATTCAATGTTATTCTTTTGGGCGTGTGGCTCATTCACTTGACGAACTTCGTAGTATGAGTAAGTTTAGTTATTAAATAAATTACTTCATTAATTTTTATGAGAATTCTTTTGATTTTATAAACATTACTGTAGTGGCTGGTGCACGTACAAAGGATCGAGCTCGTACTACTATTGCTGCAACTTTACCACCGTCAACAGCTGCATTCAATCAACATTGTTTAAGAGCCGGCCGACAAATAAAGATTTGGATTGATTGCTTAGATTCAAATCCAATTGTTCCACCTATGATTAATTCAGGTTATGAGAGTACTGATTTTGTTGGTGAGTTCAAAATAAAATGGACTGATCTTCCTGATAGGCCTATAGATTCCCGTCTTGATTCCTGTGGTGATTGTAAAACAAATTGTGCTCGCTGTAAGTGTTGGAAAAACAATGTTCCTTGTACTTTTTATTGCAAATGTAATGTAAGTTCATGCACCAATCAATCAAATATTCAAGTTTGTGTAAAAACTTTTACTTCCATTACAATTGTCTATATACTAATATTTAGAATATTGTCCCGTTCCCTCAAAATGACTCATCTATAAGTATTAATGGTAATGACGCGTACTCTACAGATGGTTCTATGCTTGGAGATACAGATTCTGAGCAAGCTTCCATAGTGTCAGAATCTGATAATATTTACGATCTGGTAAGTATCAGCTCAATTAACAATAAAATTTTTCTTGCATTCTTTCTTCTTCTTTCTTATTATAGACCGACGATTCTGATTTTGATATCCAGAAATCTGATCCAAGTGTTAATATGTCTTCTTTCAACGACGGTTTCATAGATTCTGCAGCCACCAAATCAGAACATGATGTGTCTTCTCATATACTTCACGATCATAATTATCACTTAGGACTTATTCGAAAATTTCATTCGTCTTCGCAACAATGGATATTAGTGAAGACATTTATAAAATATTTTTGTTTCTGTTTTAGTGATTTTGATAGAAATTATTCAGATTTTTTGTCTAATTGTGGGACATCCTTTAAATATGTCTTTATTAGCTATTCTGATGATGATGCTACACTTGATTTATGTAGCACCCCAAAACGACAACGAACATCATCTACAACTCCAGTAATGTTTTAAAACTCTTGCTTATTAAACATCGTTTTCATCTATCTTTTAGAACACTTTTGACAACTCACTGCAATGTTCTACTCCGTATCTACACTCAAATCTTAAGAACCAATCGACAACAACTGAAGCTTCACCCATTTTTGTAAGTGTAGCCGTTTAATTGTGTAATTTATTATTTTCTCTCTATTTCTGTTGTAGAAAACACCTCTTTTACCATTGAAATCAAAGAAACGACCAAGAGCGATCTTCAGAAAAAATTATGGAAAAAAAAATGTACAACACACGCAATAATTTATTTTTTATAATTATTATTATTTATTTATTATTTTTTTTGTATAAATTAAAAATATATTTATAAGAAATAAATATTATTATTATTATTTATTTGTTGTTTTTTTTGTATCAATTAAGAATATATTTAAAAGAAATAAATATTATTATTATTATTTATCTATTGCTTTTCTTGTATCAATTAAGAATATATTTAAAAGAAATAAATATAATGAGTAAAATAATCATAAAGTTGAAAAATAACTTAAATTTGATAGATCAAATGCCAAGAAAATAATTTTTCATTACATATAAGCCGCCATTTTGCATTGTCATCCAGTGACGACTCCTCCACATTGATGTTTTATAATTGGATTGGTCGCAGTATCTTGCTAATTTCTCTGCATAGACAATTTTCTGAAAGACACCAAAAACGTCGTCCGATAGAAAAAAATTTTCTCTATCGATTAGTGTCAATTAAAAGTTTGGCCTCTTAAATTTTTTTTAGTGCATTGTCTTTTTATTCGCTTATTTCACTATGCTTCTTTCCCTCAGTCTGGGCACTAGAGTAATGGATTATTAGGATTAAAATTCCGAAAGTTGTAAAAACGTCATTTATACTATTTCCATCTGTCAGTTTAATTGATGCGAAAAAATATATTAATACACAAATATTCTCCAATGGATTTTTATTAATTCATCGTGCTTGAATAATTATCTCGTCGGTAATCGTCACACTATATGAATATTAATATTTGATGTATTATTCAAATTACATTTTTATAACATTACGTTAGTTACAGTGGATCTTGAGTCTTAACATGATAATTAATAATTGAAACATCAACGAAAATGCTTCATTTTATAAAAAATGAATGTCTGCAAAACAAAACGGTGAATAAAATCTGAACATAATTAAATTTCTAGATTTTTAATACTTTTCAATGGAAGAAATATCAAATTAATTGAATAATTAGCAAATGAATCCACTAAAATATATTCTAGATGATGAAATCGATTAGAAGGACAATAGGATTTATCTCACGAATATTTTAGAAATTTAGTGGTGTTTGTTGATAATTCAAAAATCACGTACATAGTTTTCTGATTATTTCCGATATACGTCAATAACTAATTTCATTGGGACCTGTATTATCTACCACACAAAAAAACTCGATCAATGGAACTTCTATGTTCTTATATAATCCGACAAGTTCCGATACCAATGATTGAATAGTTTTATTAAGAAATCTAATCTCAATCCGAGCATTTCTTGATATCAGATTACCCTGAATCATATTGGAATCCAACAAAAAGTTACTGACCAAATTTGACACGCCTATAAAGCTCTAACCTCGATGAGCTTTACTTCATAATTGTATGCTTAGATTAATATATATTGCGTAATCTTTCTTTCTCATAAAACTTTCAACTTATTCATCTTTTCAATTAGCTTCAACGATAACTATTATATGAAAAGCTGAATCTGACTTTTAAAATTCTATAATTTTTGATATCACATATTATCTTTAGATTATTTCTTTGTAATTAAACTATTTGTAATCGTCACGTACAACAAATTCTATTTCTTCTCATGTAGCTGTATACATAAAAGAACAGTTTTCATAGTATTGTTTATTAGTAAAATGAAGTTAAAAATATGTGAGTTCAATATTTCAGATCTATAGGACTGCACTAACAAACTTTCTTTTTTCTTTTTTTCTTCAGGATCAAAAGAAAAAAGTTACATCTAGTTTTTCCTAATCATTTTTTATTTTTTTAGTTCATTTACAAAAAGTGTCAGTGATTGATTAATATAATTTATCATCATTCGATGTTGTTTCGAAATTCAATTGTCTTCGAACACTTATTTCTAATAATATTGAACTAACGTACACAAACTCTGTACAATAATTCTTCTGCTTTTTATAGGAGTTTTGCAAATCGAGTCTAGACTCAGAGGTTGAGATCTACTTGTAAAATTCTTAACAAAAAAATCTCGGTACATGCCTAGCCAGGATTTATTCGTTCGTTATTATTAGTCCTCTAAATGTCTAAAATCAAGCTAATCTTTTCTATCAAATATTTTGTTCACTAGAACAGGTTTTTTTTATTCAGTTCTTCTAAAAGTCTTAGTTTGAGCTTAGGTACACGTCGTATTGACGGATGACCTATTATAAATAGGGTATTTACTGGTAAATGAAATTTGTTGCAGAATGCATTAAATCATTCGAAGAAAATGATCTTTAAGTATCAACACAAGAGCAGAAAAATCTGCTTTAATTTTATTTGTTTAAATTAAAATGAATTACAATTTTTTTCGTATTTCTTCAACTAGATTTTGATATTCTATAATGTGTGAATGATTATCAGCTAATTTTTCTTGAATAGAGTTATAAACTTTAGCTATATTATTATGTGCCATTGCGATATCGGGATGATTTTCAGAAAATATTTCATTGAAGATATCAAGTGCCAACTTATGGTATGAAATTGCTTTTGGAAAATCTTCCATCTTGGCATACACGATACCAATATTATCATAGCTCATGGCTATATGTGGATGATTTGAAGAAGATATTCTTTCCTCAATGCGAGTGACTTCTCATAGTATTGTAATGCATCATCATATTCTGCTTTGCTGACTTTAACCGATCCAAGTTGATTATAAAGAAATGAAGGTTCCTTGTGGTTATCAATTGTTGTTACGCTAAGTAGCATTCGATAAACTTCTTCAGCTTTATGAAAATTTGCGGTTTTAATTAGCAATTTACCAAGTCGATGTCAACCTGTACATCCAGTCACTTCCTCTCGCATACGTTCGGTAAGAATACTAAGTTGTGGATCGGTGTCTGTCGTCAATGTCAGTTCTACCTGCCATAGACCATTTTCTAGTTGTTTAAATGCACCAATTCGAAAAACTGAATACATGGAGAATAGAACCTCTTCTTCATTTTCCTGATAATAACTTACATTATCAATTTGGGCAAAAGGTATCGATGGAGTCGATGGATTAACTATAATTTGGAAAAGAACTCCAGTTAATTCAGGTCTATTGATCTTTGTAGTAGTGACAAATTTTAATGAAATTTCTTTATTTCTGCTTGTACATTGTCCTCGATATAGAATAAAGGAATTTTGTTGTTCTTGAAATTGTTTCAAATGAAGTTCTTCAATATGTTTATGGATATCGCGAATGAAAAATCCCATTTTGACGATAACATTCGTTTCTAATGTGCATAGAGCACGATTAAGTATTTGATACGTAAAACCTTCAAGAGTATACCACCAAATAGGAGTATGTTCAATATATTCTCGTTCAAATTGCTCGATAATTTTCAATTGTGAATCATCGCCTTTGTACTTTTCTCGACAGTAATTAGTCAAATCTTTGATTGATTGGTCATTATAATCGAATTCTAGTAAAATTTCTTTGAGTAATGTGGAATACATAAGTGATGCTAAATCTTGATATATTGATGTATCACTCATCGATACAAAATTCGTTGAAATAAAATCTTCTTGATTATATTGATTCGTGTATTGTTTGAGCAAATCGTAAATCTATTGTATATCTGTGTAAATACCGATAACTTTCGACCATTCTTTGGCCCATGAATCGTGATCCAGAATAATCAGACAAAAGATATAGATGCATTGGACACATGACATATTTAGAACTTGATTCATGTAGCACGACTTTTAAAAGAACCGAGCATTTTAAATGATGATTTAACTCAACACGATTTTCTTCCAACGACTAGATGAAATCATATATTAGATACAAGATTAACTTTGATGAGAAAATTCGCCATTAAAATAATCATAGCCATTGATCGAAACCTTAATTAAATCTTAGCTAGTCGTGGGTCGAATGATCTAATCAAAGTCTGTATTTATATTTATGATATAGCGATGGTGACCCAGGTACTTGACTAATACATCTATCTCTAAAGAAGTACTACCTGTTATTAGAGAAAAATTTCCCATATTGAGTTGCTTATATTAAAATATAGCAATTATTAAAAAGTTGACCTGTCAAATTTTGTTGATTATTTTTAACTTCATTAAAGTTGACTGAAGTTGTCAACGATTTGGATGATGATGATGATGATAATAGTTCGTTATTTGTTTTAACTTTAAAACAGTTCATAGATGATTTCACTTTTTCTTTATTTGAAGTATTATGCATAATTGATTTCCCATTGCCCATGTTTTAGGTATGATAAGTAGTGGTGAAATATAAGTGTTACGATTCAAACGAAGGAGAAAAATGTCCTCTTGCGATTTTAATTATGATATTGTGTGGCCATGCGTATCTTTTTGCTTTTTGATATAATGAAATATGTATGATGCATAAATTTCATGTATGAAGAAAAAACCATGTTTATTACATATGTGAAGAGACAGATAACAAAAAATGTTTTGAAAGTATTTCAGATTGTTATTCCACTTTGCCATCAATTGTTCAATGAAAGGTAAAAAAATAATGTAATTCTACTCAAAAAAATTCATGATTTGAAAGAATAAGCTTTCTTCATCAGCTATTCTTTATCGTATGACTTATTTATTTTCAGCTTTAGTCAGATGTCGATCTGTTCCTAAATTTCGTTCATTTGATCATGAAATGAGTATATGAGTACGTACAAAAATAATTAGAAAGGTTTCCAACAAAATGAACCCTACAAACTGTTAATGAACTCTTAGAATAGTGAAACAACAATATAGAGTATTGAATCTTAATTCGATCACAAATTTTAGTACTTTTTAAAAAAAAGTTTTTTATCAACTTTGGTCTTTATCTTCAACCTTCTATTTGCGTTGCTTCTGTGACCAAATCAGGGCGCTCAGCCTCACTCGATTACTATAGCTATTTGTTTGTTCTAATTTAATCATTTTATAGAAAAATGTATGATATTTTCAGTGGGAACAATTTACCTAATAACGATATATTCAATCACAACTATATTTTATATATCATGATAAGTCAATTTTTAGTGTCTGAGATCTTCCTCAATATAAGAATATATATATAAGACTTGTGAAAACAACCATGATTTTCGATCGATAATTAATGAATACCGAGCCTAATAGATCCGTGTGCTCACCAACAACGGTTTTTTATCTCACACAACGAATTTTTTGGTTGGAATTTAGTGTTCAAACAGGGTCACAAAAGTCACTATTAATGAGCGTACGAATCCATTGGGTTCGATATTCCTCAATTATGAACCGAAAAATACAATTGTTTTGGCAAGTTTTATATATATTCTGATAGAGAAAGTTTTACATGGATAACAGCAGTTATAAACGTTAAAAAATACTCACGACGTTTCTTTTTACTTGACAAGATTTCAGAAATAATACGGTTGTCGGAATCAGGATACTGAGTTTTATTTCTTTAATTCTGTCGACAAAATTCTATCCTTTTTTGTTTGAACTCACACGAGATTATTTCACATCCGATAAGAGGTATTTATATATGTATGAAACCTCTGGATTCGGTATGAACGCCTCGATCATATGCAAAGAAAAAAATCCTAACTGGAATTAGAATAAAAGATGTAAACGTCGTTTATTCCTTGAAGAACTAAAAACGGATTTAGACTCACCTCTTCTGGATTATCACTCAAAAAACCTTCACAAATTTACACAAGCAAAATTCAAGTGAAAACGATGCGCACTGTGTCATTTTTCTAAGAACAAAAAAACCTCAAATAAGTATTACAAATGTTCAAAATGAAGAAAGATAGTCATTCTGATAATTCTTTTTATTAAATCGTATATGTTAATTGCATATTTATATTTAAGTAGAGATACAAAAGTAAAATAATGATCATATAAAACTATATCATACCAGCAAAGTGCAAAAAAGGCTTGGGACTACTAGGATTAAATCAGATTTCTGCTACACGACCTCATCATAATGGTTTATGCATAGTTCAGATACGAAATGAGATATATTTTAGTTATCTCTGCAGAAGTATAAAATAAACCTGTAACTGCACAATAACGATCGTCCACTTCTTGAGAGATAGGTAATTCAAATTTTGTTTCTGATGTGTACATAATCTTATAAGAGGCATAAATCTAATGGAACAGTACTATTGCATGAATAATTTCGAATGGTATAAATCTAGTAGAAATCAAAAAACGCCAAAAGTAAAAAAGACCGAGAGTCACATTAATGCAGCTTCAGCACACCCATTAATCACCATCGCGTGAATAATTTGCTAAAGTACTATGTCCCGCATTTGTATATAATTCGTGTATGCTTAAATGCATTAATCATACTTCCGATATTTTTTATTTCGACGTTTTTTATTTCTACCAAACTTATACATATAATAATTTCTATACAATAATTCTTAGACGATGGTGTTTTATTAATAAATACACGTAAAAATTTGTTAAAACTTGAAAGATGTTTCTTTTCCTCTTGGCAAATAACATGCATCATAAACAAAATTAGACACAAACTGATTTAAAGTAAAATAGTATGAAAAAGCTTGCTAATTTATCCAATTTTTAAAATTGTTTACTTCGTTCTCATTTTGGACTGGTGAGCTATTAATATATCTGGAAAGTTATAACCTTCAGATGTTTATTATAATCTAGGACAAAAAAAAGCAGTTACTGTCATAATTAGGAACAACGTTTTTTTTAGCTACTCTTAAGTATCGTCATTTGAAGGTCTACATTTTGATAAATGAAAATAGAGTTGTCGTAAACCTTTAAATTATGAGAGAACTTGATCCGCTCTACAAAAACGTCTCACACACCTTCCTTCCATTTCTCCTTAAAAACATCAAAATATACTTTATTCTCTAAAGTTTCTCATGAACTAATAATTTCGCCATGAAAACATAGAAAATGAAAGACCAACAATATATCATTTGAAACAAGAGAATCCAGAGAATCCATACATATGTAGAAGTAACCGCTAGGTCCCTTGACTATAGATTCAAATTAATACCCTGCTGACGAACACATTCATTTTAGCGATTAAGATTCTGATTACAGTCAAGGGAATAAACATTATTTCATATGAAAGGTCATCGAAAACGAGTTTTATTGGTACTAAATAATAAAATTTATCGAAGTTTTTCACTATGGAACTTAAAACACTTTTAGAAATTTGATACTTTTTTGCTGTAGAAAATGAAAACATGAGTTATTCAAAAATGGAATAAAGGTTTTTTTTCGATATTTTTATACGGTTCGATAGAGCCCATCGAGTTCTACAAAATTGTATATATTAAAATTTTTTTGAGCTGTTTTTCTGAGACGAAAATCTCAAAAGACGGCTCTAAGTTTCTCAAGCTATAACAATCAGTTTTGTTTAAGTCCACAAAGTTTCATTTCGAATAAAATTCACTAATTGCCATGTTTTATGATCGTTGAAGTACTATGAAAACAATTGCATTTAGATTTTTCAGAGGCATCGAAATAAAATCATGTTAACGAATCTACTAATCTGCTGCTTAATTGGTATGAATGTTGTTGCTGATGATCGACTTAGTGAAGTTGCTCAATCACCTGTCTATCAATGGAATGGCATTGCTTTAACAAAAAATAACCGAATGTTTGCTTCATTTCCCCGTATACTTAGTGATATGACCCCTTCCGTTGCTGAAATATTACCTAATAATGTTCTTTCAGCATTTCCTGGCGGCGAATGGAACACATTCAATCCGACAACATCATCAGAAAACGTAGAAAATCGTTTTGTTAATGTAAATGCTGTTTTCACTGATTCATACAACAATCTTTGGGTTGTCGATAGTGGCATGATTGGGAATAGAACAATCGCCAACGCTGCAAAACTTGTCAAGATTAATCTTCAAAACAATACAGTCGAAAGAATTTATTCAGTTTCAAGTCTGAACCCACCGCAAGGATTTGCTTTAAATGATGTGCGAATTGGTTCTCATTATGCTTTTATGACCGAATCCGGTCTTGGCTCAGTAGTTATTATTAATTTACAAACCGGTCAAGTGCGTCGTGTTCTAGACAATCATCCATCAACTAAATTTGTTGATCCAACTGTCGTTCGTACGGAAGGACGAGCGTTCCTAGATGAAAAAGGCCAACCGAAAAAAATGCAGAACAATGATCTTGAACTAACACCTGACGAGAAAACTCTTTTTTATAGACCACCGTTCGGTTATAACTGGTTTCGAGTATCTACCAATGATTTGATAAATGAAACGATGACTGAATCTGAACTTGGGAATAAGGTTTTGACTAGTTGGAAAACGATGCCCACTGGTGGAACAACAATGGATGATGCAGGTAACATTTATTTGATGGATGTAGAACGACAAGCTGTTTGGCAACAGAATTACATTGATGGATCTTGGAAACTACTTGTACAGGATGAAAGAATCATCTGGGGTGATGCATCAGATATAAGTGTAGATGGATTTTTATACATCCCAATGTCACAAATGAATCGCGTACCGGATTTTAACAACGGTACAAATCAAGTCGAAAAACCCTTTCGTCTATACAAAATAAAAATAAATTCAGTTTCATCTAGCACCACAAATGTACCAATACTCATTCTATTATCATTAAGTTCTTTTATTATTTTTTTGATGCAATAGACATAAATTATATGGAACAATCTAAAAATAAATGTATTTTTTACGGAATTTATTTTTCTACACACGTATTCGTAATGAGAGACACTTTGTAGGTTGTATAATGTCCTTTATATGTTGATGTGTATATATTTGATTTTAAACGTTAAACAGACAATCTTTACATAGAAAACAGGTAACTATTTATATAACATGTTGGCAAAGGATGGACTGAAATAAACCAAAAGGATCTCATATAGTCTTGGAAAAATACATACAATGTTTCCAGTATTGTATCTAGCCGGAGGGCATAGGACATTTTCCCGTTCCGAAGTCCGCATTGGGCTTTACGGAGAAAAAAAATATTAAGAAAGATACCTGTATAATTTTTTTAAAATTAACTCTATGAGAGATTTCTGCAGAAATTGTCGATAAATATAATGTTCTCAAACCAAAACAAGCTCATTTTTTAATATAATCTAAACAGCATGTGCTGCTAACTTTCATTCAGATGTAAATTGTTTTTTTCTATTTTGTTGCTATAAATGTGATAAGACTATTGTATTCTTTTTCTTTCTCTATATGTAGATCAATACCTCACTCAATTAGATAATTTTCGGTCAAGATAAGCTACATGTAAATGGTGCTACATATAAGAAATCACCATTGATGATCGTCTCATGTTTGTCTCTACGAAGGATATTCCTATCGATGCATGACGCCATAAGACCATATTTTCCTTTCTAAATTACTTATACTGATTGAACATTGATCATCAATGTTCACCATCTATTAGTATTTGTAAATTATATCTGAGATGTCCGAATATCGCTTAATGGGTCACTGGATTCATCTCGGTAAAGCTTGGACGGAATCTAATTGGTCAAAAGATTCTAGGATGAGCTTCATCTATTTTGGAATGTAGCGTGTATATGTAGCTTATCTTGGCCACAATTTTTTGCCGAATGAATAATGCCATACATTTAAAGATTTGTATGTAATTTAATTACCCTGGTCGAACTAAACGATCCATAACCGGTTCGCCATGCGGCTATAATGTCATATTATTCGGTTCTATGTTAATCGGAACATTAACATAGATCCGGATACTATGACATTACGGTCGTGTAACAATTTATTTTTATAGTGATTCTCTACAAATACTGATACTACACATCTCTAATGTAAAACGTTTTAGGTACCAGCAAGTTACGTCCCCCTGCTTTTGTGACGTCAGTACGCTCCTGCGTGTATGTAAGATCAATCAGATAACGATGTTTAGTGGAATGTGTTGGCTTAATGTTTCATTCAATGCTAAAATGTTTCTCTTAATTATTGTCACTATCCCTGGTGTCACTTCCTATAATTTGTCAACCTCATCTTTCAAAGTGCATCGTCATTATTCCCTTTTCTGAAAGAAAGAGTAACGAAGCGTTTAAATACGCCGGCTAAAATGCTTAAAGTTTGTCTGTCCGACCAAGCCAATAAGAATTCAGTATTCGCTAAACCAATGAATATCCACCAGTAGTTCAAAAAAAATTCAATACATAGGTTTTTGGGGTCGAGGAATCGATTGGTGATGCCAGTTTTGTAAGTTTTTTGAAATTAATATTTTTTAAACCCAAAGGATAGGCTTTCTTACGAAAAAAACCTTTTTCCGTATATAGTTTGACCAAAAGTAATTGACGTCGAGCATTTATATTTTAACGTTGTTGTCTTTCTCGAGGCTTACTTTTATGATTGGTATTGAACAGTCGGCTCATAAATTTCGAATTATTTTCTTTTTACATTTTTGATTTCATGTCAAAAATTTTGGATTCAAACAATAAACTAAAATAATATTAAGGAATGATCGAAAATATATCTTGAAGAATTGCATTTGGCAAAGAACGATTCTAGTAATTAGACCAAGTCTCAATTCACTATCTAGTTATATCGTTCATTGGTATTCTTTTTTTTTTGAAAGAAAGGGTTATATCGCAGAAAATATGCTGCTGAAAATTAATAAAGTTTGTGTGTCTGTTCAAGCCATTCAGAAAAAAGCATGAATTTTATTAATAAGAATAACTGTTAATCTTTGCTACATTCGCTGAACAAAAGATTTTCGGGGTCGACGAATCGATTGGTAATATTAGTTTTCGAAAATTTTTTCCAAATAATTTTTTTCGTAAAAGAGGTTTTTTAACAAAAAAATGGATTTTTTATAAAGTTTGACCGAAAGTGTTTGGGGTCGAGGAATCGAATGGTACTATTAGCTTTTTATGATTTTGCAAACATTTTTTTACTCTAAAAAACGGATTTTTTGATAAAACTTGACCGTCGCGCTTTTTAAGGATGAGGAATCAATTGGTGTGATTAGATTTCAAAAGTTTTCAACTTTATTATTTCGTCGACTGAAGGGAGAGTGATATGGAAAGAAGTGAAATGCATTTATTTGTTTGCACCAGGTCAAGGATCAAAAAAACATCTTCTTAGAGGAACCACCAAGAAATCTCAACTTTGAAAAAGTCGAATCTTAATGTTTCAGCAAAGGTTTTCGAGGTGGAGGAATCCAATGGTACCATTACGTTTTGAATTTTTTTAAATAACTTTTTTTACTAAAAGAAGGCTTTTTTACGAAATAATGATTTGTTTCATGGATTGGGGGAGAGATCATAAAACAAAATAAGTTTGTAATTATACAGATATACTCTCTTCTAAAGTTTCTCTGTATCTTTCTGTGTTCAAACCAATCTGAAAACATTATCAGCTAAATTAATATCAAAAGCTTGTAATATTCCACTTGAAAACTATATGAAGGGTAAAGAATTTTCATCTAGAGTCAAAATTGTGACTAGTAATAAGTTACTAAACAATTAGTAATTAATTTTACTTTTTCTCCGAAGAAGTTTTATCCAAGATGGTCAAAGATCAACAAATGAAAACTGAGTTGGTTTGCCAAATAATTAATGGTAAATAATATAAACTGTCTTCAGTAATACTCCACCAAAGACAATTGACTATGAGGAATCGAAATCTGGAATTAGTTTTTCAATATTGGTAGATATTAAATAATGATGAATTAATTAATCATCATTTCTAATAAAACTTAACTTATCGTTATCGAGCATGGAATATACGAATTCGAAGTCAGTAAAAATGTTTGCGATCTATTTCTTAGCCTTCTTTGATGAACTGTTTCTTGTTTCAAGCTGGACTCACAGATATTCGAAGGTCCTGAATCTATTTTCGATATTAATTCTTATATAAACAGTTTTCTTTATTGATTACTATATGTCGCATCTTAGAATGAGATTTACACAAAAATATATAAAAAAACAAAATGACTGTTTGAAGTTCTGCTGTCGAGTCTCCATAGATGTCAACTGTAAAATTATATTCCAAAATAGACGAAGCTCTTTCGTAGACTACAATGTGTTCTTATTGAGAAGAACTTAAACGAGATGCGTCCACTAACCTCAAAGCTAAACAAATATCGGCTGATATAGTGGCATTATATATGCAAACGACTAGACGTTGATTTAAGAGCTTTATCGTAAGTACAATAAGTGAGAGTTGAGGCACTTTGAGAAAATGGCGAATAATTCGATTCTTGAAGTAAAATAATTCTTTATTAGACATTTGACGTAAAAAAAACCTAATCATTAAAAGACTTCTGAATCCTAATATGGTATTATTTGCTTATTGTTATTCCGAATTTCTGCTCACTTAATTCCGAACATCATGCGTTTTTTCTTATATCGGGAAATCTCAATGTAAAGTTGGGGCGAAATGTTTTATTCCTGTTTTGTTGATTGAGAGGGGGAGTCATATGAAAAACATAACTCTTTGTGTATGCTTATTCAGGGTACAAGGTCAGGCTAAAGTAGCTTAGCTAAAATTAATGGGAACGTTACGTTTTGTCTCAGTTTTTTATTATGAACTCCAGTTAAACTTAAGTCCAGGCGACTCATGTCCATACTCTATCGATGCATCAGAAAAGTCAAAAAATGTTATCTGTAATGAGAAAATCGTGGGTGCTTGATATTCTTTGCACTTAAGATTAATAGTTTTGGTTTTAGAAGTCATAAAATGTGGGAGATTCGTTTAGATTGAGGTGCGTCACATTTGTTGACCATTTATCTATAAATGATTCTCGAAATAAATAGAATGAATTCAGTCGAGGGTTAATCGAGTCATCTTTGACGAGCGTACTTGTTTGTAAAACAAAGACTAAGAAAAAACGGTTTTTCATAAAGTTTGATCAAAGATTGTGTAAATCAAGAAATCGATCGATAGCACTAGTTTTTGTAAAAATTTGAAAGGAGTTTTTGATTATACAATGTTCTTTTCTAAAGAAATAACGATTTATTTCCCTAACTGAAGAAGGGTTCACAAAGCATAAAATAAGTTTATAGTTTTACAGGTATGCTTGTTCCCAAAGTTTGTCGGTATGTTTGTGTATTTATCGCAATCGCAAAATGGTATTATCCAGATTGATATTTAAAACTTGTGATGTTGTATAAGAAAACTCTACGAAGGGTTATCGAAGGTATAAAATTTGAATCTCGAGTCAAATTTGAGGTTAATAATAAGTAAATAAGACAATTCATAGTTTGTTTTGCTATTTTTCTTAAAAATTTTGATTCAAGATAACGGAAGATTGATAAATCAAGACTGAATTGGTTTTAACAAATAATTATCAATAAATAACATAAACTGTCTCCAGTAAAAAGTCATCAAAGTTAATTTGCTATGGAGAACTCAAGTCTGATGTTAGTTTTTCAATATTGTTAGTTTTCAATTAATGATAAATGAATAAATCATAGTTTTTGATAAAACTTGACTGACTGTTGCCAAGTACGGAAAATCTGAAGTCGCAGTGAATAAAAAGCTGTTTTAATCTATTTCTTAGCTTTTTTAATGAACCCCTTGTTATTTTAAGCCTGGATTACGAATAATCAAGGGTCGTGAATTGATGTTCGCCATTGATTTTAATAGAAACATTTTTCTTTGTACATTACTATACGTCAGAATTGTGAGTAAGATTTATACAGGAGTATGTAAAAAAACAAAGTCGCTCCTTGATATCGTGTTGTTGAGTCTTCATAGACATCAACCTAAAAATAACATTCAAAATAGACAAAGATTTTTCCTAGACCACAATTTAATGTACTCTATTGGTAGCAGTTTTCAAATAATTTTTGTTTTTTAGTTCTTTAGTGAGTGTATTGACAGATGTCCAGTCATTTTTTGTGAAGAATTCAAACAAGATGCATCTATTCCGTTCAATCCTAAAATAATATTAAAGGATGTGGCGATGTTAAATATGGAAACGACTAGACGTTGACTTAGAACATTATTTCAAAGCATAGTCTTAAAATAAGTCTTAAATAATTTAAGTGGATTTTCCAAAAAACCTAATTAACCTTGTTTAACAAGGAATCCGACAAAATATCATGTTCCAAAAAGAAAAAAGAAATTGAAAACTGATGAAAACTACACAATGTTATCTGAGTGTTGGAAGTTTTCGAATGCGTATCGATATTTTATGAGTTAGCTACTTTTGTGCGCATGAGAATTCTAATGTGACAAATGACAGCCAGAAAAACAAAGCTTACATGGAAACGGCTGTCGTGAGTGACCGACCGGAGAGAAGCCGACGAATGACTAGTCATTGATTTAAAAGGTTTATCATAAGCCCATTAAATGAGATTTGAAGTACTTTAATAGATTCTCACATAACTCGATTCTTGAGAAAAAATAATTCTTTATTAGACATTATATGTAACAGAGCATATCCAATAAAGGAATTGTGAATACTAACATAGTATTATTTGCTTAGTGCAGCATAAGCAGCAGTAGGTATGAAGTTGTGTCGTCCTAAAACTTTAAAAAGCTGTCCAGAATTCTCTGGTTTGGAAAAAGATATTTTTTTATGTGATTGTGGTTCGGAGTGATTGCCACATGATCGTGCTACGGAACTTGATGAACAAACTGAAACATTTGAACCACATCTAATTCTTTTTTCTTAAAGAAACAGTCGTATAGCGATAAATATTGTGCTTAGAAAGACATGAATATTTGTCTCTCCGTTTTGTTCAAATAAGACAAAGAATTCGAATTTGAGATTTACTTGTCATTTATATGTGAATCTATATAGGGATATTTCTATAAAACGATCATCACTAGAGTGGATGTCTGTCTCGTAGCTTTCATGCAATCAAGGGGATTGAGATATAAGATAATTCAAATGAAAATTATTGTGAATGATAATCACACTAAATTTTCTTTCATAAAAGGGTCAGCGAATCCGTAGCATAAGCGCTACTTGTGAAATAAAGTTCTTCAATATCTATTTAAACAATTCGGTGATCAAAAGTATCCTTTCTCGGTAATCATTAGCATCTTTTTTTTCCACTTTTGATATTTTAAATTTTGAGGTTATCAAAAGTATCTTTTTCCGATGATCAAAAAATTGTCGCCTTTTATTTACTTTTCTTTCGTTTATTGTTTCACGTATATGCCATATGAATGAAAATTAACGACAAACATGACCGCCAAAATCAGCTACTTGGCAATAAATGATCAACGTCATAATATTATATATATGAGACTGATATTTATCATTTATTTCAATAAGTTAAGTAAGTCTCTTAATGATAAATTAGCTAGAGTCAAATAGGATTCTTAAAATTTTTTTTTTAGTTTTTCTTCAACTGAGTAGTTTTTTTTATATTTAACTTGTTATTCATTATCAATCAAATGACTCGTTCTGTTCCAAATGTAACAGTCATTTAACTGATAATCAATAACAAATTGAATATGAAAGAAAACTAATCAAGCGAATGAAAAACACCCAAAATTTAAGCATTTACGTATCTTTTTCGGAAATAAATATACTACTGTTACATTGGAACAGAAAGAGTAGTATATCTATTTTCTTCTAAAACTTTTCCCCAGGGGTGTGAGGGTGAGTACTGTACGATTATTTCTATTAATTTTCTTTTAGTGTCGGATTATTGCATGTATTCCGCATTAATTTGATCCAGGCAGATCCTCATGTGTGGGACCCAGACATCAAAAAGACCTCTATGACGTACATTGTCTTGTTGTTGTCGATCTTTGCGCCACCCACAACCATGATCTCCGTGGTCGCACGCGCGAATATAAATATACATCAATTTATTTCTATCCATTTATTCCTTTTCAGCTAAAATCACACAACAATCTAAAAATTTAATCACTAGCTGAAAATAAAGAAAGTTTATCAGTTCATCCCAATGAATTCATGGTATTTCAATGTTAAATCGTTGTACTCGATTGTTATTCATATCAACAACATAGAGATTACCTTGTCGATCAAACGACAATCCCGTGGGAAAATTGAGTTGATTTACTTGTGCTCCTGCACCATTTTCACCAACAATAACATTTCCTTGTTGTGCTCCTTTAGGCCAACGTACAATTCGATGATTATTACTATCA
Organism: Macrotrachela quadricornifera; assembly: GCA_022393335.1. Lineage (NCBI taxonomy): Eukaryota > Metazoa > Rotifera > Eurotatoria > Philodinida > Philodinidae > Macrotrachela > Macrotrachela quadricornifera. The sequence continues at coordinate 95,907 of JAJEKB010020254.1, forward strand.
GCTACATAAACAGTACCCAATTGATCAACTACAACTCCATTAGGATAATACAATTGTGTCAAACTATTTCCTTCTCCTTGTCCACCAGCAACAACAATACCTTCTTTTGAACGTTCCATCCATTTCATCACACGGTTATTGATATAATCAGACACAAATACTGAATATTCTCGATCGACGAATATGTGAGTGGGGTAATAGATCTGATCAAGACGATTTCCACTTCCATTTCCACCTGCTACTACTATTCCTTGGGATTCACCCATTTGATATCTTCTTATTTCATGTTTTCCCTGATCAGTGACATAGAGAAATCCATTGTCATCCATTGCCAAACCCCAACAAGTGATATTCGAAACAAGTATTTCTCCACTTGTTCCATTTTGACGAGGCCATCTAACTACTCTTCTATTATCCCGATCACAAATAATAAGACTATCTCTCTCTTTATCCACAATCACATCTGTTGGTCCATTCAATTGATGAGCACCATTTCCTTGTCCATGTCCACCTGCCACTATTTGTCCATTAGTTTCACCCGATTTCCATGCCACAATACGGTGATTTCCACAATCAGCAACATAAATTGTTTGTTCATCATCGACATATAAACCCCAGGGTTTAGAGAGTGTTGGGTTTTGTCCTCCTACTGTCTGACCATTGTTGTTCCATTTCGCATTTGGAGGAATATCTATCAAACTGGCACGAAGTGGTACTAAAAGAAAAAGAAAACATGATCATCGTCAAAAACAATCTTTCATTTTCTTTGAATTGTGAGAAAAGAAAAACTTCTATAATTCTGTTTCTCACTCCGTTTGATGTGAAAGAGAAGAGTAGAGAAAATTCTCAGTTGCTGTAAAGAAAAGTCCTATTAAAATATGTTTTACTAATGTCTATATCAATGATTTCTCAAATATAAAAGAAATATAAATTGGAGAGAAATTTTTCTTGATAGAAGTAGTCTAAAATCTTCGAAAGACATATATATAGAACATTGTTAAATATCATATATTAAAATAGTGATAGAAAAAATAGAGAGATGTATTAGTAATGAATATTTCTTGTTCTGTAGTGGTATTTTTTTCTTTTCATATTTGTTTTCTTGAAATCAAGATAAAAAATATTTGTATTTCACTCACAAAATAGTATATTTCTTTAAGTTCTATTTTATATAATTTTCAACAGTGTTCTATAGAACGAGTACGCAAGCCCACTCTAAAAAAGTTTTCTCTCTTACTTTCATTCTCATTACCACCACTATTCATTTTGTCTGTTTCAAGTAGTTGTGAAGAATGTGCAATATGATAACATTTGAACTCTTTGCTCACCAATCATATTAGTTTTTCGTATCAGACTTCTCAAAATACTTCTTGACGGACGTTTTCATAGTCGAGACTTCCTCTTAGAGCCTCCGAGGACTCCTTAGGGAATCACCAAGCTAATTCTCTGAGAGTGCCTCCTTGGAGACTTTCTCGAGAGTTTTTCTTTTTGTAATTTGATTCTATAAAGTGCATAAATGTTTTAAATATATACGAATATACAGCTATTTAGATATATTTACACAGCTGATTCTAGAAATATCTGGTCGGTATAAAGAACAAGAAAAGTCAAAGAAAGAGTAGAAGTTTTGTTTTATTTTAAAATTGTTCAATATATTTTGCTATACCGTATTGGCACTTATTTCTGAATAGATAGTAGTTAAATTGTTAAATAGAGATAGAAACGTGATTCAGCAGTTACGCAAAGCTTACTAGAAATTTTGACAAACAGATCAGTTTTACTGAAATATGTCATGTATTAGTTGATAAAGACTTGTTCTTCACTATTTAATCCATTCCCGAAAAATCCTTGGGGCTTCTCCGGAAACTTCCTCTGAAATTCCTGGGAATTTAACAAGAAAGAATGGACTAGTAGACTTACTATCTACATTATTTAAACTAATTTTGCTAGGACTGATCAAAAGTTCGTAGATTAATATATAAATTTTTATAAAATACTTAATACCAAAATATTTATTGCATGAATATATACGTGGTAAAAAATTTCGCCCATAATTCTAAGTCTTTTAGATAAAGTCTGTAATATAGTGAATATTTTTCGTCCAGAGTTCGAGTGTATTTCTAAGTTTCGCACTTTTTCTTTTCTCTCTCATATAACATTTTTGATATCATACGTACTTAAATATTAAATGTAATCGCATATATAGAGTGCGAAATTATTCGATTCACTTTAATTTTTCCTGTGAATCAATCACCATTTTTGAAAGGAACTTTACACCAAATATCAAACTCATCTTAAACCAGTGTCAAAATCTTATTTGAAATTTTTAAGAACATTATACAAAATGATTGATGAATTTAATCGATATTCTATCAAAACTCGGACTATTCACGAAACAGATGTAAAAACAATTTATGATGAGGTTACAGCACCATTGAGACCTGATGCTCCAGTATATCCAACTGTTACACAATGAGTAAAACATTTTTGCGAAGGAAGTAACTCAGATCGAACTCATTCCATCGAATTCTGTCGAATCCGATGAAACTAATGACATTACAACGTCTGATCTGGCTAGTTCTAATTTGTAATATATATGTGAAAATTGAGTTTAAAAGAAGTTTTATTACTTTTATATATTATTCATTTAGGTTCTCTATTCATTGTTCCGGTCGAAACAGTGAGTTAGAGAAAATGAATTTTTTTTCTTCATTTAGATTGATGAGCATTGAAATTAACAGGAAATATTTTGTTTAATTCTATAGTATTTTTTCTCTATTTTAGATCGAATATCATACTAAAAACCAATAGTGAGTATATTATTTAACAAAATAAACTTTTTCGTTTTTTTAAGTTGCATTTTATGTTAAGATTGACAAAATTCTAAAAAGTTTTTAAAAATTTAAAGAAGAGAAAATACAATGAAGCAAATAATGTTTGCGAAAAAAAGAGCTTTTATGATATATTCAGACTATTTCAACTACTTCTTTTATTAGTATAATTTGTTTGAACTTCGTGAAAAACATCATCACGATTGAGATAAACTTATATAAGTTGACTGAATCCCTCCCAATAATAGAAACTCCTCCCATATTAAAAGTCTCTCCCCTATTAGAAACCCACGCCGAAGACGTCGACCTGTCAGACATAGTAGAAGCCTCCTCATTTTAAAAACCTTTTGAGAGTTTTCTGGAAATTTTTATTACTATTTTCATAATAAAACTTCAAAAGCTGCAGAATTTTAAGGTAAAAATGCACTAAATTCCGAGTGTTAGCTACAACTCGTGACGCAACCACAGAGGATCGGTACATCAGGACGTTATATTGGAATGTTGTCTCGTCTCAAGGTAACGTCCAATGTAAGGCTCCGTAGCGAGGTAAGGATGTATCAATTGTAACTAACAATAGTAAGTTTCTATGGTATTGACTCTCTGTGGTTGCGCCGGGACTTGTGGCTACTAGTGAAAAAAACCTCTGAAGAAGTAGGCATGCATCAAATTCTAATTTCCCAGGTTTGGCCGTTAACATAGTTAAGTTTTCGACGTTTTTTTCGGACAGAGAAGCAAAGGTCTGTTTAAGTAAAATATAATTCCATAGAGTTAGAAACGCGACAAATCTAAAACAAAATATGTTAGTGAGCGTCAGTCAATCGCAAATATAACAAAAGATTTCGACGGAGGAGAAGCTACGAAAGAAATAAACTTATCAATTCACTACTACTATTGATGAACTGATGACTGGATTTATGGTATATCAGAAATCAATTTACTGTCTCTATAAAAATTTCCAGTATTTATTCCTTGAGTACGAGTATGTACTTGTACTTGTCAAGCTCTGTTTTGAGATAGTGAATATCCAAGTTGCTCAATTTTCTGATCTTCCGAATGGCGTATGATCGTTGTTTGAGTATCCAATATCTCAAAAGGACATTTTTTGGGCTGAAATTTTTAGAAAATTCCAATATAAACAAAACATTTTTCACAAGAAACATCGGAACCATCTAGTCGGACCATGGTCCTGGTGCTGTACATCTCTACCTGCAAAAGTCGTAACCGAGACAAAGAAAAAGTTTCGTGATAGTCTTACCTTTATTAACAGAGGCAAATTTCTCGGCATAGAGTGGCCACCAGTGCCATGGCGGGTCGAAACTTTGTTCCAGAAGTTTAAGAAGTTGATGTTTATTAGTTGGATCAAAGTGTATTTTCCGAATTATTAATGCTTGAGAGAAGTATTCTAATGCTTCATTGATTCTTTCTTGCTGAAGAAAGACTTGTGCAATATTGATTAAACTTTGAGCAATATCATTGTGCTCGGATGGAAGTAATCTTCTTCTCATGTCCAATGATGATTGATGATTGTAAAGAGCTTCAGGTAATTTATGCATCTGCCAATGGACGAGACCCATATTATTCAAACTTGCTGCTATATCAAGATGAACACGTGATAATTGACTTTCACGAATTCTCAACGATTTTGTATAATACTGTAATGATTCATAAGGTTCTTTCATTTTATAATAAACATTACCAATATTATTCAGTGTTGTAGCTATTTCTAAATGATCACTGGCATAAAATTTTTTTCTAATTTCTAACGCTTGAAAGTAGAAATTTAATGCTTTGGGATACTCTTCTTTACGAAGAGAAATATTAGCCAAGCTGATCAATGGTCTTGCTGAATCTTTAACACGAGGTGGTTCAGCTCGAATCATCATTTCATATGCACGTTCAAAATTTTTCTGTGCTTCATCGAGTTCACCTTTACACAAATATGCAGATCCGATTTCATTATAAATTCGTGCAGTATCGTGTTCTTCATTTGGATTCTTTAATAAATTATTGAAATATTTTAATGATTCATCATATTTACCCATTTCTATAAGTAATTTACCAAACATAATTACTTCACTCGTTTCTTCATTAGTTTTTCTGTTTGACTCAATATATTCTTTGGCTAATTTTAATCCTTCATCAGTTGCTTGCAATTTTACCACATACAAATCTAATTCTGCATCTTTGTTAACAAGTAAAATTTTAAATGTACTGCCAAGATCAAACAAAACTTCTTGTTCCATAGCAAATTGACTGTCATTTGTAATATCAGCAAAAATAACTGATTTCGTTTCATGTACATTACATTCTATTTCATAAAGAATAGAAATTATATTTGTTCGTTTTGTGGATTGCATAGCAAATTTAATCGCAACATTTTTCGAAAGACTTGTAGAGAGAAATCCATTTGTTGATATTAAATTACCTTGATTTTGTTTCAAACGCTCTAATTCTTCTAGTTCTAATTTTAAACCACGATAGAGCATTACAATATTTTTTTTATTTCGATTTTCTTTATTATATCTCGTAGCTAAATTTAATGATAAATCAGCAATGAAAAATCGAAATATATGTAGTTGTTCGATATCTTCAGTACGTAAGGCTTTGTTAACAAGTTTGTACAAAAATGTTTCTCTCGTATACCAATAAATACTTTTATCTGATTGATAAGAATGATCAAATTCATTAATATGACCTTGTTCTTTCTCATTTCCACGATAATAATGACGACAAAACTGAATTAATTGTTGTTTAGCGTTATCATCTCGTGGCATACGTAGAATAACATCTTTAAATAATTGAAACCATAAAAACTCTGCCGATTCTTTCGATAAATCACGTGTCGATTTTTCTTGATGTTTATCATAGAAACTAAATGTATCTAATTGTCTTTGTAATAATTTTGCATTTTCTCTGATCGAATCTTTCAAATCTGAACGTTCACAATATATACCAACTATGGATTTGTATTCTTGTAATAAATTTTGATATTTTTCGACTTTTAAACAGAAAACAAAGATTGAATCAACTTGTTTCAACTTATTAATTGCTGGCAGAATGGTAGATGCAGATTTTCCAGATATAATGAGAAATATTTTTTCGTTGGTAATCGATTTTATATAATTAATACATTCCTGTTGATCTGAATAAAACATGACATAATTATTAATTTCACGTAATTCTCTTGCTGTCTGTTGTGTATCTTCAGTTTTACCAAAACGTGGATCACACCAAATCAACGTGATGCCTTCAAAATTTTGTGTTTGTGGTGCTTCTGGATATGATATGTTTAATGTGGTCGGAGTAGCATTGGATGGAAGTGATGTAGCAACTAACTCAGAATGAGTAGAATCATTAATGGACGAATCAAAATCAGATTCTTGTTGCTTTTGAATAAACATTGATTTTACTGTCGCACCCACATATGTCATCATTTCTTTGAATGATTTGTTACCATCCATTTGATTATCTACAAAAGGTAGAACAACATGAATATCCGATGCTAGAACAAGGCTTCTGTTAGCCTTTAGGTGGCGTGTGTGTGTTCTATATACAATCCTTTTACTTATTTTTTAAATGTACTAGAAACATATGTATATATAGAAAGAATGAAAATAAAGAAAAAGAGAACGAATAACAAGAACATATATGATGAGACAGAAATAGAAACAATATAAAAATAGAAGAATGTGTACGAAAGCGACATCACTTTGTAACATACTCCCATTTGTTAAAAAGGCATGTCCTATCAGACAGTTTACTATGTAGAGAAGAATGAAAGACGAAAGAAAAGGATAAGTAATGATTTTATAAACACAAGAATAAATAAACAAGAACAAGAAATAATCGACTAGAGAAAAAGTTTATGTAGACTAATATGTAATGTCAAATAAAGTGAGAGAGAAAAAAAGAGAAAAACATTTGGTTTTTTTTCAGTTTAGCAATAACAATATACTGGAATCAGAAAAACAAAATAGGAGCAAAAAAAGACAACATTACATATGACTAGAAATAGACTAGTTTTGTATCAGAACAAGAAATAAAGGAGAATAATATGAGTTGATTCTGATCAGCTCATTTACATCTATTATCGATGCTAATGATAAAATTTAGAAACGAAATAAAAATTTTTTTTTTGCTGTTTTTTGTATTGCACTAACATTAATGAGTCATATGACAATGTTTACGGTGACTATGACGATGATTATGAGATGATAGTGGATGACGAGTTCGATTATTTTTCGTTTTAAATAAATTTTGGTTCGTTCTTCACAGGTATTAAACAAAGCTGGATCTCGAATATCAACATATAAAGTTATTTCACCACTTTCTTTTGATTTTACAGGATTAGCTACTCAAAAATCAATATTGTTTTTCTTCAAAATTGTTTTGATATGTCTCGTATTAAGTCGAGAATTGATGTTGTGGAAGACTAGTTTGCGTTTTATAGTATCGGTCTCGTTGTTTTAATGTACATGTGCGATTGTGGATTGTTTTTCTTTTCTTCTGCTGTTATTTCTAGTCGATATTGAGTTGAATTATTTGTTAACTGACGGGTATTTGTTGATGTTGACGACTCATTTGATAAATTAATTATGATTGGATGATCAGCATTGGTTGACTGTAAATTTCAATCATGTGTATCTGAATGAGTAGATGATGGAAGTATTTGTTGTTGTGTTGATGAAAATTTAATATTTTCTTCAAGAATTTCGATAGGTGGAGCTGTTGTTTGAATGAGAAATTTTCGATCATTAGAAATTTTTCTTTCTTTTTTATCATCTTCTTCATCAGATATTATTTCATAATTATTTGATTTTGATTGCTGTTGCTCATCTAAAAAATTTTATTCTTCATTTCCTAAAAAATCAAATAGAGAAGATGGTTGAATCTGTAATACAAGATAGTGCTCATCCTACGGATTCGCTGACCCTTTTCTGAAAGAAAATTTAGTATGATTATCATTCAAAATAATTTTCATTTGAATTATCTTATATCTCAATCCCCTTGATTGCATGAAAGCTACGAGACAAACATCCACTCTAGCAATGATCGTTTTATAGAAATATTCCTATATAGATTCATATATAAATGACACGTAAATCTCAAATTCGAATTCTTTGTCTTCGATTGAGATTGATCATGTCTAGCACAGATATCTGACCATATTCACTGCTTTGGGACGTCATATTTTCTAATCCTAAACTCTGTCTTATTTGAACAAAACGGAGAGACAAATATTCATGTCTTTCTAAGCACAATATTTATCGCTAGACGACTGTTTCTTTAAGAAAATGGAATTAGATACGGTTCAAATGTTTCAGTTTGCTCATCAAGTTCAGTAGCACGATCACGTGGCAATCACTCCAACCACAATCCCATAAAAAAATATCTTTTTCCAAATTAGAGAATTTGTGACAGCTTCTTAAAGTTTAAGGACGACACAACTGCATATCTGTTCCTGCTTACGTTACACTAAGCAAATAATACTACGTTAGTATTCACAATTCCTTTACTGGATATGCTCTGTTACATAAAGTGTCTAATAAAAAACTATTCTTCCTCGAGAATCGAGTTATCTGAGAATCTATTAAAGTACTCCAAATCTCACTTATTGCACTTATGATAAACTTTTTCAATCAACGACTAGTCGTTTGTCGGCCTCTCTTCCGTCGGCCACTCACGACTAGCCGTTTCCATGTAAGCTTTACTTTTCTGTCTGTCATCTGTTACATTAGGATTCTCATGCGCACAAAAGTAGCTAACTCATAAAATATCGATACGCAATCCGAAACTTCCAACACCCAGATAACATCGTGTAGTTTTCATCAGTTTTCAATTTCTCTTATATTTTCACTAGATGATATTTTGCCGGATTCGTTATCAGATAAGGTTAATTAGGTTCTTTGGAAAATCCACTTATATTAATGGACTCTTGTCTCAAAATTATGCTTTGAAATGACGTTCTAAGTCAACGTCGCTACATCCTTCAATATTAGTTTAGGTTTGAAATGAATAGATCAGCTCGTTTGAATTCCTCTCAAAAAGTTACTGAACATTTGTTGATACATTCACTAAGGAACTAAAAAACGAAAACTCTTCGAAAACTGCTAACAATAGAGTACATTACATTGTCATCTAGGAAAATCTTTGTTTATTGTGAATGTTATTTTAAGATTAAGATCTACGAAGACTCAACAACACGACATCAAGCACCCACTTCGTTTTCTTACATACCTCTGTATAAATCTTATCCAAAACTCTGATGTATAGTAATGTACAAAGAGAAATGTTTCTATTAGAATCAACGCCAAACATGGATTCACGACCCTCGACTATTCCTAACTAAAGCTTAAAATAATAAGGAGTTTATTAAAAAAGTTAAGAAATAGATTAAAACAGCTGTTATTCACTGCGAATTTGCATTTTCTGTACTTGACAACGGTGAGTCAAGTTTTATGAAAAACTATGATTTATTCATTTACCATTAATTAATAACTAAAAACATTGAAAAACTAACATCAGACTTGGCTTCCCCATAGTAAATTATCTTTGGTAACTTTTTACTGGAGGCAGTTCATGTTATTTATTATTATTTATCTGGTAAAACCCATTCAGTCTTGATTCATCGATCTTCTGTTATCTTGAATCAAAATTTTTAAGAAAAATAAAAAAATGAACTATGAATTATTTTATTTACTTATTATTGACCGCAAACTTGACTCGACATTCGAATTCTATATCTTCGACAAACTTTTTTAGGGTTTTCCTATAGAACATTACAAGTTTTAAATATTAATATAGACGACACTACTTTCTGATTGGGATAAATACACAAACATACCGACAAACTTTAGAAACAAGCGTACCTGTAAAACTACAAACTTATTTTATGCTTTGTGAACCCTTCTTCAGTCCGGGAAATAAATCGTTATTTCTTTAGAAAAAAACATTCTGTAATCAAAAACTCCTTTCAAATTTAAAAAAAAACTAATGCTATTGATCGATCTCTTGATCTAGACAATCTTTGATCAAACTTTATAAAAAAAACTCGTTTTTTCGTAGTCTTTTTTTTACAAACAAGTACGCTCGTCAAAGATGACTCAATTAACCCTCGACTGAATTCATTCTATCTATTTCGACAATTATTGATAGATAAATGGTCGACAAATGTGACGCTGTAGCCAACTCAGTCTGAACGAATTTCCCACATTTCATGATTTCTAAAACCAAAACTATCAAACTTAAATACGAAAAATATCAAGCACTCATGATTTTCTCACCATAGATAACATTTTTTGACTTTTCTGATGCATCGATAGAGTATGGACATGAGTCGCCTGGACTTAAGTTTAACTGGAGTTCATAATAAAAAACTGAGACAAAACGTAACGTTCCATCGATTTCAGCAAAGTTACTTTGGCCTGACTTTGTATCCTGAGCAAGCATACACACACTGAATTATGTTTTTCATATGACTCTCCTCTCCAATCAAGAAAACAGGAATACAACATTTCGCCCCAACTTTTCATTGGGATTTTCCGTAGCATTTATTCGTTACGATCTCCTGATATAAGAAAAAACACATAATGTTCGAAACTAAGTGAACAGAAATTTGGAATGACAACGAGCAAATAGTAGCATATTAGGATTCAGAAGCTCTTTAATGAATAGATCCTTTTGACGTCAAATGTCTAACAAAGATTTATTTTACCTGATGAATCGAATCATTCACCATTTTATCAAAGTTCCTCAACTTTCATGTATTGTACTTACGATAAAGCTTTTAAATCAATGTCTAGTCGTTCGCCGGCCTCCCTCCGATCGGTAGAGAGCTGCGGAGTCCACTTTTTTTTATTCCGATTCCAACTCCGACTCCGAAAAATTCCGAAAAGTTTTTTTATACAGAAATCTTTTCAGAATAATGTTTTTTTTTCAAGTAGACCATTAATTTGAATGTCTTGGTTATATTATTTTTATTTCTTGAAATTTATTTATGAAATAAAAAGTATGTTCCATGTATTATTAACGAAACTTTATAAATAACCTTCGTTTTGAGAAAGAAACAATCAAATTTATTTGTCTTGTAATCGGACTCCGATATTAACTCTGGAAAATCCTTCTTTTTAGTTCCGACTCCGAAAACTATTCTTTCACGATTCCCATTCCAGCTCCGACTCCGAAAATTTTCAAATTGTCAATTCCGATTCCAACTCCGACTCCGTCGAAATCGGATTTCGGAGGGCAGTGCAGTACTCTACTGGTCGACCACTCACCCCTAGTTGTTTGCATATTTAACGCCATTATATCGATTGATATTAGGTCAACTTCGAAGTTAATGGATGCATCTCGTTTAAATTCTGGCACTATATCAATTCGTCGCCGCTCAATTCGTCGCATTCAATTCGTCGCAATCAATTCGTCGCATAACAATTCGTCGCATATTCAATTAGTCGCATATACAATTCGTCGCGTATTCAATTAGTCGCATAAGACGTCGTCGTGTGCTTCTCTCTCTCTCTCTGTGATAATTGCTTTTTCGACCTTCAATTTTTAAAAAAGAATAATTAATAAATAAAGATACTAAAGAGATTTAAAATATTGATATTCTCAAATGGGTGATAACCTTAGTGAATGGAACAGTATTATGTGATTGTGTCTAATTCCTAACGATATCAACAGGCTAAATCAATCAGATTTTAATTGGATTTTGTGTTCTGATAATGAACTAGACATAAGTTTATTAACAGAGATAATTATATTGTAGTTCTGAATTATGAGACTCAAAAATATAAATAAACGTTATTCTTTGAGCAAGAGCACTTTCGATCAATACTGTCATAAAGCTATTTTCAACTATAATCTACTAATGTCTCTTATTGAAAAACTATTATCTGAAAAAGGAAAACCAATGGTCGTACATGCAGGTTATATTTACACTCAAGAACGAACTACAATAACAAAACTAATTTTTCGATGTCAAAATCGAAATTGTAAAGGTAATTAACAAAGCGCTGCTTTGATCTCATCAAAAGAAATATTTTTTTTAATTAAGCTCGATGTCACACAAACTTATCAATGGATACTTTTCTTTCTCAACCAACAACACATAATCATGCACCCAATCCAGATCGTATTCCAGTTATTAAACTTCATAATGATGTTAAGCAACGTGCTGCAACTACTGATGAACCAACAAGCTCGATTCTCCATTCTGCTTTAAGAACATTTCCGCTGTCTGCCGCTGGCCAATTACCACGGAGTGACGTTATCACACAAACAATTCGTCGACAGCGTACAACACCAGCAACTACTCCAAATGGTCATTTACCAGAAAATTTAAGAAAAACTTATCGTGATGAAGATTTTTTATTATATGAAGATAATGAAATGATAATTTTTTTTACAAGAACTAATTTATCACTCTTAAAACAATCAAAACATTGGTTTGCTGATGGAACGTTTAAAGTAAGTTACCGATTAAGAAATTTACATCACTAATTAACGTTCTTTTAGGTTTGCCCTGATGACTTCTATCAGTTATTTACATTACACGCTTTAATGTCATCAGTTGTTATTCCTCTTGTTTATGGTCTCTTAGTTGGTAAAAGCACTAAAGATTACAACAGCTTCCTCAAAAAAGTTCTCGAACAAGATGACTTTGATCCAGAATCAATTCAAACTGACTTTGAAAGTGGCACAATAAAATCAATTAAAGAATCACTTCCAAATGTCTCGCACAAAGGTACGATTTATATTAATTTCAATTTTTTATATTAATTAATGTCTCTCTTAGGTTGTCTCTTTCATTTCGGTCAAAGTGTTTGGCGGCACGTTCAAGACAACGGCTTATCGAAAAAATATCAAGAAGATAACACTTTCCGAATTAATGTTAAAAAATTAATTGCTCTTGCTTTTCTTCCTGTTAATGATATCATCAAAGGATTTGATATGGTGGCTGCCGAATTCGATGATGATGATGATACCGAAAATTTACTTAATTACTTTGAAAAAACTTGGATAGGTGAACCAAAAAGAAGAGGTAAAATTTTAATATTTAAATTAATTCTCTAAATGTACTTTTACATAGGAGTTGGACGAAAAAAACCATTATTTGATTACAAATTATGGAATATTTATGATCGCGTCATTGCAAATCTTCCTCGTTCCAACAACGCTGTCGAAGGATGGCACAACGCATTTGCCACTCGTGTTGCTATCTCTCATCCAACAGTGGCTAAATTAACTGAAAAAATTCGTCTAGAGCAATCAAAATTTGAAATTGATATTGCTCAAATTCTTCAAGGTCATGAACCGAAGCCAAAAAAAGCTTGTTATCGTAAGCGTGACGAGCTCATTTCACGTTTGGTTCTTGGTTATGACCAATTACAAATTGATCAATACTTAAAAAACATTTCTCCTAATATTTCATTGTAAATTAAATCAATTTTCTCACTTTTATTTCATTCTGTATGTTCACAATTTTTCAATAAAAATTCTAAACTAATTAACACTTATCTCTCTTTCTCTCATAAGAGAGAAGCATGCGATGAATTGAATATGCGACGAATTGTTATGCGACGAATTGATTGCGACGAATTGAATGCGACGAATTGAGCGGCGACGAATTGACTGTCCACCGATTTTAGATGATCAATTGCTCGATCGAAGTTCCATCGTTTCAGTGGAAATTTTTTCTTTTCTTTTTATTGTTATTCTTGTCGTTATTTTTATTTTTTAATAAAAAAATTTCAAAAAAAAATACCATTTTAAAGAAGATGTTCAGATGTTCAATCATGGTTCAATGCTCTTGGTTTTTTT
>JAJEKB010020254.1:129558-143109 GCA_022393335.1 Macrotrachela quadricornifera
GCAGGTGACGTCGACTAAAGTGATGACGGAAGTCTGGAAGAAGTAGTGAAATTAGCTGAAAATCGTATAATTGAATAATTGAATAATTGAATAGTTGAATAATTGAATAGTTGAAGCAATAATTGAATAGTTGAATTCAACTTTCAAGTTTTACACTACTGTAAAAACTTAAATATAAAAAAAATAATGCTTACTTAAATTTTGTCGTCGTTAAGATGTATTCGTGTCTTTCAGCAAGTAAAAAAAAAATAAATAATACAGCACATGTACATGTATATATACATACATATATTTTTTTTTCCATTCTGTATAGCCGTTCTCTTTCTATTATATATAGTTCATCGGAATATTATCGGTTTACCGCCGATTTGTCCGGTTAACCGCTGGTTTTCTTTGGTGAACCGCGGTTAACTACCGGTTCGCCCGGTTTTATCGGTTTACCGCTAAAAATGATCCGGTATTCATGACATGGGTAGTTTATTTTAATATCTGTACTCTCTTTTCACAAATTTCGATGTAAAACACACAGCTAAAAAACATTTTCAAATATTTCTGACTGTTCGAATGTATTGTTCACGTCTACACTATTCTACATAATATACTGATAAATAAATATACAATTCAAAGATTTATTGGAGAATAGTACCACTTACCTATTCATAGTTATCAAGAAAATGTATTAGGAAACGAATGAATGTTGTTAGTTAATCGTGATTGACTGGAAAAACCGGCGATTTACCGCGGTAAATGAATCTGATAATGGGACTGGTAGAATTACAATCATGGCTGATTTTTTGACAATTTTTGAAACATGAAATAGGCCTAGAAGATTTTCTGAAGAATTATTTTGAATACACGTAGATGCCTTTGTATTCTAATATTTGACAAACAATAAATAGTACAAATTATTTTTAAAATAATTGCTGAATCTTGAATAAGAATATGTAATAAGCTCTAATAAAAATGAAATAGTTCTATAAAAATTTCAATGATTTGTGTCTTGTATTTCTTTAATTTTAGTGTGCCTCTATATTCTTTTCTACAGTATTTTGGTGAAACCACAATCTCAAACAATTACTATATCTCAAATAACTCCTGCAATATTCGATAAACTTTATTTTGAACATACCAATACTCTTTCATGCCCATGTTCAACAGTCAAAATTCCTTTTAAAAATTTCGTATCCAACACAATTAAATTTCATCCTGTTTGTTCAAGTATTTTTGTTAGTCAACAATGGATTGAAGCATCGTATTTGTTAGATGCAAGTAGACATGGATCGGCGGATTTTCGAACAACGGCTAGTTCTCAGGTAATGCATTTCAATACATATCTACATCAAGTAAAAAGTCTAAAAAAACTAAAAATTCTTTTCCCGTAAATAAAAATTAATTATATATCGTACAGTACAATTGATTGATAAGACATTATAAATAAAATACACGATTACAGTTGAATTTTTACTCGAATAGAATGTAAATATTTTTATAAAAGCAAATAAACAATCTAAAATTTATTTAGAAAGAGAATCCTATATATTTTTTAGTATCGAAATCAGTTCTTTAACATTAAAGATTTTAAAATTATTATTGAAATTCTCGATCATTCCATAAATTAATTCAAAATATAGAACAAAAAAAAATTCTTTTTCAATGAAATGAAATGTTTAGTGAATAATAACATAATGATAGATGCCGCAAAATATTTCTTGACGTGAAAAAAATGTATCAATTTTAGACTTTAGCACATGCCTCGTATCGTTAAGAGACTCGGTTCTAAAACAAAACAATTTGCCCCGTGCACATCTCTGTTGGAAACTTTAGTAATTAAATTAAATATATAAATATTAATAAGTGAATAGATCAAAAGAACTGCAATAATTAAATTCAATTTTTAAATATGTCACTATCGTAATTTATCGTATCATTTTAACAATAAACATAATTCATATATAGAGAATGTGGACAAGTCCTAATATCTAAGGGGTCTAATAACTTGGGACAACAAATGCTTATATGAAATCAGAAGACGAATAGGGAAAGCGGCTGAAACAATGGCATTCCTAAAACACATATGAGGCAGCAAGAAGCTAACAATCCGCAATACGCTCAAGATTCTCACAAAATGTGTCTACAGTGTACAACTATACGTGTCAGAAACATTGACCCTTACGGAAAGTGACAAGAAAATGCTATTGCCATTTGAAATAAAATGCTATCGAAGGATGATAAGAATAAGTTGGAAAGGCATGATAAAGAATGAAGATATAAGAAAGAAAAAAATTATAATAG
This sequence comes from Macrotrachela quadricornifera, assembly GCA_022393335.1. NCBI lineage: Eukaryota > Metazoa > Rotifera > Eurotatoria > Philodinida > Philodinidae > Macrotrachela > Macrotrachela quadricornifera. Next base: position 131,851 of record JAJEKB010020254.1, read on the forward strand.
ACATAATCAAGAAAAGAAAGTTAAGGCTATTCGGATGCATATGCAGAATGAATGATAATATACTAATAAAATATACAATATTTACAAAAATAGACGGAAAGCCCTGAAGAGGTCGTCCATGTAAAGAATGGCTGGACGATATTAAAGACTGATGTGAACACAACAGACAGAACATGTTCCATTTGGCACAAGACCGACAAATATGGAAGAAACTAAATCGTACAGTGGTCACCTCCCAATACATGATAGACCTAGAGGACATCACAATGGGTGAAATAGCTAAAAAGTCATACCGTCAATTTGTTAAAAGTCTCCTCCACCATTTTAATACTTGCACCATCACTAACTCGCTCCTTGTTTACTATGAAACATGAAATTTTTTGCAATTTTTTGAAGACTCTCATTTTACAAAAACTATTTTAAGCACACATATAACTATCAGTTGAAGTCATTATTGAGAGGATTTCACTAAAATATATCAATGAAGAAAGTAGAATGTCATTGTCCAGTTCGATACTGCAACTATTAGAATAATTCAAGCTCATTAGTTTAACTTTAGGTTTTTTTTACCTTTTTCCAAGATTACTCTCTTCCATATATTATATTAAATCATTCTCTTTTTAGCAACCAATAGTAGACATTCTTTTATGTTTGCAGTGCACTACATTATCAAAATAGATAATGCTGAATAAGACAAGAACAAAAATTTTATTTCATGTCTATAAATTTAAATACATGTCCAATTATAAATCGATGTATTCGAAGAAATGTCGCAGTTTACATGTCTCACTATGATAATCGTATATTTCAATCTTTTTACAAAAAGATGTGAACATTTATGGAGATAAATACTTCATTTTGTGTTTTCGTATACTGAGATCTTATAGAGTTCGAATATTGTTTGATATTTTTTCATGAGTCTATTGTTGTGTACGGCCATAAATTTATGAGACCACATTATAGAGTCATATAAACTGAAAATATGACTAAATACCAAACAACAAAGTTATTTATGCATGTGTAGATACTTTGTATTTATTGTATTGGACATATATTACAATGACTATTTCATTTCTAAAATATAAAATAGATTGATTTAAATCCATATAGATTATTTCAAAATAAAAAACTGATAAAAATCGATTATTCATATAGATTTTGCTACATTCTCAAAGAAAAGCTTAGCAGAGTTAGGAACTGAGAAAATTACGAAATCTCAAAATATTTCTTCATTTTCTCGTAGACAGATGAGGCAACATCACACCGCACTTCGTTCAGCTTTGATTCATAATATTTATTTTACTCTTGATCTCAATTCTAGTTTAACTAAATTTATTATGTTCTTATAAATTTGAAAGCATTGCACTCAAGCAAAACAATTGATCAGTAAGAAGTAGGGTTCGGTGGTTCCAACTTTTTTAAAGCCGAGAACCGAACCGAAACCGTTTTTTCCAAGTTCCTAGGACCGGAATCAGCAATTTCTACTTAGAGGTCGAAGAGAATATCATCTGAATTAAGATTTGTTCTTCAGCTAGTATTATCTATAAAATAAAAATAGTCTTACTTAAACTCATCGTGCATTTTAAAGGATTACAATATTTGAAGAAATTATAAGTTAATTACAAATACAAAAACACTAATCACTATAAACTTTGTTGAAAATCAGTTTAATTCATAGGATTATTTAAAAGTGAATTGTTTTCATCAATGAGATATGTCGAAATGATAACATTAAAAATGCCGTAAATATCAATTGAAATATTTAACGGATGGCCCAGAATAAATGAACCTCTTAATATTTTAGAGATATCTTTCTTATTTTTTCTTACGATTAAAAAACTTTTCTTATCAAAATATGGAGCTTGAAATTCTCTGCAAAACCATATACTTTTAAAATGATAATCTACTTTAAAAATATTTGAAAAACAATGAAAAGTAAAACCTTATAGAATACTCTACTTTCTAACTAATGAGGCATAATGAATGACAATATTTCGGATGTAATTTTTATCACTTAACCATATTAAAAATATAAATCATACAAAAAGGTACAGGATGAAAAGCTCTACATTTTATCAAGAACAACCATAAGAAAATAAGTTGAAGAAAAAATTCATTTCTACGTGATCAAAATCTGATTGCTCATAGTTATATCCATTCTGAGAACAAAAAATGCAATTATTAAATAATCAGTCTTATGTAAATTGTACAGCTTTTCACGCTATAACTTTTCGTATGTTTTGTTTTTTTTAATACATTTAAATAAGTAATGAAAATATGAAATGCAAGGTATGACCATTCATTGTGCCTAACTAGTTAGAAAGCAGAGCATTTTATATGATTTTAATTTTCATTGTTTTTCAAATATTTTTAGAGTAGATAATCATTTTAAAAGTATATGGTTTTGTAGAGAACTTCAAGCTTCATATTTTGGTAAGAAAAGTTTCTTAATCGTAAGAAAAAATAGGGAAGAAACCTTTAAAATACTACGAGGTTCATTTATTCTAGGTCACGCGTTATTAAATAATATCGATTGATAATACATTCTCTCTTGTAAATAATATATATATAAATGATTATTTTATTTGTCTTTGTTTTGATTTAGTTCAAACTTTTGTCAAGTCTTTGTTCGTTTTCTGAAAATACAATGCTCCAAAATCAGATTGATACTGATAATAATGAATTCACTACTATTTATCTTCTTTCTGAAATGCAAGTACAAACTGAAGTAGATGGCACTATTCAATTCTTTAAAAATATGGCATCTACTCGAATTAGTCCATTTTTGGAATATCTCGTAGCTACTACACAAGCAAACAACTTAGTTTCGGCTCTTAATACAAATGTAGTGGTTTATATGTACGCTGATATATATAGTCCTCTTATGGCGATAGTAGCAACATATTATTATGTCTATGATGAAAAATCTAGTACAACGACTATTTTTTATAGGTGTGGCATTCAAAATCCTATTAAAGTAGCTATATTTGATTCCGTATTAAATGTAACAAATCCTTACCAGCATTATGGGTGGCGTAAACCTTCGTCAAATTCTACAATAGTCAATGGATTCTTTGCAGGATGTTGGCCTCTTGATGCTCTTCTTTCAAGCACACTAGATTGTTTATATAGTACTGAATGTCTTCAATTATTAATCAATTTCTTTCCACGTCTTAATCAAGTATGTATGGAAACATATATTATATTTGTTTTATTATTCTTTTTACTTAGATGGAAATGAATTTGACCGATGCTATTCTCACATCAAAACACGAAAATATGTCATTGAAAGATATTTTCGTTGATCTTTTTCTTGAAGAATGGTCAGCACAAATAAACTATTCAAATTATTTTGATAATTGTGCTCCTTTATCTTGCACATATACAACAACAGATAAAATTAATTTTTCTTACGCAATCACTTTGTTCATCAGTCTTTATGGTGGTCTTATTATAATAATTCGTTTGATTGCACCATTTTTGGTTAATATGACATTGACATTCAAATGTCAATCAACAAATGGAATGGATCACCCCAGTATGTTTTAACTATAATAATAATAATAATAATTTCATCTTATATGAAGTTTATATAAAATTTCTAGCATCTTATACAGAAAATCTACGCAAATTTGCTCAATCAATGAAAAGACTAAACTTATTTAAGAATGCTGATGAACGAACAGAAAGCAATATCAAACAACAGAAGATTAGTACACGCGTCTATTTAATCTTACTAATCGGTACAATTTCATTTATTGCATTAAATTTTGTTAACACTGAAGAGTAAATCTCCCTTTCCCAAACTAGAAGCCCCCTGGAGCTTCTAAAGTGTCCAGCTTAAAACTTTTTTGGAAGAGGCTTCTATCATGTCCTATATTTTTCTGAAAGTTTTAGGTACCAAAGTTTTTCGAAAAACCTTGATAAAAGGTTCAAAGATTTTTCCCAGATTTTTGAGGGTTTTGAAGGAGGTTTTGAGATTTTAACACGGTTGACTAAGAATTTAACGCATTTTTACTTTAAAGTTTTCTAATTTTTCACGTTTTGCTGTGAAAATACTAAAAAAAATTTTCAAAAAACTCTGAAAAAGTTTTTCAAATAAGGAAGCTTCTAATATGTCTGGTATATCAAATCCTCCAGGGGGGGCTTCAGTTATGGAGAAGGGTTTAATATTAACACATTCACCACGATTCAAATTCCATAGAAACTAACATCTTTAAATACGTTTTATTAGAAAACAAAACACACCACAAGATGCAACATGAAAAGCTCTACAATCTACATCATAAAACTTATGTCAATTGTGTACTTTTTGTTTTCAAAATAAACTAAAATTGTGTGTGACCAATTTTTGAGGTTGCGAAAATTGATTGCACAGAATTTTACTTTTTTCGAAAACAAATAATAAACTTTACGATGTAGATTGTAGAGCGTTTCACATTACATCTTGTGCTATATTTTGTTTTTTTCTTACAAAATAATATTAGGTGATAAAAAGATGCAACAAGAAAATTAAAATTTCACATTCGTGCAGAAAAAATGACCGTTTCGCAACTTTGAGAACTAGTTACACACAGTTTTACTTTCTTTGAAAAGAAAAATTACACCATTAAAATAAGCTTTACTATGGGGATTGCAGAGTTTTTCACGCTGAATCTTAGGGTATATGTTGCTTTTCTAATAAAACGTATTTAGAGATTAAAATATGAAATGCAAATTGGGGTCCACCGGTGGACCCCATCGTGGTGAATGTGTTAATATATTGTTTAAGAATGATTACATATGGTTCTGTTACTGATTAATGTAACTGTTTGATAATGGTAGTTGGCTATTTCTTTAATTCTAATTTTAAAGTATGATAGAGTACAATATTAGGATTGTATACTTAATTCATATTCAAATTTAGTTCGTTTGTACGTTTTATTGTAATCGAAGTACAGTAAATTACGAGTGAAACTCAAATTAAATCAGCAGTCTCATAGAAGTGTTCTTTCACTTTTTCTTGATGTTGATACATGATGACTTTAAAACAAAAGAAAAAAATAGTGGAAGATTGGAAGCAAAGATCGAAGTAACCCATTGGTCTTGTTTGTACTCATATGTCTGTAATAGGTACAGGATAGATAGAATAATAAAAATTCCTTGAAAATTTATAGAACTCAGTATTTACTGTCTAAGACAACAGTTTCAATCAAAGTATTCTTTCAGTGTTCTTTCACATTTCTTTTTGGAACTTTTTTCTTGTCATTAAAAGGTACAAACATAATTCAAATGGTAATATAGAGAGCGCAAGAGGCCGCCTACATGATGTACTATGCAAGAAGACTCAATCTGTCTATATAGAATTTTTTACAATTAATATAGTTTTTTTCTCATGCAAAAATAGACTTTAGTTCTTTCCCGTATTTCGCATTTCCCAACCAAGAGATTTGTATTAAAATGAAAAAGAAATATACCAATTAATAGAGAATTTCACACTCTATCAGCTGCTAAAAAGCGATTGTTTCCTAAAGTCGATCTTCATCTCTAGAATTCTCAATTTAGTGAGAATACCCAAAACATACAGAAAAGTGAAGTTAGTTCGTACACAATTACTGTTATCCCAATTTGTTGTACATCATGAGGAAGATCATTCAAAACTGTACAAAATCGTGTATTTGAAGTCCAAATATCATCAACTTCTTAGACCTATTTTTATAAAACAAAGTTTTGAAAAACGCGACTAATTTTTTTTCATTTATTTCAATGGGAAAAATAGTCCGTAAATTTTGACTATTCTCACTAAATTGAGAATTCTAGAGATAAAGATTGGCTCTAGGAAACAATCACTTTTTAGCAACTGATAGAACGTGAAATTCTCTATTGATTGGCATATTTCTTTTTCATTTTAATACAAATCTCTTGGTTGGGAAATGCGAAATACGGGAAAGAACTAAAATCTATTTTTGCATGAGAAAAAAACTATATTAATTGTAAAAAATTCTATATAGACAGATTGAGTCTTCTTGTATAGTACATCATGTAGGCGACCTCTTGCGCTATCTATATCACCATTTGAATTATGTTTGTACCTTTTAATGACGCATACATTTAAAAGCCGAAAAGACGCTTCAACTATTCTGCTATTCAACTACTGAACTACTGATCCATAAAAGATTAAGGACGCTAACTACAGCATGCTTCCTGCAGGATGCTAGGACTAATACACATAATGGTGAGGGTGAGATTGTCAAAGAGCCGTTACCTGTAGATTGCTGCCAAATGCAACGCACAGCATCTTGCAGGCAGCATACTATAAGCAGCATCCTGCATACAGCATACTATAGGTAGCATCGTGTCGACAGCATCCTATAGGCAGCATTCTATAAGCAGCATCTTGCAGGCAGCATTCTATAGTAGCATCTTTAAACTATCATATAGTAATAGTTGAATAGTTAAATAGTTGAAGGAATAGTTGAATAGTTGAATCGGGTTAACGATTTCTACACTACTGAAAAAGTCAGATTCAAGTTCGTCGTCCTCTACTGACTTTGATCAGATTTCATAAAACCAAATGTTTTTTATTAACACCTAATCATTTGTTTAAAAAGTGTGCTTCAAAAATTTTAAAAAAAAACTAATCCTAGATTTGAATTCCTCGTCTCTCATTATCCTTTAGTCAACCCTCGTGTTTTTTTGACCCTCTGTGGACATACAAGCAAGCAAACAGACAATTTATGTTTGCAAGACTCCTCTCTACGAGAAAGAGAATAGAAGTGTGATTTCTTTTCTTTTCAATACTTGTAGAGGTAAATAAAACATGAATTTATACTGTTATATAGTGATCAGCGCGGGCTATCTAACAGTATATAAAACAATTCGAAGAGTACTTGTATACAAGATGACGTATGTGGAACAATGTTTCCAAGTCTTTTTTTGCAAACATTAGTTGGCATAAAAATGTATCAGAAAAGGTTGAATCTATTATTATAAGAACAAAACATGGTATTGTTTGGATCATATGAGAGAAAATCTCTTCAAACAACATAATCGGCCCGAACAACACTAAGCTTTGTCCTTATAATAGTAGATTCAACCTTTCCTGATACATTTCTATAGCTAAATATTCCATGCATTGAAATCGGTTAACTAACAGTGCACGCTCCTCCACTATAGGTAATGAGAAATTTTTGTCAGATACTAGACTATGGCATATATACAGAATAGTCTATATTAAACGACGATGTCTATATTTTCACTATTTTCCTATACTATTTGAGCAGTCATCCTATTCCGAGATGTTGAACATTAGGGCATTAGTTCCGCCTAGGGAACTAATTCCACCGATTCCGGAATTACATGAAGCTTGAGAAGCGATTCCGGATCCGGAATCGCGCGTTTATGTTGAAGATTAACCTACAACCACAATAGCAAACATGAGGGTGAAGGCGAGAAGCGATTCCGAAAACAGTACTAGTTCCACCATTCTGGAATTCCTAGGAATTCCGTCTGATTCCGGATCCGTTCACTATGATAACTTAGAAGCATACGATAAAGACTAATGCATATATGATTCCGGAATCAGACGGAATTCCTGGAAATTCTGTCTGATGGCGGAATTGAATCGTATTATGTTAATATCTGTTTCCGGAGCCGGTTGTAACTAGATTCTAGGCGGAACTGATTCCGCTAATGTTCAACATTAAGGAATAGGATGTATTCTCTACTATTTCAATCGTTTCTTCTATTTTCTTTAATTATCTAAAGGTGCATCGCGAAATATTCTACAAAATGTTATATTTTATTTAAATAATTTATGTTTCATTATTTAATAAAGGTCTATAAACTTGTTTTTTTTAAATGAATACAATTTTTCAGAAGAGGCTTTGAGTATAAAGTTTCGTACAAAATAGAATTTACAAATCAGTAATTTTTGATCAATTATTTGGACGAATTTATTCTAAATAAAGTAGGCTAGATACTTTCTTTGTAAGATAATCTTATTGTTTCACCGCTTTCAACATCAGATTGACCTAAAAAATTAATTAAAGTATGAATTCATGAATTTTTTTTGTACGAAACGTTAAGCGCAAAACCTCTTTTGAAAAGTTATATTCATTTTTAAAAAATAGTTCTGTAGACTTTTAATAAATAATGGAAAAATAAATTGCTTAAATGAGAAAGTACATGTTGTAGAACTTTTCGCCATGCATCTTTTGATAATTAAAGAAAATAGGAGAAACAAATAAGTTCGTAAAAAAAAATAGCGAAAATAGAGACACTGGAATTTAATCTAGGTTACCCAATGGTATCGCAGGTCAACATATAAAAAAATCTATAAGAGAAATCAATGTAATAGGAAATTATTTTGTTACCAAAAGAAAATTGTTGAGTATTGTATCGTGTTTAACTATTGAAAATATATTTGTATTAGCCAGTTAATCTCTTGTTTGTATGACTAGGTTCAATCATTGTGCTTCTTCTGTTCAATTTGTTGAGTACTCAAGTAACCACAATAACTGTACAAAATCCATCATTAATCACTTACAAGAACTTAGAAGTCTTGTATTCAAACACACTGCGATGTCCTTGTTCAACAGTAACAATACCTTATCATAAATTTGCCTCATTGACTCCAACATTGCATCAAGTGTGTACAAGTGATTTAGTTGATGATCGTTGGTTTACAATATTATTAGAGGGCTCAACTTATTTAATAGCTGAGGATTGGCGTATGAGTGCTTTGTCTCAATTTCAATTATTGTCGAATCTTTGTCGATTAGCTAATAAAACAATTAATGATACTGTTAATCGATTTATTTTACAATCTTTTATTGCTTCAAGTGTATTCACTGAAATGAATTTCAATGCACAGTTAAATATGATTTTCAATCAATTGTTTCAATCAACACTTACCTATTTTAGTCTTCTTACTGAAACAGTACATCTTCTTATGTACGCCGATCAACCTTATACTTTCCCAATGACAAATTATACTAATAGCCTTGATCCGCACTTAATCTTAAACTTTCTATCAAATCAAACAGACGATTCTGAATCAATACAGGTATTTTATTATTTGAAAAGCTAAAACACTTCGCTCACTTTCTCGTCATACCTAGTATGATTGTGAATTCTATCATATCATGAGAGATCTCTACAAATGTAAAGAAAATCACATGTATGATCAACATCTTCTAATCATCGATATTTTTTTAAAATTTTAATCTTTTAACGAGTAAATCCTAAGTCTTAGTTCGATATTTTATATCCTTTACACTAACAGCAGAACATTCTCAGTGTGTCCCTGAAATTTTAATGGAAACCATGTGAATGTGTTGACCTAAGTATATCTATCTCGGGTATGAAACAATTAGGTGCTCTTACTACTTTAGTGAAAAGCTGTTAGCACAATCCCTGCGGAATTAAAAATGTGTAACACGATGTATCTATTATTACTAATTTTTCCCAAAGCCGTCTTTTATGTATATGCAGATATTACTTAGAAATTATTCCTTACTTTGTAGTATAGAACTTCAACAAGGAAATACTTCAAATGTATTTTAGCCTGACTTCGTTTCTACATGCCTTTTGATAATCCTTGAAGACGCATACTATTATATATGATAATCACCAAAGGCAATTTCCCATACAATATGGTGGTCTAAAAAGTTTGTCTGTGACGATTTATAATGTTATATTAGTCACGATTTGTGACGTTACTCCAGCCTGTCGATCACAATCTGTGATACTATCCAGACCTGCCAGTAACGGTCTGTAATTCTACCCTAGGCTGAGAGTCACGGTCTGTGATGCTACTCTAGCCTGTCAATTATGGCCTATATGGGAGGGAGCAGGAGGAGTGGGTGCAAATTTCTACCTATATACACTTCAACACTTTATTTTAGATTGTGTTTCACAAAAATTATAGGAAAAACACTTTTCAAAATATGATCACATGTATATCACTACATAAGCTTTTTTTCTGGATAGTTTTTTTTCAACGATTTTTTCTTTACTCGTGATGATTGAAACTAAGTTGCACACCGGTTTAAAGAAAGAAAACAGGTCTACATAATAGCTTATGTCATTTATTCTTGCGCGATTGCTCCAAGAACAACAACTGGCTATTCGAGGTATTTCCGGAGGCAAGACTTCCTATCGTCTTTTAAAGATATTCTGTTCGGTAATAAGCGTACAACCGCTTTGTATTTTAAAAATGATTCATTAACAGTATATGTATATGTCGGTTTTCATATGAATAGAGGTAACGCATTACTTTGTAATAGATAAGATGTTTTTAATAATGTTTATAATTATCTACGAAAAGTGTTTAAAAGAAAGGATACAACGGCTGACTATAGCAAATGAAAGAAAAATCATTGCACGTTTGTCTAAAACAGAAATCTTCATCGAAAGAAAACATACATTATGTACACTCTCAAAATGACTAAGATCTTTTGATATATAACCACATGAATACCAAGCGTATTTGATCAAAAATGAAAACCCTTTAGTCGCTAACTGATTATGTATCAAAGAATGTATTTTTAAAATATAGTTTCTAGAACAGATATCAATATCCATTTAATCAATTGTAATGCGTTCATACATTTTTTTGTTTCAAATATTTTCATTGTCGAAAAAAAGTAACGATCCAATGGTTGAATATCTCCAGTTGTTTTTAGTAGAACTTGCATTTGGTTGCACGCGATGCTTTCGGCAAAAATATCATCATAACTGCTAGGATCTATTGGATCAGAGCAGGAGTTCAGCATTCAGTAAACAATGTTCGGAAACACATGAACTTATAACATTTGCAGCTCAATACGGAGTACGTATTTCCGTTAATTCTTCGAACTTGATGCACGCAACATAAATATAGCTTGCTTGATAGACAGCAGTGTCAAGCTTGAAAGTTGAATTCAAGTATTCAACTATTCAAGTATTCAACTCCTTTTTAACGTTTTCCCCTTACCCTCAACTGACTGTGTGAGGTTTTGGTCTCTCTCCCCTTCCCAGAATTCCGTCTACACCCTTACGAGCGAACATTTTAGGTGCTCCCCCCGAATATTAAGGAATTTTTTCTATAGGTGCTACGTAGTACTCTAGTGAAAATCCTAAAAGGATTTGGTTTCCTGTCGCTTCTTTAAAGAGTTATGAATATTATAAGTTTGCCTCTATAGAGCATCCTTACAATTTCATTGAAAGTCACAGTGTAGTCTTGTATTGAAAATAACTTTTGATGTGAATGTGATAGAGAGCTGTGATTTTCACCGT
>JAJEKB010020254.1:164342-188742 GCA_022393335.1 Macrotrachela quadricornifera
CCCCCCGGACGAGTAAAACTTGGACTGTTAGATCCCAAAAAGACTAAACGAATTGAAAGCGAATTAAAAAATATGATTAATGTAGAATGTGAAACAGATTTAGGCCATATCTTTGAAACGATCTCAGTTTTAGTGTACTACTCGAGTTATGACACCATTGAACAAAACAAACAATGAAGAACATATTAGCAACCAGATAGTTGAAAATGGTGTCTCTTCGTAAATAGACTCTATTCTTATTTTTTCATCATAATCTAGGAGTTGTGTTTTCTTATAACTACTAATAGTAGAATTAGCATTATGATTTGAAGGAACACTGAATTAAAACAAAAATTAAATTGATCTGCTTTACTACTATATTTGGGCCTTACTATTACCAGCATAGGACAGGTACTTAGAAGTGATAATCAAGTATAGGCACTGGCGAGAAAAACAACAGCTGGGATCTATTGATAGAGTGTACCATTGAGGGGGTTCCCAATAATTTAACGTATTGTTCAAGTTTTGTTTAACTGTCAATCTGCGTAAAAAGATCAAAATATGTAACAAAAACTAAACGGTTTAGTTACTACACATTCAGAAATTAATATTTTTAGATAACAACTAAGTGCGAAAGGATGTATAGAAATCGGGACTCTGTAGTTTTACAGCAATATTTAAATAGAGTAATTGATATTACATAGATCACTCAAAATTGCTTTCGAAGTCTGATTGTAAGAATAGGAAACTACTCACTTGTTGGAGGTAATGAGGCTTCTACTCCACTGCAGCCATAAAAGAGTCGAACTTCTTGAATATCAATGGTACTCAATGTCACACGTTGTCCAATTTCAACACCGGATTGAAGCGCTTCAACAGTTGGTCGATTATTACGAGAAAAATCATAACGCCCATAATGCATCAGTGAACCATAATCATAAGGAGTGTTTTGTGTATCGACTACAGTATTGCCATATTTTTGAAAGTTGTGTTCTTGTCCTGTTACAATTACACAACAGATTCGTCATGAGATGAAATGTCCCAAAAAAAAATTGTGAACAAGAAGATTTTACCTGATTCGACGTTTTCAAGATTGATACGAACATAGCTGTCACGATCAGGACGTGATTGTTCATGGAAGAAACCTATTGACCAAAAGAGAGAAGGACAAGTCGAAATGATTGTGCAAAAAATGACAGCGTATTTATTTCCTACTGAAATACTAAGACTATTCAACTGCTCTTTTACAATACTGTAATATGATTATCGCACTCAATAGAGTGGATTTCTCATTGAAATACTTGATGATTCTGACACATAGATTGAAGATTCAGATTACGATCATTACTGAAGAAGGCAAGCAAATTCAGTCCCAATTCATACTTCAAGAAATTCTACTAAGTACATTGTAACTTTTTAAAAGAACCAAAGGGTGGCATTTGAAAATTTTAGAAAGTCTTACAGAGTTGAACGCATTAATTTCATAGTTTAATCGGAGTCTACTAGTACATGTTCCAAATAGTGTCGGAAAAAAAAGCTGTAACTTACGTACCCAGCGTGTGCAAGAATTCATGCATGATGATACCCGGCGTCATGCAATATGGAGTCTGTATGGATACTATTCGATCTTGCACCACACCTGTCTGTTGGCCAACCTGCATTAAGAAAGACATACAGGACAAATGAACATTTGCCTGAGAATGCAAAAAAACTTACACCAGACCAGCAACCGGTTCTGCTGTCAATGATAATGTAGTATAGATCTGATGGTACACGTGGTCGAAATAGAACGCATTGTCGACTATTTACTGCTACCAAATTTTCCAATGATCTCATGGCACCAGTAATAGTCACTTGATCATCGTCTCCTACAAATATAATAAGCAATATATTATAAAAAAAACTATATTATAGCAAGAAGTATGAGGTTATATGAAAAATTTAAATTTAGTCGACTGTTCTCTTAGCAGAGTGACATACCATATACGGATTGAATTTCATATGGGACGATACCATTTGGCCAACGTACACTGTTTCCCCGCATTAGTACACCACGCTAAAGATAAAGTAGAGAGAAACAAGTCTAGTATCGTTCATATGAGAACTATCATAAACAACTTACACCTTGCAGTGATATTCTCATGTCGCCTTCGAATAGTTCAGCTTTAAACAAGAAATACACAAAATCAATATTTGTAACCATTAATTTGCAACATACAAAGGTACCAGGACAATTCATTTCAATGATGACATAGTTCTGTCAAATTTGAAAATGTATCTCAATGACTAATAAAACTATCAGACAAAGTAATAATGATAAAGTTTCGACTTTTGACTTCGAATAATACGATATACTAGTTGATTCAAAATACACAATGGTGAATGGTTTCTCATACGAACAAAAGTGAGTGAGATTACATTTTTCGTTTGATTCTTGTTGCAGTTCAAGACTTCTGTCAATAGAAAATACTTTGAAATCAGTAACAAAATCTAATGTTCACTAAAGAAGAACACTTTAACTGTCTTCAAAACAAACAAAATCACTTGTAATCAAGGACGATGATCTATTATTTTATATACTGAAAACTAAACTAATTACATTTAATCAATAATTTCTACAAAGTTAGAAATACTATATCTTTTCTATGAATAGTATTAAAAAGAATTCAATTATGTAGGTGTTCTCTTATGTAAAATATATACATTAGCAGAATTATATTGTCAAGCACTAAGCAAATAATGGGTTAAAAAGAAATGTACATTCTTAGTGATCTGTGTGATTAGTTGAATACAAAATAATTCAATCAATGTCTTACGTTGTTCTTCTGGTTTTGTCACTTCCAATGTTCCGTTCTTGAAAAACAATAAAAGCAGGGAAAATCTTTATAAAATCACTTCAAACATACAATTTGAACTCACCGTATTAATTGGTGCTGCATATGTACAAGTAATAATGATTAAAACAGTGAGACCAATAAAACTGTACAATGACATTGTCTATATTGGATTTGATAAAGGAAACTAAATCTAATTTAGATATAGTTAGTGTTGTATGATTTGTTGGAGCAACTAAGAATTGAGATGATCTGAAAAAATATGAGTTGATAAGTATTTTTTGTCACTCCTTTTGAATAGTAAAAAAAAAGTTCTTGTATGTTTTCGTATGTGTATGACAGATCACTCAGACCGAGAGCTGGAGGTGGCACCTCATAAGTTGAATGAATTATCAAGCTTTTAGTTATGTATTTCGCTATAGAGTTAGAACAAGTCCAAAATATTTTTAAGACTGTAAAAATGGTTAAGAATTTACCCATCTATTAGCTCATTCACTATCCATTAATGAAAAAGACATAAAAAGTCATTCGGTTTTTGAGTTTTAATCAGATTTAAAAATTGATATTTGACAAAACTAATTACCTTGCTCGCAATATGTTTTTGATAGATATCTAAGAAGTATCTGGAACAATTTTTTGGATCTGTAAACTGATAAAAATTGGCGACGACTGGTGAACTCAGTCAACCCCTTACAATTCTGTTTCACTATAGAAACTTTCAACAATAGTCAAAAATTTTCTGAGAGACTACCAAGATTATTTTTAATTAAATAGCTTATCGCTCACTTTTCAACAACATATCAATTAATACAAATCAGTGTACTTACGACTGATCTGGGACTAATTCCAAATCAGAACTTGTGTCAGACAAATAAACAAGCTAGAAATGAAGAATTTTGTTGTGTTTCTAATACATCTATACACTCGTTGAATAGATCAGTTTTCTCATAAAAAGGCAAGAAATCAATGTAGATACGTGCGAAAAGACGTTTACTACAAAATTGTAACATTCTATTCATCAATTTATTTTCGTTTGCCTTTTATACCTTCTGAATTCCGCCAGATTCTCTCAAGTTTCAATCTGTATTCTTATCAGAAGTCCCTCGAGGCATAAGAATTTTTCTATTTTTACATCATGCATGTTTTCATAGAAAAATACCTTCTAAAGACCCTATTTTGATTCAACTTGATGACGAAAATAGTTGTGCATTGTAACCATCAATGTATCTAGATTTGTATTTTTTTATATTTTTCTCAAAAACTTCGCAATAAAAGTGAAACACTTGCTCTTCGCCTGATTGATTAGCAGCAGTATTAATGAATTTCTTTCACTTCAACAATTGACACGATACGTTATGAAAAGAAAATTAAATGACAAAATGAATATTTTTAAAAATTTGGATAAATTAATCCATTGTTTTTTACTATTTTATTATACGTGTCAGTTCATGTCTAATTTTCTTTATGTTACATATTTTTTTTGTACTACACAAATGAAAATTTTTGAAATGTTAATAAATTTTTATGCATATGTGTAAATAAAACATAATTTTATAAGACCTATTGAACAGAAATTATGAGATATATATAAATTTGGTAGAAATAAAAAAAACGTCAAAAATATTCTTAATTTATCTTTAGCAGACATTAGTCATATACAAATACGAAATATAGATCCTTCTGTAGATTATTCACGTAGTGTTGACGAACGGGTGTGATGAAGCTGCATTAATAGTACTTTTGATATTTTTTCCTTTTGGCGTTCTTTATTTCTACTATTCACAATTGCGTATACAATAATATCGTTCTGTTAGATTTCTTTTCTTTATAAGATTATACACAATTCTGAAACAAAACTTTGAAATTTTATTGATAATTTAGCAGTAATATGAGCAATTATATGATTAAAGAATGATACTTCTCTAGAAGGTTAATCCATAACCCGTACAAATTGCCTGATAATTCAATAGATTTAAAAGCACATGCCAGTGTGAAATTATGCAACATCACTTATGAGCTTTTATTCTCTTATTTATAATTATAATATTAAGAAGATGAAATAGAAATAAAATAAAAATAATATTATGCTTAGGATGGTTTACCAGTTTTTTCACATATTTTTCTACAAGCGGGACAATGAACCGTTTTAGCACAAATGAAACAATTAGTTGCACAGATTGAACAAATTTTAAGTTTACATTTTAAACATTCTTGTTTTCGATTATGAACCATTTGTATTTGACAAAAAGAACATTTATCGACAATATTGGTTGGCATTGAAGGAATAGTAATATTTTGTCCTTTAGCAATTGTTTTCGATGTGCTCTGAAAATTATAACAATCTGGATCATAACATTTTTGATAGAATGATCTTTTTATTGGATCAACCATAAAATAGATCTGATTTTTACTGTGATGTCGATGAATATTTTCACAATATCGATACGAACCAGTAATCTCAAATCTGTATATTCCATGGTTATCAGCTGGTCGTATCTTTCGAATTCGACCATTGGTACTTTTGACTAATTCAATTATGAATTGTTCAATATCAGAATATTCAGATGGTAAATGTTTGATTGAACGATGATCAATATAATTCGTGATAAATGCATCACATGCTATTCTTGCCGCTGATTGATGTGCTTCTGTCTTCGATGAATAGAAATCATCCCCTGAAAATGTACGTCCCTTGACTTCAACTTCTGCCTGTAAATCAGTGAAATAGATCATGATTTTCATTTATATTTTATCTCACTTTTTTATCAATTCATTTTATTTAAGTGTACTTACCAGAAATTCAGGTAAATGTGGTGGACCCCGTTGGCATACAATTTGATAAATTGGTAATGGAATTTTGCGTTTCTGACAATACTCTTGAAGACGATTTTTTGGAGATTGATCGGTCATTTTGAAATGTTTCGTTTGCAAATGTTTTTTAATATAGACGATGAATTGTGATGCAAATGAAAGACATGTCGCTGTTTGTCTTATTACTCATTAAACGAAAGAACGGACGGTCGTGCATGATTGCATATGCGATTGGAAATTTCTCTTCCTACATTTATTATTATAGTCATTATAGGTTTAATTTGATCATGCTCTATGACGTAACATTCAGGTAGTGGAGAACGAGCAAATCAAAATCGAAGCAAATAAGGAAGGCAACATGGTAGTTATATTTCCTTTGTTTACTATTCAGAATACAGTATTACGGATCTCTATTTTTCTTGATGAACATATCGTAGTTAATAGAAGTCGCATATGCATGTACGAACAAAGATTTTTACATGAAAAGTCTATACGCGTAAACTACTAGAGACCAAAAACGAACTGAACCGAACTCAAACCAGAAAAATGTGATTCGATTCGGTTTCTGTTTTCCATCTAAAGAGAGTTAGCACCTTTTTCTCTGGCTGTCACAGCCGCAAGAAAAAGTCAGAACGTTCATTGTACTGTTTCTAGAACTTTCAAATCAAACAATCTTTATTTTATACTCTATAAAGTATTGCTTTAAGTCAATCCTTAGAGAAACTTGTTAGAATACTCAGTGAGATAAATGCTTGTAAATTATTTTAATGAATTCATTCATAACCGTATTATTATTTAATATGTCACTTTCTTCGTCATCGACGAAATTTTCTAATTCAACAAGAAAGTAAATCATATTAAGGTTGATAGATTAATTAATTTGTATTCATGAATAAATTTTCGATATCATGATCTCAAAGAATCTGCTTGTGTAATATCAAATACGCATGGATTTGATTCTTTATCAAGAATTACTAATGCACCATTAATTTAAAAACTATCAAAATACAAAAATGTATTGCTGTTGAAACTCAATTAACAGGAGTTGGGGTATTAATAATGTCTTCAAGACAAATGTCATGAATATGTAAAGATGAGAGTAAAATAAGAAATGTATTCAGGTCAACAATTACACTTATTTCACAGTCGAATCTGATTATAAAACTTCACTATCCGACTATTGAAATATGAATATTCATTTGACGAATTCTATCCTTGATAAGTGATCCCTTTATTCAAACATGATAACTCCCTTTGCATATATATAATTCATAGATTTTTGTCAGACAATTTCTGAGAACTACCGTATGCATTTGTCAAACGATGGTTAAATTTTATTAATTATTATGGTCAGAATAACTTCAATTATTGTTCGCCCAGTATGATGAGATAGAGAAAAAAGATCTCTTCACACTCAGAATTGAATAATAGAACATATGTTGAAAAGATTATGTTTATGCCTGTTCTACCGCTTGTCATACTGCATTCATACAAAAAACAACTAATTAAATCTGTTTAAGAATGAAATTACTTTCAACACGAAATCAATCCATAGTAAGATTTAGAGCTATGCATCGAAGATCTTCTAATCTTTATTGATTGACATATATATATATATATAAATCAAAAAAGGATTCAGTCAGATGGGTCTACAAATTTCGTATGCCTTAATACAGAGCAGTCCATTTGATAAGGAAGGAAGCATTTTGAAGTCATGAAAAATGGACTAGTATTTTGCATATTTCTTAAAAATCTTGCTTGATCGTTCTAAAAATTCAAGCACAGAGAGAGTTTTTGTCAGCTCTTCCTACTGGAAGTCTCTGTATTTCAAAGTTCTTTAATCATGCATGAAAAGTTTTCTAAAGACTCTCTGAAAAGCCCGAGGATTTTGAATGAACATTTTGTTTTTGATTCTGACTATTACAGATTGTAGTCCATCCTGAAATTTTCATCTTTTAACGCCTTCTGACTAATATGATACAAACATATCCGATCAGTATCATCATCATCATATCTGAAAAAAGAGCAATTTGGTTTATAAAAACTCCTTTTCGTTTTTCAAGAAGGCAATGAAATAATTAGATGAAAAGTGGTGTACTATCCTAAATATGGACGCTCTACACAATGGCAGAAATCATATGTTTCACGTTTGTAGTAGAAGAGTAGCTGCACGGATTTCCCGAACAATTTGATAAAATATATAAAACAAATAATATATTCTGAAACATCGGTAGTATTTTGTATTGAAAACAATAATAGGGCGTAATATTAACCTCCGAGAAATTTCGAGCGCTAGGCAGTTTAGAAGTCCTCGAAAGTTTCTATTACGGGAACAAGGAGTAAGTTCATGTGCTATTCTTTTTTCGTTTTTTTTATTTTGTCAGTTGATAACGGAGATAGTTCTTGAAATAATGATAGATTTCAATATATAAAACATGAGGTCGCAATATTTTTCAGTATAATACATACATATATCAACGGCAATTTCACACAGATGAATAGACCCTTATAAAGTTTTGTGGAAGCTATGCGAATGGGAACATGAGAATGGGAAGATCATTTTTTTAGGGGATGGGAATCAGAAAAGGTTACTCCCACAGAACACTAAATCGACTTCACTCTCATCTCAGCATTTATTTGCGATAATGTTTAGGGAAATTATTATTGTTTTTGGTACCGCGTATGATATTTCTAGAGCTTTATTTATAGCTTCTAAAAGCATTAAAAAAGTATCAGTTGATTAGAGAGAAGATCGAAAACCTTGTTTCTGAAGCAACAGTTAGCCATATCGGTAAATCATACTTCGGCGGCTATAAAGGCTTCGTTGGTTCCACAAATCGAAAATCTTGGAAGCCTGTAGCTGCATACTTAACTCTCACAAAAGCTTCGTAATCTATGGAAGAATATTGAAGCACCATCTGTGTGTCTATACGCATCGCTGATGTGGTCAAAAGTCGAAATTTTGTGGTGTTACCGACCAATATAAATGATGCATCACCCACAAAGTACTGGCTTCGTTCTGTATCCAACGCACCTAAAGAATGCATGTATACACGCTCCCCAAAATGCCGTAGAGTTTTAATCGATTCATTAGTTGCAGATTCCAGAGTAATACATGTAAAATTAGAATATGTTTGTTGCATTGTTTCCCAGATACATGGTTTAACAGTGAAGAGAATGGTATCGGATGAAAAAGGGAGGAGATCCACACCATCATTTACACGATTCAGACCAAAGTAACGGTCGGAAATATCAACCGATTGGATGTACACCGTCTTGTTGATATAGTATGTAAGGTCTTAAAGAAAAAGCATTAAACATACGAAAGATGTAAATTATCTTGAAATAAGAGTTCGAGCAGATGCCTCAATCCCTAGACTGACAACTATTTAGTTTTCTGCAGAAAATTCAACTATGCACTTAGTGTATGTTAATTAAGTAGAAAATGGCAGGGAAATATTTGCTGTCAGAAAAAGCCGAACACTCAAATATATGATAGAAAGAGTTGTGCCATGAATGATGACGAATAAAACAAGACCGATTTACAAAGTATGGACGACGAATGATTGAATGTCAAGGTATACATCATTTTTGAGTGCTATTTTAGAATGTAGATGCGAGGTCCTACTGCGCCTACATCCAGTCATTATCTTTCATGACACACACCAACACGCACTAACAATTTAACTGTACTAATTAAATGTATTTTCAGAATATTGACGCTTTACATCAGATGCGACAGTGCTTCTCTATATGGGTCATTTCTATAATTGATAAAACGCAATAAAAGTGCCGAGTGATCGTATGAACTCCTTTTTTAAACAGTAACATGCCTCGAAGTTATTAAGAAATTATTGTATATTTCGATGAGTGAGGATGAATTTTCTTCTCGTCGATACATGTAGTCAGCTACATGGTCACCATTATTGCATTCGTTCATAGTCGTATTCATTCTCGATAGAGCTCATAAACTTACCGTTGATGGTGTCGTTAGATTCTGGAATCGAGGAGGGACATCTTTGTGAAGACGCACGTTCTATTGGATAACAAACTGCTCTATCACATCGACTATCATTAATGCATACAGTATTGAGCACCGAACACAGCTTATTATCATTGTCACAAGAAGCCAGTTCGTCGCATGAAATGTTAGTATCAACGCATATTCCACTTCCAGTCATCGTCATAAACAGACATTGACAGTCGGCATTTGTTGAACATGAACTTGACTCTGCTCCGCAATCCGACGACTGACAACATCCGCAGGTAGAAGGCTGAAGCTCGACTGTTCCATAGCCTAGAACGAGATTCATAACAGACAATCTAAGAGCCGACTGAGAATTCGAAGTAATGGTCAAAAACTTGAATTTATAGGTTTTCAACAATGCTGATTGATATGGAAACATAAAACCAAAAATATGTTTTGACGACTGCTTCGATATATAACATGATCCTCGGTCTTTTCATAGATGCTCTCATAAGAACAGAAGCACAGATAGGGCATCAAATAAAGGAGCTGATAACTGAGTATTTGAGTTCAATTTTGAAATGTGACGTAGGTGAAAAGTTAGCTGGATTATATTTGAGTATGCATAATGATATTCAGGAGATATAATCGAAAATTATCTACATAAAGCTGAGAACTCTTAGTAGACAGCGAAGGGAGGAAAATCTCTTTATCGTATAATAAAAAGGAGAACGTGAGAACTCGAATAAAGTCACCTATTGGCATACTATTTTTCTTAAAACCGATAGCTAATCATCTATGAAAGAACTCTCAGGTTTAGAGCTTTTATGGAACGTTTCGACTCCTATTCAATCATCGAATGAAAACTTATTATGCAATTCACTTATGTGGCACATTCCGTTCTTCGATGCAGTGTGATAAAAATAGGTTTTAAAAAACCAAGGCACATTTGGAGTGAAATGTTTATTACCACAACATCAATAACTAGCACGATGGATATATAACATTTGGGACTAGTATTCGAAACTGCATTGAACAACATAATTCAAAAAACTGACTGGTAAAAGATCGTAGAACAAATAAGAAGTAAAACAAAATTTATAGAAATTTCAAATTAGTTTTACTTAAAGTTCTCTCTGAAAATCTGTAATTCGATGTATTTTAAAAAGTTCATTCCAAAGAACATGTCTATTTTGCTATATATTTGTGTCATGATAATGAAAACTGGTGAAGATAGCATTTTATTTAAACGAAAAACGATCAAAAACTATCATTGTTTGTGCATGAACACACCATTTCTCAGAGGAAGAAAATTTAACAATAATCATCAAATGACTGAAGGAAAGTTCATACACCGAGACAAATTCCCACATTTTCTGTTCGAAACAATCGATTCTCTTACATATTTGGGAAATAATTCTATATTGATCGTTTTGACTACAATTCGTCAAAAGATTATTTTAGGTGATGCCCAAGTCACTACCTTTTGATGAATTACACAAAAACTTTTAATAATTCCTTATTATCTTAGCGACTGAATTTCAGAAGGCAATATTACAACAATTTTCTTCAAGTATTCTTTTCAATGCTCCATAGCATAATCGAACTAGCTCTCGATGAGTAAACCCAAATAAACTATAGTATTAGGTCGAGGGGTTTTAGAAGGCTAAGCAATGCTGGTTGAAGCACTGTACAGTCTGAAGTGATTTTTCGAAAAAAATTTTAATTTAACAGAAATTGAAAATGTGTAAAACGTTTATAAACAGGGTCGGGATTTATAAATGAGCCTATTTTGGACTCTTCAATGCGTTAAAGTCTTTTATTCTTACCTCTAGCAACACAGACGGCAAATCTAGAAATGAAAACGAATTCGATCATGAGTGTGCAATGAACAAGTTACTTACGTTATCACGGCTAGCATATTCAGAAATCGTAGCGTCATATCGATTTGAGAAACTCGCCAAAGCACCAAGCGATATTGTATTAGGTCAATTCCTATTATAAGCTAAGAATAGAGCAAAACAACGAATATCGACTTTAATTACTTGAAAATATATAACACTGAGAAACTGAGAATGAGACGACAACCAACTCTTTCCTTAACAACTGTTTTTAGTGTTCGTTTCTGTAAGTTTGATTGAGTTAACAGAATCTATGATTTATCTGAACTAACAATGTAGGTATTTGTACGGTCTGCGAGAAAAGTAAGATATATTTGGATCAACTTGGAGTTTTATCTCCACGAAGCTTTCAGATTTCAAGCTAGAAAGGCTGAGTCCCACAATTGTGTTCTGAAAATAATTCTGCAGGAGCTCAGCCCCGAAACCAATTTGGAAACTAGCAAATTTCAACTTTTTAAAATCAAACTGTTCCAATTCTAGAGAGGTTCAACTAGCTGTGGCAGGGATTTAGCTCACTCCAGCGCGTCCCTTTCTCAGTGGTTACACCACTAAGCATATGTGAGATAGTCTCGTTCAAGGTTCGTCTGAGATCAATTTGATTCTTTCTCTTCATGATGTTTGAATGTAGCTTATCGAGTTGCACAAAAATACTACAGATCAAATCTTGCAAAGAAGTCCATCGATGAAATTAAGACAAACCGAGCGTAACGTCATTCTTCACTATCAGAGAAGAGAGTTTTAAAATCCATATCATCATAAAACTCAATTAAAATTTGCTCACTGAACTTTGCAAAGTATTTTCTTTTATACAACTCAATAAGTTATATTCGAAAATCATGAAGAAAAAGTCAAATTGAATTCAAACAAACTATGAACTAGGACTACCTCACTTATATTAGAAATATCCTAAAAATCAGATGTCTCGCCTGTTTCTTTGTCGAAAACTGCACTTATTCTAAACTTGAGAGTTTGGTGACAGAAGCTTTCACTTGATTTGAATAATATTTTACTTTCGACATAAGGTAGTGCGAACAATTCCACTATTATTTTCACAATGTCAATTTCTTCGAGACTATAACTGTGAAATGGCATTAGGACATTTCTCATGGGCAATACCTACTTCTAAAGGTCTGTGGAATGATTCCGAATCCTGTTTAACCCGCAACTTTTTTGGAATGGGATCGGGACAATTTGGAAATTTTGTTTTGTGCCGAAGTTTTTTGATTGGTTTATGAAATCAAAGGAAACCAGTATTTAAAAAGAAATTTTGTGATCTATTGTCTCCTTTCTCTGTTCGCAATTTATTCAGCGAATCGTTAGCTCCTCTTCAAATCAGATCAACACAAATATTTTTCTCTATCAGTAGTGCTCAAAGAATGTTTTGCCATCTTCAACAATGACATCTTTATTCTGACTAACCGGACAAATGGGATTTGAGACACAAAAGTTTGTCCCGTAGATTTTTACTTACTTCACTGCAAAGAATCGACGCTTAAAGGTGTTTTTTTCAGCTGTCACAATTGTATCGAAAATATTGGTGTTTGTGCGACTGCCAGCTTTTATAGGTAGAGTTGATTTTATAAAAGTAATATATTATGCAAACACTTAAACAGAGGAAGTAAAATATCATGAATATGTATGAATGATGTGTATACAAAATTTTTCTTGCTCTCTCGCATCGTTCAAATTCACCTCCATCATGTATACAAAAGTATATTTTTTGAAACGTAATTTCATGTTTAAAAATAGTATTCAGGAGAAACCTTATATTATACTAAAGCGCAATAAAAACGGAACTTATTACACGCCTGAACAAAAGGTATTTTGTTAAGAGCATGGCGCTATAAAGTAAGTTCTTTAAGAAGCCATGAAGGTTCACAATCTTTGTACCATACTATTTTAAATTCGGTAGACTATTAAAGGTTCTGTGGTTTTTATTTTCAACCTTTTAAAGTTCGGTAGATTCAACAGGGTTTCGTAATATAAAAACAAATCTCTCAGAAAGTTCCGTAGAGCCATCACTGGTTTCGTGTTACTTATACCGAAACGTTGTGGGTTTGTCTTTTTAAAAAAGTTTCGTCACTTTGAGACGGAACTTTACATAGCTCCATAAGTCACCCGAAGTTCTCGAATTATTAATACTGAACTTTTTATAGTCATTCTAACTACCTAAAGGCTTGGTACTTTCGATACGAAACTTTCGAGAGTTTCGCAAACCAATATTTAGTTTCGGATATTCGATACAAAATCCTTGACAGTTCTCAAGATCACCAGATGGTTTCAGATATTTTATGAGAAACTCTTCAGAGTTTTGTAGACTGCCAGATAATTCTGTACTTCTTACACGGAAGTCCTGATAAGTCTGTAAACCATCAAATGATTCCTCGCAATTAGTACTTAACATCTAACGGCTTCGAAGAACGCCATATGATTCTGTATGCTCAACGTGCAACCTCTAATAGTTTGGTGGTTGTTTTAAAGGTTCAGTATATTTTGTGCGAAACCCTATACAGTTCCATGACTCATCGAAAAGTTCAGTATAGTGTGTACGGAACTATAGAAGGGATTGTATGCTGAATCTCTATGTCAACTACTTATTCACCGTTTTGTTTTGCCGAAGGTCATCATATATATACCCATCAGATGCAATTGAAAAATTTATAACATTTGAGCGGAAAGTTTCTAGAGTAAATGTTCCTAGAGATATGTCGTTATACTGTAGACAGTTATTTCCTAATCAGAGACATTTCGATACATAATCACTTTTGAGATCAAATATGATCGAAATTAATTAACTAATGATACATAACTATAGGTTCATTCACCATGGTGCTTATTATAATAGAATATATTGTCTTATTTGAACCATATGTAGTATGTTCTTCGGAAATTTGAGTTTTTTTTCTGAATAGATCATAAAAACAAGTTCATGGATAAGTTTCATTAGTTAAGATAATAATATTTTGATTTTTTATAGATTGGCACAAAGATGAGAACCATAGATGAGAGTTCGACACAGGTATCAAAGTTACGAGTAAGTTTTTTTTGTATAAAATGCATGGATTTTTTTCTTGGATTTTCCCATTCTAAGTTGGTTGACATGTGCGATTCGAGGTAAGTTTCCTCTTATAAAATTTAATATTCTTTTTGTGTGTTTTTGTTATAGGTTGATCCATATGTGAAGTTTTAAGTAAGTTTGATCTTATGAAATTGAATCAATTTGTTGATTTCTTTTGTTATAGATGTTTCCTAAAAAAACAATCTCTGTCGACTATTGACTGATAGATGAATGAAGGCTAACAAGTGAGGACACCTGGGACGATTTTCTCGTAAGTTATTAATAAAATTTCAAAGTTTCGTTTCAGAATTGTACATAATCTTATAAGAATAGAAACCTGATGGAAGAAAATTATTTTATATGCAATTACGAATGATAAAAATTTTGTAGAAGTAAAAATACCAAAATAAAATATATTAAAAGTGTTATTAGTGCAGCTTCATCACACTTGCACATTAACATCGCCTGAACAATTTGCATATGAATAGTACTTTTAATATTTTTTATTTTCAGCATACTTATACACATCGTTATTTCTATTCAATAATTCTTAGAAAATTATGTTTTATTAATGTATATGTGCAAAAATTTTTAACACTTGAAATACATTCATTTGTTTATTGATAAAAATATGTAATGTAAAAAAAAGGTAGGGAATTAATTTAACCAATTTTTTAAATTGTCTACTTTATACACATATTGGCCAGGATGAACTTCTAATATGTCCGAAAAGTTCTCAACTTTAGAATGGTCTTCTACTCTGTGGAGTGGCTTACCTATTAGTCGTCTCTTATGTATATACGAATATATTTGAACATCATTCCTTACTTTGTAGGATAGAACTTCAATAAGAAAATATTCCAAAGATATTTTAACTAGCGTTGGTTTATACATGACTTCTAATAGTACTTAAAGACGAATGTCATCATATGTGACAGCTTTCAAACTGGATTTCTCATGGTCTATCTCATCTGTATCCTTTTCTAGCATACTGTTAAAAGGGAGTATCTATGGATATTTGGAAAAAATCTTACATTTCAAGTCAGAGAACAAAAAGATAACACTAATGCTAGTTAGATTTAAAGATATATTCATGAACATCTGAGATGTGAAATAGATCTTTGATATGACAACAATAGAATAGAAAAGATTTATCAGTTATTTGACTTAATTATGAACAATTAATAGATTTGAGCCAAGATTCGAAAACAATTACTGTGATTATTAAATTTATTGAACTTAATTTATGTAACTTCTATCGAAAAAAATAAAACATTTACAATTCAAGTTGTAAAAGTAGAATTCTTATCATTTGATATATTCTTTAATGGCGACTTTTACATTTTCATATTATAAAACTAACATAGTTTTGTACGAATAAATTAATAATTTTTTTCAATATACACTCTCTTGCTTGAATAAATCTAATTTATTTTAACTACCGTATAAATACATCGATTTTTATGGATGTATACTTAATCAAAACACTCATTGAAAAACTTTTTTTTTTAACGTATTCTTATACAATCAAAAAATGAATTTTGTTATGAGAATATTTGCATTGCTGTTTGTAATAGCTTCTAGTGAAGCTTGCTCTGTTGGCTATTATGAATATCAGACTACATGTTATCCATGTTCACCCGGCTACTATTGTCCAAATGGTGTCAATCAATTTATATGTCCAGCTGGTGAAAGTTCATCATTTTGGAGATCAAGTAGTTGCTCTGTTTGCTCTCTTGGATATTATTCATCGTATGCTGGATCAGAAGAATGTAAAAAATGTCCAAAAGGTTACTTCTGTCCAAGACGAGATCAAGATCCAGTTCCATGCAATCCAGGAGAAATATCTGATGAAGGATATGCAGCGTGCACTAAATGTTCAACTGGCTATTATTCAGCAGTTAGTGGTGGTACAGTTTGTCTACCTTGTCCTCCAGGATATGAATGTCCAAGAGCTGATCAGGCACCAACTCCCTGCCCAATTGGAACCTATTCGCAAGGCAGTCAAGCTGCTTGCAGTGAATGTCTAAATGGATATTATACAACATATCTCAATTCTACTCGGTGTTATACATGTCCACCTGGTCACTTCTGTGATGATCCGAAATTATGTCCAAAACCATGTCCAGTAGGAACATATGCATCTGATCCAGGTGCTATTTCGTGTTACAGTTGCAATGGACAATGTTCATCTACAACAAGGCTCTTAACATGCCTATCATGTATTCAAGCACGCGCAGTCAACTGTACCGAGGGACAACGTGTACCCATTTATAGTTGTACAAGATATTAAAAGATCTTAGTCTAAGACTAAATGAATAAGAAATCTTCAGAAAAAAAAGATTGATTTTTATCATTATTAATCAATAAAATATTTTTAATCTCAAATAATACAACTCACATTCTTAACGACATGAGTTATTTAACGGTAATTAATGTTGACTATTATTCATCTGATGTCTATAATTAGACACCATTCTCAAATAATCTTCTGAATCATCATCGAACGCTTGAATTTGGTCTGCTTTCTCATCATAAAGAAGTCCTTTCGAAATATCATGGATCTCAAAATAGATACGTGCAAGATTTTTATACGATTTAGCGAGGTCAACACGATCACAAGGAAGCGATTGCTCTCGAATTTCCATGGATTTTTCATAAAATGAAAGTGCTTGTGCATAATCATGCATAGACGTATGTAATGAGCCGAACTGATCATAAGAATTAGCTAAGCCAAGATTATCCAGAGGTTGAGTTTGCTGTCGAATTGTCAGAGCTTTTTCATGAAACGATAATGCTTTGGTGTAATCTTACATGCATTGATACAGAGTGCCCAAGATATCGAATGATCTGACTAAGTCAGGATGATTTGATGGAAGCAATTCTTTCTGAATGGCAAAAGCTTTCTCTTGATATAGTAGTGCTTTCGTAAAATCACATTGACGCTCATATAGGTGACCAATGTTCATGAATGCTTCTGCCAAACCAAACTGATTCGGAGGATCTACAGTTTGCTAGATGTCTATTGCTTTTTCATATAATTCTATCGCGGACTTTGATTCCTCTTTCCAATATTTGTTCCATCGAAGTTCTTGATAAATATGTCCTTTATCACTGTCGTCTGTCGCCTGACTCAATCGTACATTATAAAGTTCTTCGGCTTTGTCGAATTTCCCTAATCCAGTGAGTACTCGACCTAGACGATCCCATGGTATCAGTTTGGAAAACGAGGTGAGTGTAGGTAATTGTCGACGATTAGTTAGTTTGTGCAGATCTAGATCATTGTCATTGAGAAGTGTCAAATGGACTTCGTGAAGACGATTATTGTCGTTTATTGGTTGAATGTCAACAATACGAAAGATGGTATTTATTGAAAACAGAACTTCATCGTCATCACACGAGTAACCAATGTGACCGATAGAAGCGAAACTCGCGGTTGACTGATGAGGAGCAATTGTCATGGTAAAAAGAATTCCATTCAAATCGGCATTGGTCGTAGCTTGATGTGCTAATGCAAGAGAGACTGTGTGACTTTTATTGGTAGATAAGAAATTATGAAACACGATAAAACCACCGATGTTTTTTTTCAGTCTCTTAAATTCTTCCTTAGATAATCCTTATCCGCAGTAAACTGTAAATGTTTGATTCGTCGAATGATCACCAAATTGTTCCGAATGTAATTGTTTGATTTCATGATGTAAATCACGAAGAAAAAAACCCATTTTGATCATTTTATCGATATTGAATGTTCGAAGAGCACTATTGAGCATAAAATACAAGAAATTCGAATATGTGTACTACCATATTGGTGTTCGCTTATGACATTCATTTTCTAATAGGCGAATATCTTCTAATTCATGTTTATCATCACTAAATTCTTTGCGAGAGTACTCGATAAAGTCTTTGAAGTCCTTATCTCCGAATTCAATTTTCAATAATGCTTCTTTCAGATTTTCAGATTTTTCCCACTCTCGATCATCTGGACCACAACTAATTACTTGTGTAAAATTGATTGCAATAGTGTTTTTTTCCCATTGTCGAACTGTTTCTTTCAATGCTTCGTAAATCAATGAAATATCAGTAAAAACACCGTCGATTTTGGGCCATTGTCTAGCCCATTTTTCATGCTTTACTTTGTCACCACACAAAATATAAATAGAATTCAGATGGTTTTTATCATGAATTGTAGGTACGATACTTTGTCCAAAATAACCAGGAATAATCACAAATAATTTTTGACTTTTATTTGTATCGAATAAGTGAAGAAAGAAATTATGATCGCTGCACAATTGAACTCTATTCATTAGGCGTTCGAATTTCTTAATCATGTGACGACTATCATCAGCATCACTTTCTTCATCAGCATAAACACTCAACCATATAAGAAAAACATTCTGTACTATACATTCATTGGCATGTCGATGTGTCGATAAAAGGTTTGAAGAAACAGCTTTATTACTTGTTTCTTTGTTGATATCCGACTGAGTAACTCCTGTCAACATTGAATTGTCCATGATTGACGATGTTAATGTTTACAATTCTTACGTGAAACTTCTCCACATCTTCACTGAACTTTTTCTACATTTTGTTTGATTTTTTTTTCTTCTTTTGTTTTACGATTAAATCTGTTGCTATCAATAACTATAATAATCAACCATATGGAGAGTGTAACAAAGAGCACACGGCAAGCAGAAAGGTATTTATTCTATTCTTATGAAAGTCAGGACCACATGTATGGTGCCTTGAAACATGATTTATAATCTATTGACGGACGAAAATTTTGAAGAATTTTTCTCATGAAAGACTCAAAAATGGTTTAAAACAGAAATTGCACTTCTACATGTGTTCCAAGCATTTTATTTGATTGCCATGCAATGCAGCAATTAAGAAAATAGAAACTTCTACATTTTTTTACACTACAATTGCTGAATAACGTTCTGTTATGATTTATTTTCTCAAATGATGGGTCTAGTTAAGTCATAATTAAATTTGAAATATCAAGTAATTTGGTTTTACATATAAAAAATGGGAGCAAAAACAAGTTTTACAAGTGTTTTTAGGGCTTTTCTGCGGATATGTTCATTATTTTCAAATTATTTTATCGATGACTTGTTTCTTAGAGCTTGAAGACGACTCATTTTATAGAGAACACTTTGGGCTACAAATCTATTTGATCCGACTCGCTAGCATATAGAATCAATAAAATTGCTACAGATCAAAAACTGCTTAGAACTCGAAAGATTGTTCTCCTCAAAATAACGATATTTTTTGCTTTTCTCACGTTATATAAGAGATTCTGGAGTTGTTTTTTTTACCAGACATAGATCTTTATAAGACACATCTTTTGCGATCATTTTCTCAAAGTTAAAACATTGAGGGGCCAAGTCAGACTATTTCTTGAGAAATCAGAAAAAACTGATCTCAGATTCGTGTTCAGCACGTGAAACTGAGCTACATAAGTGGGTTTGAGATGATTTCCTTTTTATATTCAACGTGATCAAAGTTTATGGTCTTTTCTTATGAATATATAGATCAAAGGACATGAGGATTTCGAAAATATTTCACTAATGTTAACAGCTATTGAGTTCAGGTTGTCATCATTTTATAGATCATGTCAATAACTATAGAACTGCATGTTGAACAAACTCATAAAATAAGGATCATTCTATATATTTCTCCACATATCAATATCAGAGTGCAATTCTGAGTAATCTTGACTCGATTTTTATTGAAAAAACTGTAGTTTATATCGAAACTGCTGTCGTATTTGGAATCACTATTGAAATCTGAATCGGCTGATATATGTTTCAAAAATCTTTGAGTACCTGAATTTTTGCACGAAAAACTACTCTCTACTCTCGTTCAGGGATTTATGTAAATATAATTTGTGTGTAAAGCACTATGTAATTAGTGTAATGAAACATTTCTGGTACGAGAATCCTGATACTATCAAAACTGCATAAAGCTAAATAACAAGTAGCGTCCATCCTATGAATTCGCTGACCTTTTTCTGAAAGAAAATTTAGTATGATTTTCATTGAAAATAATTTCAATGTTGATTATATTAGATCTGATAGTCTTCTTGATCATATGAAAACTAGATAATAGACAACCATTCTTTAGCGATAATTGTTTTATACAAATAATTCTATCTATTAGATACATTGAAGATTCTTCTCATCGATTAGTCTCACCGATTCAAAGTAACATTTCCAACTAAACATTTTTGTGCTCATGTATACTTCTAAGATATTATGATGCATTGCTAATACCATGGCTTTATATTTTGATTAGAATCCAACATCAATAGTGACAGAAAATTCCCATTTTTTAAAATAAACTGACTTGAAAGAACATACACAATTGGAAAAAGGAGGGATACGCAAGTATCGATACAAATTGTGCTCTTAAATGTACGTCACCATTACAACAGCAGGCTGACCAGATCTTCTGATTTTTCCTGTTTTTCATTACTGTTGTTTCAAGCGTGCTGGTTCGTTTTCATATGAACACTTGAATTATTACTATTGAACATAATGGCCAAAGCTTCTGAAAAATCAGGAACGTCTCGAAAATTGGAAGATTTTTTTAATTATTTTCTGAACTTTTGAATGTTTTGATTTCTCTGCGAATCTGGATGTTTTAGATCGTAATTTTGTTCATGAACGTAAATACAACTATAATTCACTAGTAGTTCGATATTGTGTCGTCTTATTGTCTGAATAGTTCGTAATTTGTGGCTTGTGTAGCTACAAACGGGCAGTTTCATGCACTGATGAATCTTTATTAAATACCAGTAGTATTCTCAAGGACGTAACTGTAGAGACACGCAGATCGCATGGCCATTCTAAAGATTTTGTTTCTTTTAGATAACAAAACAGAAAAAATTCTTTTTCAAAGGTGTTTAACTACTAGATTTATATAAATGTTAACATTAAACTCCTCTGCTTTCGAAATTTTGACATCTTAAGGATTACACACTCGGCTTTGTACGCTTAACTACGTTCCTGAACACATTGGATCTAGAGAAAATCTGTATAAACATCTCTTGACTGAAAGACATTTATCAAAGCAAATTCGAACATTATTTTGTATGATCTAAACTATATATTGTTTGCTTAGTCTTTCTTGATTGTGAAATACCTTTGAAAATGATGCATGTTGTCACAAATAGAAATCGAAGAGAACATTTTCTACCATTATGCTCGCATAAGAGACACCAATTTACAAAAAAATACTCTTTCTGATTATTTTCTGATTTTTAGGTTTTTTGATCCGGCCATCCTGTCCGTAGTGGTTATAAGAACTTGCCTATCATGATCTGTGATAACCAGTTAACTAAGTAGAGACCAATTAATTAATTAAAATACGTCAGCCATGATCTGTGGGAGAGAGAGGGAAGGGGAATTGAGGAGTGCAAATTTCTACTTCTAGACACTTCAACACTCTCTTTTAGATCGTCTTTCACAAAACAATATTAGAAAAACTAATAATACATTTTGAAGAGTTATCTTCATCTTCTCTTTCTAACAGTAAAAAATCTCAGTTCTCTATTTTATTTTTATCAAAAAATACTCACTCTCATCCATGGAAACAAGAAAAGATCTTATCGTTCAATTTTATTATTATTTAATTAGTTTGAGTATGATCTTCAAACAGAGAAAACTTCTTATTCTTTTCTCTTGAAGATTATATAGAGAAATACGTTTCTTTGAGGACACTATATCATATCAAAGCATCATTATCTATTATTGTTTTGCCTATTTTCCATGGATTCAAGATTGTTTTACATTAATCATAATGAGTTTTTGAAAGTATATATATATAGCAATTCATTTTCATTCTTTTATTTCTTTTCAATTAAAGTTACACGGCAACCAAAAAATAAGAATCAATAGCTGAAAATAAATAAAGCTCATTTATCAGTACATTCCATTAATTTCATGATATTTCAATATTAAATCGTTGTACTCGATGGTTACCGTAATCAACAACATAGAGATTACCTTGTCGATCAAACGATAATCCCGCGGGAAACCTGAGTTGATTTACTGGTGCTTCTGCACCATTTCCATCAACGATAACATTTCCTTGTTGTGCTCCTTTAGACCAACGTACAATTCGATGATTATAATTATCAGCTACATAAACAGTATCCAATTGATCAACTAGAACTCCTTGAGGAAAAGACAATTGTGTCAGATTATCTCCAAATCCTTGTCCACCAGCAACAACAATACCTTCTTCTGCACCTTCTTTCCATTTCATCACACGGTTATTGATATAATCAGACACAAATACTGAATGTTCTCGATCGACGAATATGTAGTTGGGCGAATTGAACTGATCGAGACGATTTCCACTTCCATTTCCACCTGCTACTACTACTCCTTGTGATTCACCCATTTGATATCTTCTTACTTCATCTTTGTAATAATCAGAAACATAGAGAAATCCATTCTCATCCATCGTTAAACTCCAACAAGTGATGTTTGAAATAATTATGTCTCCACTTGTTCCATTTTGACGAGGCCATCTAACTACTCTGTTATTGGCTCGATCACAAATAATAAGACTATCTCTCTCTTTATCCACGATCACATCTAGTGGACAATCTAATTGATGAGTACCATTTCCTTTTCCATATCCACCAGCCATTATTTGCCCATTTGTTTCACCCGATTTCCATGCTACAATACGGTCGTTTTCACAATCAGCAACATAAACTGTTTGTTCCTCATCCACATATAAACTGAAAGCGCTAGAGAGTGTTGGATTTTGTCCTCCTACTGTCTGACCATTGTTGTTCCATTTGGCATTTGGAGGAATATCTATCAAACTGCCACGAAGTGGTACTAAAAGAAAGAGAAATCTTTCATTTTCTTTGAATTGTGAGAAAAGAAAAACTTCTATAATATTGTTTCTTATTCCGTTTGATGTGATAGAGAAGAGTAGAGAAAATTCTCAGTTGTTGTGAAGAAATGTCCTATTATAATATGTTTTACTAATGTCTATATCAATGATTTCTCAAATATAAAGAAACTATACATTGGAGAGAAATTTTTTTGTTGATAGAAGTGGTCCAAAATTCTCTGAAGACATATATTAAAACAGTCATGGAAAATTATAAAGATGTATTACTAATGGATATTTCTTGTTCTGTACTGGTCTTTTTTTTGTTATCATATTCGTTGTTTTGTTGAAATCTATTTCTTTAAGTTTTATTTCGTATAATTTTGGACAGTGTTCTATCGAGCGGGTAGGTTAGTCCACTCAAAAATATTTTCTCTCTTCCTTTCATTCTCATTATCAACAACATTTATTTTGTCTATTTCAGCTAATAGCCCAAAGGAAAATCTTTGATGTTTCAGCGCAAGATTTTTGAAAGATATGATCAGGATCCTGCAAGGATTCGCTATTTTATTCTGAGGAAACGAACAAATTCTGGAAAAAGTGTATAGGCAGAAAATTCCAGGACCTTGACAGAATTTCAAAATTCAAAATAAAAAAAAATGAATTTTTGCTCTCATCTTTTATAATGTGCTTGAAATTCCTCAAAGATTTTGTCCACACTGTAAATTTTTTTGAATATCTATTTATTAGAAAATTGGTTTTTAAAAAGCTACAGTATTTTCAAACTTTCATAATTCATTAACCGAATTATAAAGACTAGCTTAGACCATTGAAAAGTTATTCAAAAAATGGTCGTTGGTATTTTAAAAAAATCCGACATTAGTATGTGTACTAATAATGATCAATTGGCTTCGATTAATATGGGAGTGATCAACTTGACTGGTACCCCAAAATAAAGGATAGAAAATAATATTATCCCAGGAAAGAATATATGATG
>JAJEKB010020254.1:189142-263507 GCA_022393335.1 Macrotrachela quadricornifera
CATCATATATTCTTTCCTGGGATAATATTATTTTCTATCCTTTATTTCGGGGTACCAGTCAAGTTGATCACTCCCATATAAACGTGTGTAAAACGTAAACGATGATAAAATTGGGTAAGACGTAGTTTTGATATGGAACAATTTCTATCTTGAATTCTATTAAATTATTTGAAACATGAAAATGAAAATATGTTACATACTCCATTTAGTTGTAGTAGTAGTTGTTGAGTTTGTCGTAGCTGATTCGGTCGTTGCTTTTGTTCCTTTAATAATTAATGAAAAATAAAAATATGTGATCACTACACCATCATTCTATGTTTGATATTGAACATTTCGAGCACTAATCCAAGGCGCAACTAATTTTTAAAATCTAAAATAATCTCCAGTTAGATAAGATATCCCATTACCTTTCTTTTATACAGATTCAAGTATTTTTCGGAGAAATGTCATATTTCACTAGTTACAGCACACACACAATGTTAATCATTTTATTTTGTTTAAGCCCTATGTGTTAGGATAATTACGATTACCGAGTGTATTTTTCGCTCAGAGTGTAACCAATGATTGATCCTACGAATGATTGATTTAAAGTACAAATAGCTTGTGATTTTAATTATTAAATAGCCTATCTATCAAAACATTATTGGATCAATATTCGTGATATAATAATAGTGAGCGATTCAGAATTAATATCATTTGCAAAAGCAAATCTTCTCATTAGTGCTGATGGAGGCTATATAAATAAGCAATTGATAATCAATCCACAAAAACAAAATATTTGGGTTTTGAACTCACAGCTGAGATATTAATTGTATGATATGCAGTACAAGAGCTGCTCTTGTAGGAGGTATTTACAGAGGGTATATTGATAAATCTTATAAGTTCGTCAAAATTGTGCATGTTGTTTGCACTCTCAGTAGTCTCGACTTAACTAAATATTCTATTCGTAGACAAATCATATAATATACTATCTGCAATCTTCAATCGACTCATTCTTAATAAAACTCTTCTGTCATCATCAGCTATAGTTTTACATGACTAAAACCAAGTTTAAGTATGCGTTTATGTCTCATATAAAAAGTTTTCATTGAATAATTGCAAAAAAGATTGTGATTGTCGTGATTATCATAATTGGCAGTGATCAAATAAAAAAAGTTATGAGCATTGTGCTTGTAGTCTAACTAGTAAAATATGACATTTCCCCGAAAAAGACTTCAAGCAGTATGAAAAAAATAAGAAAGTAATGGAATATCCTATCTAGCTGGTCACTCTTACGTTCTAAATTGTCTAACATTGGACATCAATTTCGAAGTCAAGTGACATTCATTAAGTTCTAGTAATTGCTAAAGTGTTTGATTCCTCTTAATACGAAAGGTAATTCTTTATTTCAGATTTCCAAGAATTTATGGGAGCTTGTCTGTAAAAAATTTTGAAATAGTTTCATTTATGAACTACTAGAAGTATATTTTAAATCGTTGCGATAAACGTATCCATTTACCTACCCGTCATACTTTGATCTGCCAGGAGTGGTGTTGTTGTGTTTTCTAAAAAAATAAGGTAATTAGTTTTCAAATTGAAATAAAAATATTCTTGTTAACAATTTACTTAGCAAAGACATTTAAAGAAAGAGCAACTAATATCTGCATAAGATTGATCTTAATTTAATAAGAACCAAAATCCTTTCGTTCCACTAAATTACCTAATCTCTGTTGATGAAAAAATTTCTAAATAAATTACAGAATTCTAACGAGAGATATCTCCTAATTGTTTAAAAGCTTTTAGTTTTATCTTTTGATCATCCATAGACTTTCCTTGCCGAGATATAATCAAAACTGTGTTACGACAACAGTTATATTTCTCATTATTGAAAAGTTTCTTTTTTTAATCTACATATTCTAGAGTGTTCTCTATAGAGCTAACTCTAGTAATTGACTATATCTCGGCAAGGAAGATCCATAGGCACGAACATTCTTGGGATTTTCTTAGTCTTATTGAGCCCTATTCATAAACAAAATATAAAGCTCAACGCTTTTAAACAGTTGGGAAACTTCCATTGCAAGCTACACTGAAAAAATATCTAAGGATAATAGTTAGAATGTTCAGTCTATTCTCTTGTGTAAAGCGAATGGATGTTCCAAGAAGAATGATTTTGTATAGAATTTGCTGAAAGGTTTTTGAGATCAAGAAATACGAATTTAGAAGTAACTTATCGAAAATATTCAATTGAATTTTCTCGGCCACTAGAGGTCTACTTTCAAACAACAAATTTAACAAACCATCTATCGATTCAAACTCTTCGGTTTTAAAAGTGTTCAAGCAAGTTGTACTAAAAATCGTTATTCCTGAAAAATTCTACTATCTTGATTGAAAAAAATTGAACTGGACTAAGTAATATGACAAAATGCAAAACTATTGCTAAAGCTCGTCAGTTTCTAAATTTGTATTCTTCTGCTTGGAAGTCATTTCTGTAATTAAATTCAAAGGTTTTTCTATCCCGTTTTGCTAATGTTTCTAGTTCATATTGTTTTCATATAGATGTTTATCAAAAATTGTCAACAAATCGAATGGAGATCATTATTTTATTTCTACATAACCAAAATAAATCTTTGATTATCTTAGACCCTTTTATAATAACGCTTTATTTTCAATTATTTTCATTTATTGCCCGAAGATATCAAATTGTCAAAAAGTTATGTGAAAGATATATATCTCAGATTCTTTTATATCGATATTCCAAATACATACAAGAGTATTTGATGCCGTGAAACTTGATATGAGATATCTGAAAAAAATATATCTGTTAGAGAAAGGAAATCGTAAATTCACATTTTATTTTTTAATACACATATAAATAAGCAGAACTATTTTGCGTTTCTTTCTTGATATATTAAATTTTCGAAGGATAAAATCATATAATTTGAAGATTATTGGGATAATAAAAGTAATGTAATTTTTAAATATTAACTATCCTCAAAGCAATGACTAATTTTTACTGTTTTTCAATTGAAAAACACTCTAAGTTTAATATATTTATTAGTTAATCAATTCTTTCTTTTACTTACTACAGATATTCGAATCAGAGAATACTTTTTTGAAAAATATATTTGCTTGATTCAACGTTTTATTTAAATAACAGATATTCTTAAATGATTTTTCTCTTAATTGTTTGACAAAATGTTGAAATAATTTTGGGTCATAATCAAGAAAAATATTACTTTTGTTTTCAAATTTTGTAGCATTTGAAGATAAAGCAATATTATCCAAAGTAGAGTTAGATATTTGAGTAAATGTTTTATGTTGATTTGTAATTATTTGGCCACCAACATTAAAAGTAATAATATTATTTTCTATTGATGAGATTTGATTAAGATTTAATTTTCTAAGCATTCTTTTAAATGGTTCAATAAGTGAAGGTTGAGAAGGAGGATAAAAGTTAATTATATTACTTTTATCTAATATTTGTAATTGATCAAGTAAATGACGAAAAAGAATTGGATTAAAATCTAAAAATATATTTCCTTTTTTATCCATTGGTAATCGTTGTTCCCAATCACCATTGAACATCATTGAAAGAATTGATTTTGTAGAACGAGTAAGTGTTTCACGAGTTGTCATCATTATTTCACCACCAACATTAAGTTGAATAACATCTGTATTTTTAATACATTTTTTTAATTCATCTTGACTTAAAAGTCGATTTTCATCGCATTTCACACGATGTTGTGGTTTTACAACTTCAGCGGATTCTTCTTCATGTATTGTTTCACTTCTTTTCGATTGAATAGTGATTATGGAAGCGTTGTTATAATTTACCCATATTATAATAAACAATATCAACTAATTTATACAATCATATTTTAAATCTACATTCTTACTAAATGATTAAATACTTACTATACGAGGAAGAAACGGCATATTTGTATTTTTTTTTCAGAAAGACAATATGCTATAGTTTCTTTTCTTAGTATTTATAAAAGAAGAGATATGTGTTATCTCTTTTCTATCTTATTGAAGACTGTTATTGATGTCATACATTGCTCTTAAATATTATGACAAGGAAGTAAACAAGATATTGACGAGAGAGAAAAAACAAGAAAAAGAATCTTTAGGATTTTATCCGAAATAATATCGTTGGTATCATAGAAAAATATATTATCATCTAAGAACTCTTTTATTTGTGCCCATTCTGTCTTTTATAGATGCAATGTTTCCAAACCAGATAATATCGATGTACAAAAAGAAAGAAAATATCAAAGAGAGAGAAAATATTTGTATCTCTATAGACATTCATATGTACATCTATGCAACGCAAAGATATTTAAATCTATAAGAAAAATCAAAAAGAAATAAAATTAGAAGAAAACAGGTATTCATAATAAATAAGTAATATGGGGTGAATCCATGGGAAACGTACCACGTTTACATCGACTATCTCAGAATTAGCTGAAACTTTCAGGGTTTATAGAGCTCGACGAGCTGATCATTTTGGTATAAAATAATCCTAGGTTTGGATGTTGTTTAACTTGAAACGAGCTCAAAATACAATTAGGTGAATTAAGCATAAAATATGCTAAAACTGAAAAATTCTGGTTTTTATGAGAACATTCCAGGAACCTTTTCTTCCTTATTTTATAACCAAAAAATCAATAATCTATATATATTCAGATAGTTCGTGTTCAGCTCTACCGAACCACATAGAAATCAAATAGTTTAGTTCCGCAAAACGAAATTTTTAATGGTAAGACAATCGATTGACCACTACAAAAACTTTGCTTCGTAATAGCAAGTCTCTGCCGAATTTGGGTGAATGGTGACATAGTAAGTTTTGTAGCGCATCGCCTGCTCTATCTTCTGGTGTATAAGACTTTTCAGCCGATTTTGATTTTCGTCTGTTAGAGAGCCTGAACGTTTATCAATCGACGTTATAGGATAGATTTTAGAGGATAGCTCGATGAAATTACCTGAAAATTTCAATCCAAATAGGTGTCAACTAGTAGAGGAAAGAGTCTGTTAGATATTAGAAACCATTTCGTATCCTTTCATATCATATCACGGTCGTAATCTGACAAAAGAATTGTTACACTCTTCAATGCTCAATTTTGTCGCTTTCACTTTCATGAGATTGTTGGTATATTTTATCATAAGAATGTATAAATCTTAAACGTTTACATAGTTTTATCGAAAGCTTTTGTTTAATTTGATTTCAGCAACTTAGTTACGCATTTCTCTAATAATAATCTTTGAAATTTTCAGGTATTTCATCGAGTTATTCTCTAAAACTCTTCGTATACCACCTCAAATTTGTCCTATAACATCGATTGATGACGAAAATCGAAATTGGCTGAAAAGTCTTATATACCAGAAGATAGAGCAAGCGACGCGCTACAAAACTTACTATGTCACCATTCACCCA
The DNA here is from genome assembly GCA_022393335.1 of Macrotrachela quadricornifera. Classification (NCBI taxonomy): domain Eukaryota; kingdom Metazoa; phylum Rotifera; class Eurotatoria; order Philodinida; family Philodinidae; genus Macrotrachela; species Macrotrachela quadricornifera. Next base: position 194,556 of record JAJEKB010020254.1, read on the forward strand.
AATTCGGCAGAGACTTGCTATTACGAAGCAAAGTTTTTGTAGTGGTCAATCGATTGTCTTACCATTAAAAATTTCGTTTTGTGGAACTAAACTATTTGATTTCTATGTGGTTCGGTAGAGCTGAACACGAGCTATCAGAATATATATAGATTGTTGATTTTTTGGTTATAAAATAAGGAAGAAAAGGTTCCTGGAATGTTCTCATAAAAACCAGAATTCTCCAGTTTTAGCATATTTTATGCTTAATTCACCTAATTGTATTTTAGCCCGTTTTAAGTTAAACAACATCCAAACCTAGGATTATTTTATACCAAAATGATCAGCTCGTCGAGCTCTATAAACCCTGAAAGTTTCAGCTAATTCTGAGATAGTCGATGTAAACGTGGTACGTTTCTCATGGATTCACCCATGCTAAAACTTTTTTAAATAACTATTTGGAAACAATATAATCAAAAACTTCTAAATATTTCATAAATCTTTTCATTTGAAATTCATAAAAAGATAACCATTAAATTTTCTTTCATCATACTACTAGTAGTATAATATTGAATTTTTAAAAATGATTTAATCTTTTCAATCCCACAACGTGCAGAACGAAAAAGAATTGTTTTGCGTTCTTTCATCTTATCAGATGACGAACATCATGTGATATGTTCAAAGGATAACCAATTCTTATGGCTGTAAATAATAAATCTAGATTTCGAACACATGTAATTGTGATAGATGAAAGCAAGAGAGAGAGATTATATTATCTTTTTTCTTGATCGTGCAGAACGCAAGAAAATGTCGGAATTGAAAGGGTTAATATTTTGATTCATTTTATACAATCGATTTCAAGACAAGTCAATTAACTGAAATTAAAATAATATCTAAGAATTATTATTATTTCATTTTTATTTCTATATTTTCTAAATTCTTTTTTCTTAACTCATTGATGAATATCTTTAATTTGTTTTCATGATATATTATTCGTTGAAAAATATTTATCTTCTTATTGTTTTTGTTCTTCTATAATGACCTCGTCATTTTGTCTAAATATGGACGACTATTTTATCGTTCTTATTGGATTCTTTCATATATATAAGTTGCTTACATTGTATTATATTGAATAGTCTGAATTGGTGATAATTTACATTCAGTGTTCGATTTGTCATGAATGAACAACATGAGTTTCGAAGTGTATTATTAAAAATTCAAGATCTTCTTTCAAATGCTGATCGAGAACGTCTTCATTTTCTTTTTGGTGATGATGTTCCAAGATGTCTTCGAGATGATTTATCATTAGGTGGAACACTTCGTGTACTTGAATCTCTTTTAAGTAAAGCGATTATTAGTGATCAAGATTGTATTTATTTGCTTGAAGCAGTGAATAAAATCGATTGTCGTGAGACTGCACAACGACTTCAAAGTAAGTTTAATTTAGATATAATTTTTTCTTAATAATTTTTTCTTATTTATTAGAATATCAACAAATTCAACGACAAAATGGAAAAGAAGATTTTAAACTACAAGATGTTCCTTGGAATAATGAAGAAGAGGATAGGATGATGACACATAGTAAGTTTAAATATACAAATATATTTTCTATGATCTTGAATTATGTTGTCTTTTCAGATTTGAAAGAAGTTAACAATATTGAAAGAAAAACAATACAAACTTTGCCAACCATTCCTAACAATACAGAAAAATGTTCTTATCAATTTTCACGTATAAATATTATCTTTAAGAAATCATTAAATATTCGAGAAATTCTTTTGTTCATCATTATTTTAATTATATTAGCTCTTCTACTATTTATTGGGTTTTATAGAAAATCTTACAAAAATGTTATAACAACAATACAAGGTAAATTATTTTATATTTCATATCAATTATAATATTATGTTTTATTATAGTTCCATTTCGTAGTATTAATATTAATCCTAACGCAAGTTGGTCACAAATTAGCAAAATTGTATTTGGAGGAAATGGTTCAGGCTCTTCATTAAATCATTTGTCTCATCCATATGGTTTATATATTGATGATCGAATTATATATATTGCTGACGAGCAAAATCATCGTATAATTGCATGGGAATGTGGTAAAACTAATGGTGAAGTAATTGCCGGTGGAAACGATATTGGAAGTCGAAAAAATCAATTGAACGGTCCAACTGATGTTATTGTTGACAAAACTACAGATAGTATTATTATATGTGATTATGGAAATCGACGAGTGATGAAATGGCCTCGAAAAGGTGGAACAATAGGTGAAATTATTTTATCAGATGGTGGCTATTTTGGATTGACAATAGATGATCGTGGATTTCTATATGTTACTGATCGAGAAAAAAGTAATGTTCAACGATTAAAAATAGGTGATAAGAATTCGATAATAGTAGCAGGTAGAACTGGAAAAGGTGATTATCTTAATCAACTCAATGAACCTAGATATGTATTTGTCGATCAAGATTATTCTATTTATATCTCAGATTGGAATAATGATCGTGTTATGAAATGGATAGATGGATCTAAACAAGGTATTGTTGTAGCTGGTGGTTATGGTCATGGAAATCGTTCTACACAATTATCATATCCTGAAGGAATCTTCGTAGATAAACTAGGCACTGTCTATGTTGTAGATCAATGGAATCATCGAATAATGCGTTGGCCAAAATATGCTACAGAAGGAGATGTCATTGTGAGTAGAAATCAAGAAAATAATATCTATCGACCTGTTGGATTATCATTCGATCAACATGGAAATATTTATCTTGTTGAACATGAAAATCATCGAATTGTCAAGTTTGATATTAATCAAAATTCAATATCGTAATTATTTGTCGTTCTAATAAATATATTTTCATAAAATATTGTGATAAAGTTTGATAAAACAAAATTTTTATTGTTTGATCGCATAGCACCGAAATAGTAATCGTTGGGGAAAGAATTTGCTTAAATTCTATCACAACGATAGGCCAATTTTCAATCTTCGTTGGAGGAAAAGATGTCAAAATACACAGAATAATTTGGTCAATATTATTGTATAAGACACTTACAAGTGTCAAGATAGAAAAATGAACAAGCAAGAGACAAACGTATCGGAAATTCTTGAGTTAATGAGAAATTAGTGTAAAACTAGATTTTATTTTCTTTTGTTCATTGATGTTACAGCAAAATTTTTCAAATGAAAAAGATATTAGAAAATAAACAAAAAAATTCAATTTTATCGTTCTATCTTCCGAGAAAGAAAATTATTTTTATATGAAATTGAAAAATGTTTCTCAATATTTTAATGTCAGCTGCTATTCGTCAAGGTTATATTTTATAGAAAATACGATGATTTAAAATCTCCTAGAATTGAATTTCAAATACTAAGACTTGATTATACTTTATGCAATGATACTATTTTCTGACGCAATAATTTTTCTGAGAAGGTATCAAGTTTCTAATGAATTTTCTTTATAGTACATCTACATTAGCAGTAAAATTCTCTCTTCAAAGTTTAATCTAAAATGTCTTCAGCTGGATCATCATGCACATAAAATTTCAGTAGTTTTCAATAAGGTATGTCCGAGATATGAAACTTTCAAGGTGTGGTCCCTTCTTTATAAATAATATATATAGTATGCATTTTTATTAAAGCTTCATGTCTTAGAGAAATTTTATGTGCAAGATAGTTCATCTAAGGACTATATACAGATAAAGCTTCAGGTTAGAATTCGAAAATAGACCTTTGATGTTAATGTAGATGTACTATAGAGAAAATTCATTAGAAACTTGGTACCTTCTCAGCATAGTTCACTATGGGCTAGAAGATGTACAAAATCCTGACTGAAAATCGCTTTCTATTTATTGGAAAACAATTTGAAGACGCCTACTGTATTACTTTTTTCGATCATTTAACTACTAAAACTAATAAAATTTTCCAATTGTTAATAAGGTGAAGTGTCACATCCCCAATATCTTCCGTCTCCGATCGGGTCATCACTGTTAAAATAATTAAGAGCTAATCAAATGATTATGATAATTGTTATTCAATTGTATCTGAAAAAGTTTATTCAAGTCAAACAAGATTAATTATTTATTCAGCTGTTTTTCATGAATTTAATCTTACAATTTCAACCATATCAAATGGTTCTATGATTGGCTATTTGTTGATTTTTATTAAATAATTTTCTTTTCTCTGTAAGTTATTCAATATAAAGGTAAGTCTATTGATATTTAATTAATTTTCGGGAAAAACTTTTTTTATCAATTATTTTGTACGAGTCAGGTTTATTGTGGACAGAAAATGACTTTGGAATCTTATAGTTCCAGGTGATTTTTAAGGAACATGTAAAACTCATTATCCTCAAACAACTTTATAACTCGGCCAAAATCTATTAAAAAACACGAATCACATTCTTCGTAAATATTCCTTACAAAATCACTTGGAACTATAAAATTTCAGATAGAAATTATAAAATATTTTCAGTCAAAGTCACTTTTTGTTCATGATACACCAAACTAGCACAAAATAATTGATAAAAAGAAAAACTTTTATTCGAAAACTGGTTAGATATCCATCGATTGACCCATAATTGAGAAGAACAAGACTAACTGATGTCTAAATTTCTCACCTAAACTATGCTGTATTCATCTTCCAAAATATAATAATTAATGTTAAATAGTATATGAACATTTGTGACATAATAAAATTTAGACTAAATTCGTATGACACTTTTACTTAAATATCTTTTAATTTTTGTTCACATATAGAACTGAAGAATAAACTTATTAGATATGCTACTTTTATTCTGGGAATATTACTCATTTTTTCCGAAAACAAATTAATATGTTTATAGATTTTATCAATGATAATTTCATTAAATTAGTATGAAAATGTTAATGTCAATGTGATTTTTCAATTGATATATAATTTAATATGATGAATCAAGAAAAATACCAGTGGACAGATTTGTCTTCGTAAGCGCTCCGATTCTTTTTTCATCCGCGTGCATATTTTTGATCTCATAATAGAACAAAAATGATGAATTTTTAATTAAATATTCTTATCATTCTTTTTAGTTTTAATAATCGTATTACTAATGTCAAAATTAAAAAAAAATTATTTTCCATAAAAATATTGAACTGAATTTAAAATAACAATACTATTGATGTTAAATTTCACGCGATTAATGTATTTATAATTATGAATTATTTCTTGTCTCGTAAAGTAAAATATTTCTGTAATCATATTCAAACAAACAAAAAAATTCTATAACAGAAAATTGATAAAGATAAAAATATTTAATAACTATTAAATCAATCTTTTGTGATAGATTAAGTAAGACATATAGACAAAACTTAAGACAACATTAAAAACATCAACAATGAAAATTAATTTGTTTCGTATTATTTTTTTGAAAAGTTGCTTCAATACGTGATGGTAATTGTACTGTTCCTTCCGTATCTGTTGTATTATTTTGTCCATTCATTCGACGTTTACATTCCATAAAAAATTTCTTAAAATCTCGATGAAATGATTTTGAAGCAACAAAAAATGTATAAAAAGGAGTAGCACAACTTAAATAAAGAAGCATTACACCTATTGTACAAAGAAAATTTTCAATTAAAATACGTTCAGTACTTTTAATTATACCCATATAACTACTTATTGCAGTTTCTAAAATAATAAAAGGATAGAGAAATATTGTTATAACATGTACAATTGATTCAGCAAGTACCATAATAAATAATTCACGATCACGACGATGAATTTTCAAATTACTTCGATTACTATTAGTATTATTTCCAAGAGGTTGTATACGTACATGTAAATTTTTCATATTACGATAAGCCAAAAATCCAAATATAATCATTAATATTGGTGGAATTAAACAAAGAACAATTGTAACATATACATAATATATAATAAAATAAGTACCAATTAATGTACATTTTCTATCAATAATTGTAATAATAATTAATACATGAATAGAAATAATATGTGAAAATAGAATTATAATTCCAATGATATATCTTCCAATTAATGGACGAGTTAATATTCGAAATTGAATATGATTAGTTGTTAAAATAAAACGATCAATACATGCAAATACGGTTAAGTAGAAAGATATTTGATTCCATACTTGAGATAAATAATAACGTAATTTGCAAACAATAATAGAATACGTTGAAGGACTTACATAATTTTGACCGTAAAGAGTTAATGTTACATTGAATATCATATAAAAACTGTTAAAGATTGCAGCAAATAATAAATACATTGCACATGAACTTTGACGACGTCGACTAAACATTATTATAATAAATGTATTACCAATAGTACCTAAGACTAAAATAGTTGGTGATAAATATCGACTTATTTGAGTTTGAATATAAGGTAACATTGAAACAGACATTCTTATTTTATAACTTATGACTGTAAATTTTATTTAATAGTTTCGGTTTAATATGATATAGAAATGAAGAAACCATTCTTTTTATATAAGAAGGTTTATTTATATCATTGGAGTTCAACAAAATATTCTACTTTCTAGTTTATTCAAGATGAAGATAAGACTTTCATCCTGCAGAAAATTATTATGTTAATGAAATATTTTGATATAGTTTTTCCAGGACATAAGTCGTATTATTAAAATAATATACATATCATTTAGATAATTAGAACTGTAATTAATAAAGCTAACTATAACGTGAATCTCAAAAATCTTTCTCCTTGATTAATATCTATTATTTTCTGGGCAAAAAAAAAAGAGATTATCATTAGAGAATTTTCATGCTTCCTATAATGTACACATGTTTGTAAATAGTCTATTCAGAGTACTAATATAAGATAAAGTGATTATATGAAGGAGTAACCAATACATTGAATTCATTAAAGTTACAATAACTCGATCAATACATGTATTTGGTATAATATATTCTTTCAAATTTTCATCTGTTTTTCTCTCGACTCTAGAGAGGATCATATGAAAAAAAAATAGTGTGTTTGTGTGTCTAGCAGGGTTAAAGGTAAAAAAAAACATATTCTCAGAGAAACCAACAGGAAATTTTAACATTTCAACAAAGGTTTTTGAGGTTTTGTTTAGGAAATAACGATTTGTCTCGAGGATTGGAATAGAGATCATGTAACATAAAATATGTTTATAGGTATAGAGATTTGTTCTTTTTAAAGTTTGTGTGTATCTTTCTGTATTCAAGCCAATTTGAAAACGTTATCAGCTAGATTAATATCAAAAGCTTGTCATATTCTAGTTAAAAACTATATGAACGGTAATAGAAGGAAAGAATTCGCATCTCGAGTCATACTACTGGTTAATAATAAGTTACTAAATAATTAGTAATTAGTTTTAGTTGTTCTTCAATGAAAACTGAGTTGGTTTGCCAAATAATTAATAATAAATAATATAAACTGTTCTCAGTTTAACTCCACGAAAGATAATTGACTATGAGGAATCGAAATCTGGAGTTAGTTTTTTAATATTAGTAGATATTAAATAATGATAGATTAGTAAATCATCGTTTCTAATAAAACTTGACTGATCGTTGTTGATTGCACACAGAAAATATGAATACGAAGTGAGAAAAAAATGTATCTATATTTGGTATTGATTCTAATATAAACAGTTTTCTTTGTTGATTACTACATGTCAGATCTTTGAGTGAAATTTATACAAAAATATGTAAAAAACAAAGCGATGGTTTGAAGCTCTATTATTGAGTTTCCATAGGTATCTACCGTAAAAAATTCTATTCTAAAATAGACGAAGCTCTTTCCTAGAAAATATTCAGTAGCTTTTTGAGAAGAATTTAGATGAGATCCATTCATTAACTTCAAAGTTGAACTAATATCGATTGATATGATGGCGTTAAATATGCAAATGACTAGACGTTGATTTAAAAGCTTTATCGTAAGTACAATTAATGAGAGTTGAGGCACCTTGAGAAAACGGTAAATGATTCGATTCTTGAGGCAAAGTAATCCTTTATTATACATTTAACGTAAAAAGGGCCTATTTATTAAAGAACTTCTGAATCATAATATGGTGTTATTTGCTTGTTGTTATTACAAATTCCTGTTCACTTAATTTCGAACATCATGCATTTTTTCTTATATCAGAAGATCGTTACGAACAAATACTACCAGAAATTTTAATGAAAAGTTGGGACAAAATATTTTATTCTTGTTTTTTTGACTGAGAGGGGGAAATGATATGAAAAATATAACTTTGTGTGTGTGTTTGCTCAGGTTACGAGGTTAGGCTAAAGTAACATAGCTAAAAACAATAGAAACGTTACGTTTTGTCTCAGTTTTTCGTTATGAGCTACGGTTGAATTATAGCCCAGACGGCTCATGTCAGCACTTTATCAATGCATCATAAAAGTCAAAAGATGTCATCTATGATGAGAAAATCATGGGTGGTTGATAGTTTTAGTTTTAGAAATCATAAAATGTGGAAGATTCGTTCAAACTGAACTAGCTATAGTATCACATTTGTCGACCATTTATCTATCAATGATTCTCGAAATAGATAGAATGAATTTAGTCGAGGGTTAAGCGAGTCGCCTTTGATGAGCGTTACTTGTTTTATTTTCGTATAGATAATCCAACAGAGAACCATATGAACAGTGACGTTTCAGGTGATGAAAATACAGTAACTGTCGATGATATTGTTGATGTTGATCCACATTCTCGTCTTTTGTTATTTTTGATTATGCCGAACCACATTTGCACAATGCAATTTCGACGTGAACATCGCCTTCGGGCACATCTGCTATTAGGCGATCATAAAGTCATTGCTCCTTCATTTCAGCTTCTCGATAAAGTAGCTATAATATACAAAGAAACTCTAGGTAGCGATAGTTTGAAAGAATTACCTATTGTCTCTGCTACAAGAAGCATCACAAATAAATCCATGGATACGAACTTTATAACTTAGATGAAGGTTGGGTTATTTTCCATCCTCGTATAAAAGCTGTGTTTCCACCTGCTCAACGAGCGTACCTTAATCAAAAATATGATGAAGGCGAAAAGTGTAGCGCTAAATGGGACACTTCTATAGTGGCGGAAGTGAATTCATTCCAAATAATATTGTGCTACTCTGCATATACTTCTTTTCCTGTACTTAGCACATGCAAATTACTTAAAAACAAAATCAATTTATATTTGAACCTGATCGGTTTCTAACTGCCTCTTATATGAAGTAAGTCTTGATGTGTAGTAAGAGTATTACTTACGCATTCAGTGACTATTCTTGAGAACGAGAAACGAATTTAGCGTTCTCAAGAATGAAGAAAGACGAACGTCACACAATATCTTTTCGTTTCTCAAAACGTATGATATTGTTTTTATGGTGTGTTCCTTACTTCAAAGAAAGTCCATCTGTTCTCCTTTCTAGGAACACAGAACGTTAACATTCGTACTGTGTATGAAATTATTCTTAGCCTCTTTGATCTTTATCATAATAGATTCTATTTTTCTCAGTTAACACGAAAAAGTCGAATAAATGGCGACGAACCGCAAATAACTGTCGATCAATGTCAAAGAGTTTTTGATTATAATGAAGATGAAAATGATTTTAACGCAGTAGTATCCGACACTCACACATATAAACTACTTCATAATGTAACAAAAATCAAATTAATTTAATCAAAAACCCTTCCTTTTTGTCTTGTTAATCAATACAACAACTATCAAAGTGAATCATGATCTACATCCATTCAATAAGCAAACTTCATTACTACACCTGCTTTTTTGGTGTCTATTCAAAATCTTATTTAGGACTTCTTTTTTATCCCTCATTTGCAAGAGGGGTGGGGAAGTGTCATGTTAGGTCTATGATCTGCTGCTATGTGTATGTTGGTTCTTCCTTTCTAATTCCATTCGAACACGTGTGCCTATTCTGTTCTTCGTTTCTACATGTTGAGTATTTGAGATGATAGTATTGGTGAGAGAGAGTAAGATTTATTTTTCTTGTTTTTGAAGTTTGAATTAAAAAAGAATGAATAGAGAAAAGGAGGAGTTAATAGAAAAAATATGTATAAAAATATCACAAATATAGTATGATTGTTATTCTCGATAGTTCAAAACCTGAATACTCTCCAGTCAATGACCCATTTTCCTTCCCTCTATATCGTACAATCTAAAATAACAATTGAATAAATATTTACATGTGTTTTCAAAATCTATTACCTTATTCAATTTTACATGCGCATAGATCACTATGACCACGAGAAGTATCAGCAGTACCACGAGTAACAGTATAAACACCACGACCCAACTGACCACCATGATCATTACGAGTAGAAGTAGTACCAGTAGTATCCCAACCAGTAGCAAAACCATGACCATCAACATAAGTACGAGTAGAACCGCCACCATCAGGATGACCATCAGTATCAGTACGAGTAGTGCAAGAACAAGTCGCATCAGCACGTTTATGCCAATAATTGCCGCTACGATACCAATCGCGGCACTTGTTACACGTGGGACAAGCATTGCCACCACAGGACTTAACTTTCTTTGGAGCTGGCGGTGGAACTTCTAAAGGAAAAAGCTTTTTCTGTAGAATAGATTATAAATTTGAAAATTTATTCTCAAATAGCATAAAATTTTGGATTTAGCCAACTACTGTTGATTTTGATGAGCCACATGTAGATGAGACAGAAAAATGAAAAAATATTTTGTTTGAAGACTTTTGCATCAAAGGTTACATCAATGTAGTGTGTACTACTTGAAGAATTTAATCGCAAAAAGGACATTGTATTTTTCCTTGAAAATGGTGCATTGATACAGGCGTCACTAAATATTTTTCAATAACCGCTTAAAAATCATCTCTCTCCAAAGAACAATAGCTGAGGATAGGACATTTTCAATCGATCAATCTGATATTTCTCTTACGAGATGAACAGAACTCAAAAGACGGGAAAACAGCAAAAGCACCATGCCGATCTGTTTGTCACTGCCTGCACAGGTGGAGGATGTGATTCACTCTTCTCATTATATGCACTTCCACATTGATAGGATGAGTGACATGGGTGATGATGTGGGTTGCTGCGTGGATATTCACACCCACGTATCCCATCAAGAATTTCTCAAACATTTATCCAAATGAAATTGAAAGACCAAGTTTACGAAGAATATGTCATTGAAAATTCAAGAAAAGAAAAACTCTCATATTGGATTTACGTGATGGAACATTTCCATTTGGCTCTAGGAATATTTACTAAAAAGATGAAAATATTTATTTCGAACATTTATTCAATAGTCTATTCGGAAATTTAGCATAAGTATTGTAGCTTGAAAATTAACATCTCTCTATATAATCACGTAATAGGTTATTTTACATTGATTATAATCGCAAAAGAAAAAGAATGTAGCCACATTTCTGTTCTCTCTTGTCTTTAATCAAGTTAAAAATTTGCCACTAAGTGTTTAACTCGAAAGGGTCTTCAGCAAAAATTGATGTTTGATATTTCCTAATAATGCTCTCTTAGAAATGAAGTTCTGAAGTTCGAATTTTAAGAATTACATAAAAACTATAAGAAAAAACTGACAAATTTTCATTTCACTTCGAAAAGTATAGTATAGTATTCACCCATTGTTGTAGTATTTTCCGTCATAATTTAAAAAGATTGTTGTTGGTCTGGTTTTGATTGATGTTTTTAAGATGAATCTAAAACAGAATGTAAGTCTAATGTTTGGTTCTGTGATCAAAGTGTCCGTTCACACTTTAATTTTGAGAGCAAACGACAGCAAAGTGTAAATATAAAAACAATTTTCAGTATGTGTCATATCCAGACTAAAATTATTCTGGAAAAAATCCAGTACATAAAATGCCTTGATATATACAACGGTTGTGAAATAAAGGACATTTGAGCGTAAATTTTCATATTATAATCATGCCATGTTCTGTTTCATCGAAAACTTCTAGATTTGGAATCTGTCGAATCAAGTCTTAGTTTAACTATAGTTAACCCTCATCATCGCTCTTACTGCTTCCTTTTTCTTCAACGCTAGTTCTCGCGATTATTCGTATTATCTAAATTTGGTCGCTCATCCTATGGATTCGCTCATCTTCTTCTAGAAGAATTATTGTACTGAGTTTATCGTGAAGACATAATTATAATTTATTACTATTCATTTTGCAACGATATACAAAAAAAACCTATTTCGATCTCGGCTCTGAACTATAACATAGCGATTTTCATACAGTTCCAATTCAAAAAAGTCAATCTTATTCAAATCAAGTTTTTCATCAACAATATACTAGTTGCTTATCTGATACTCGTATTATCCTAACTATTGCTCAATGTACGATATTTCTGAGAAAAAAAATACTGTGTTAGGATCATTATCAAAACTCTTTTACTAGTATTTCATAAATGGCTTATTGGAATATAGCGACACTGATCAAGTACTATTGTGAGAATAATTCAATGTAGAGACAAGAAAAAAAGTTTCTTCTGTTTTCCCCCATAGAAAAACCATACAGAACACTTTATAAGCAATATTTGATAGCTAAGGTTGATGCATTACGATGCATAAAGAGTTTCAAAACAAGATAAAATATATTGCAAAGAAGAAAACTGCAATTAATATTTAATGTATACATTTTAAAAATATATAGAAATGATCTTCTGAATAATACAATATATTTACTTACATTTCTCAGTTTATTTTACAATGTGATATAAATACTTATATCTGAAGTGTCGCATTACATAGAAAAATCTTCTATCAACACTTTGTATAGATAATTAGGTATACTTACGATGAAAAAATGAATATTGGGAACAAGCTAACTTACGTATTTATATTCCTATCCAATGACGTTAGTGGGTTTTTTTACTTGAGTCAAGCAACTGTTTTATTTCCATACATACCATGATGACACACACATAGGGGAATCACTTTTTCACATATTTCTTTTTTCATCATGCTGCTGCATTATACAGATTTGTCTTTCCTGTGTAAATTTTTGCTCGATATAAGAAAAAATCCAATGTGTTTAATCATATGATATGGTCGTTTTACTGGTTTTTTTTTCTCTTTATTTTGTTAGGTTTTTTCTAATCATGTGTCAATATTTTTGTGCGAGTAATATGGTTCGAATACGTCACGAATTTTCTTTGCCTGTTTTATTTTATCTTTGAGGGTGAGAATGAGTGAATATAACTAATGTGATCGTTGTTTCGTCCTTACTAGAAGATTCTATAGTCGGTTTTATTAACATACTTGTTTAAATGATTAATAAAACAAACTACATAATCTAGGAATTGTATAGAATATATTGAGTACTTGTAGATCATAATGCGTTTAGTGCTAATTATTTAAATAAAAAACAAACATTCATCAGGATATTGCATTATATTTTTAAGCTCAAAGATATAGAAAAATAATCCTACGAGTAAAAAATGAAAATATGACTAAAAGATAAAAATAAACGGCATCAAGATTAGAAGAATGCAAAAATATTATCATTTGATATACCAAACTCATTAAGTAGTTTTCAACACTGTTATCTTATAGATGAACATAAACTGTCTTGCTTAATTTACTCATTTTCTAATGGTAACTCTGTTAAAATATTTTCTAATTAAAAATAATATTCGTCATTGATTTTCACAAATGTAAATCAATTATGTTATATTTGAATTTCTAATTTGAAATAGTATTTAAAAGCTGATTTGATCAATACTTTTACACTCCATATTGACTACCATCGATATTTTTTCAAGGTATTTAATATTAAGCTGTGAATCTTTTTCAATGATGATGATAAAGAGTTAGTCATTCAGCAACATATACAAAACAGTGACTATGATTATTAAAAACCAATCAGTATTGATAAATCAAATTTAATATGCCGACATCCTGTATCATAGTTATTTTATATAATGCCAAAATAACATCCTTTTCAATCTATTTTTATATTCACTCGTATCAATTTTCAATTTTATCCGTCTCTCGAATCACACTACTATATATATACACCATTTAATACTATGAATCTCATAGTGATAGGAATTTTAATGGTTTATATCAGTAATCTTTTGAGAGTATGATGAAATTGAACTATGCCATCAGATGATCGCTGGTAGCGGGGCGTGAAATTTGGTCTTTTAACTAAGATCATATCCAAAAAGATCTAAAACCACCTGAACAGTTTCTTGAGTCAGGACGAAACTGGTGGTCGCATGCATTCGTTTATCGTTATAACTGACGTGACACTAGTTACAGCTGCCTTAGTCTTACCCTCAAGAGTTTTTAAAAAATCGGTTTTTCAGAAAACTTTCTTGGACAAATCAAAAAACTTCTAAGGTTGAAATTTTTAGAGAAGATACATCTTTCAGGGATCTATTTGCAGCGAAAGATTAGGACTCGCAACTCATTTCAATCAAAAGTTATAAGAAATGAAATTTGCTAAAAACTTGGATTTTTATAAATCTTCAATGAGCCATAAAATTTCAATAGTTTGCGACAAAAATTTTATGTAGAGTGAAAGAATCTGATTCACTCAATGTATCGGTGAAAAGTTGCGTTATTATCATTGGTAACGAAACTGAATAAGAACGGTAGTTTCTCTCTCGTAGCTTAAAGACTTCAAAAGGCTTCTAAGATTCTATCAGACTTTAAGATTGAAGTCTCTGCTGTTTCTTCCTCGGAAAATCCTAACCTTCAGCGCACATAGCTATATCTCAATCGTCCTATCAAAAGCACAGGAAATCTTCAACAACAAAAGTACATCACTGTTCAAGTCCGTATGCATTTCGTCACAGCAAAAGCACCCCAAAATTCTCAAATTTTTGGTATACGTCACATGATATGGTATTTTTAAGTTATATCAATGTCTATGTCGTAAATTTTTATTATCGAGTTTACGAATGTTATGATATCCTCATTTTATTTCTAAATTCCAAGAATATGAAAGAATTCAATGAAAAACTTCTAAATTCATTGCTTGCAAGCAGTTGATTTCGACGAATTGATAGTCGCCTTGAAAATTTACGACTGAATTGTTTTTTACATTGATTCAAAATACGAGAAACGAAGAAAAAAAGTCATTTTGCGTTGTGTTTCGTGATTTCTGTTTGAATATTTATCGACAAATAAAATGTGCTGCTTCCTTCGGGCATATTCAGAAACCTTGAACATGAATTGCAAGTAAACAATGAAAAAAGATTAACGAAACATTCTCGTACATCAAGAAGCTCGTGTACAACTGAAATAATGACGACGAAGGAAAACATATAAATATCATTTCAATCGGGCGCACAATATCAACATTTCGACATATTCATCATTGAATGCTTTCAGTCAATTAATAATTTGTTGCAGTTGAAATCATACACGTCTAGGATATAGAATCTTAAAGTAGATACGAGAAATTTTCATCACATTCAAAAGTGATGGCAAGTGCCGATGCTGATTTAAAGCCAAAACGCAGGATTGCACTCGTTATTGGAAACGACGATTATGCTCATATATCTAACAGACTACGGCAATCGGTCAACAATGCTAACGACCTAAGTAAAGCTTTGAAGACGATCGGTTTTGATGTTAGCACGATTATCAATGCTGACTGTAAAAGGCTTTGTCAAGTGTTCAAAACAATAAGCGACGATGCAAAAGATGGTGATCTGATTTTTTTCTACTTTTCTGGTCATAGTCATCAGGTCAACGGCATCGATTATTTGATACCTATTGACGATGCACATCTTGATTCTGATCTGGATGTAATTAATGGCGCTTTGAGTATCCAAGAAAACCTGAATCTTTTGTCAGACACTGCAAAACCCTATGCGATTATAGCTGCTTTGGATTGTTCTAGAATATATCATTTAGGTGGTGCTCGTAAGTAGAAGAGTGAATACGATTTCATGGTGAATCCTTTCGACAACTTGTTCCATTTTTTAGGAGCGCCTAAACCTAAAGGTATTCGTAAACTTAGCCTGCCTCGGGAAGCATTCATTCAGTTTGCCTGCGATATCGATCAAATCTCAGACAATGAGATCGGAAACGATCGAAACACATTGTATACCAGGGCTTTGCTGCGACATATCGTTCGAGAACTTGTTCATGTGAAAGATATTTTTAAGAGTGTAGAAGAAGATGTCTACCAGCAGAGTAATCGTCAACAACGACCTGTATCTGTGAATAGATTATCAAAAAGTTCACAAGTCTTGTTGAACTATGCGATAGGTAAGTCAAGTTTGCCTGTATTCATCGAGGCCATCCCAACAGTATAATCAGCAGTATCGATAAAAGCATTTTTTCAAAGTATCATATAAATTTATAAAATTTTGATAAGATCAGCTTATGCAATAACACTCGTTAAAGGATAAATTAAAAAATGACAACAATACATAAGAAAAATGCATGTTTCTATATCCAAAAGAAGGTTGCTACTAGAGGTGTAAGCCGATGAGTCTGTCGGTGACGGCGGCTGGGCAGTTTGAAACTATAATATTGTTCGTAGACTAAGAAATTTAGGTTATTTCAATATCTGAGTACTGATATCTTCAAAAAGGCTACATCATAGCACTGCATTTTATAGCTTTACTTTATGTCTACGACACGTACGACATATACAGGGGGGTGCAAAAGTCAGTTTACCCAAAAAAAATTAAATATCTCCATTACGGGTCGAGCAAACGAACTGATTTTTTTACCAATAATAGATGCATGTTCAAGCTTCATATCCATAAAGACATGCCTAGAAACAACCTTTATTAAGTATCATTATTGAACTCAACAAGAAAAACTTATTTTTCACAGTTTGAAAAAAAAAGGCACTTGAGCCAAAAAAAAGTTGAATATCTCAATTACGGCTCGAGCAAACGAACTGATTTTTTTACCAATGATAGAGACATGTACAAGCTTTATATCCATAAAGACATGCCGAGAGAAAACCCGTTTGTTAAGTGTATTGTTTTTCATTCTATCTATGAAAAAGTAAAATTAATTTATTGAGGTCATTAGTAATACTTTATAAGGACTCTCTCTAATCTTATCCGTATGGATTTAAAGTGTGAACATGCTTCCATTATTGGTAAAAAAATCAGCCCGGTTGTTCGAGCCGTGGCGGAGATATTTAATTTTTCCTTGGCATCGTGACTTTTATGCCATATTCAGGGTGGCGCAAAAGCTAGTCTACCAAAATAAAAATTGAATATCTCTATTACGACGCGAGGAAACAAGCTGATTTTTTTACTAATAATAGAGGCATGTTCAAGCTACATATCTATAAAGACATGTCTAGAGAGACCCTTTGTTAAGTATCACTATTGATCTCAACAAAAAACGTTTTACTTTTTGACAGATAGAAGAAAAAATAATATACTTAACAAAGGGTTTCTCTAGGCATGTCTTTATGGATATAAAGCTTGTACATGTCTCTATCATTGGTAAAAAAATCAGTTCGTTTGCTCGAGCCGTAATGGAGATATTTTATTTTTTTTTGGGTAAACTGACTTTTGCATCCCCCCTGTAGAAGTGATCTTACGATTAGCAATGAGATTAAGTCAAAAATTATACATTCTGTTAGATGTAGGTGAAGTAAGGAAAAGGTTTTTATAGACAACAGAAGAAAATCTGATGTTTTCTTTAACAAATTATACTTATTATCGATCATTCGGATGTTGCAACATTTTTTCGAGATAACAGTGCTCTTTTCGGGTTCAAAACTGAATCTGTTGTTGAAAATACTTGTTAACTAAGTGTAGAAGTAGCCAGAAATGAGAGAGCAATACAAACAAGATATTTCAAATAAGGAAATGTGTTAATTGATGAGTGTCAAAGTCGAAGTGTATGATAGCAACTAGTATCTAACTTCAGATAATATCCATCTGCAGCAGCAACTGGATGAGCACATGCTATCAAAATTAGTGTATCTTTTTGAACTAACTTTTCATGGAGTTTTTTTTAAACTTTGTAAAGAGACTCGCGAAAAACTCATCGACAGTTTACGTTTCTTATGCGAAAATTTATTGATAAAACGAAGGCCTGTATGAGGGTGTGAACCATATCTAGGTATTTAGAGTTGTACATACTACAGACATATGACTGTCCTCTAATTTTGTAATTGTACCATAAAAAAAATAATCTTCTTGTTCTATTTTGAACTTGATCGAGTAGAAATGCGCACTTATTTATTAAATTGTTGAGAATAGAAGGAAATTTAATAAGTTGATCGGCAGCGGCGGCGACTCTGGGTCTTTCTTTCGTCAGCGGCGACGGCGGCTAAGCCGCTCGGCTTACACCTCTAGTTGAAACCTCTAGATGATACAATAAGGGTTATGGGAATCCTTTATCCCCACTCTCAATTTAAATTCCCAAGGGATAGTAATCTCCCATTTATTGTTTTAGAGAAACCAAAATTACGCACTGAAGATTTCTTATCGAGTGTACCATTGTCACATGAAGAAGAGGATTATTTTAGCGAATGCAAAGAATACTACAACTTGACCAAACAACCATTGATCTGTATTTCTGATGAAGTGCTTGCTAATGATGTTTTTTATTCGCACACCTCACTCAAATTAGCAATCGATGAGAACTGTAACCAATTTGAATTGCAAGCTTTTCTTGACATATTCTGCAAGAAAATTGGTCTTCCCCAGGAATTCCTGACGTTGAAACGAATACAAAAGGGATCAACTGTTCTCGAAGCAGAAATTGCTGACAAATTACAATCAAAAAGCTTAAAATTGAAGTTAAAATTGATCTACAATTCTCTGACAGAAAAACTACGTGAAGAACTCGCTAAAATAAAAATCTTTTTCCTGTTTATGGGCTCAATTGAGTCCTTAGGAAAGATCCAAAAGTTCCGTTCAGAAATCAAAATGAATCCAAAATACAATCGCATATATGTTCAAGGGCGCGATTTTTGGCGAGGTCCTGTTCCTGATCAGTTAGACCGCGGAGGCAATCCATACTTTTGCCCCATCGGATGGAGCCGATGGTCTTTTTATGTAATCGATAATTTTTATGAGAAATTTAAAGGATGGTCTATCTGTTACCATGGCACAAAGTTTTGTTACGGCTTAGCAATATTGCTAAGTGGTCTGAAACCAGCAGAAAGGGCAGCACACGGTCGAGGAATATACGCAACTCCATCTATCAACTATGCATGTCATCCACGATATGCCGAGGTCAAATTAATCCAGTCATCAACAAATAATAAATTCTTCAAAAATGGCACATACGTTCAATTTGTTCTGGAATGTCGTGTTCATCCAAATAACATACTCCTGAAAGGACCAGAAACATTAGATGCATCGAGTACTACGATTGATTATAATATCAATAATGATGTTATTGAATGGCTCATCAATCACCAAGGAAAAGAAATGGTTGATTTCAATGATCCAAATGCGTCAATTGTTTGCACAGGGATCATGGTGAGAATTACTGACCAACATCCTGGTCTTCTACCTCAGTCACAGTGGTGGCATCATTCACATTTGTGCGATTACAAGGGATGTTGTCTATTGGATATTGATGTTAAAACCTTACAACGGCTTAAAAAGAGTGATATTCAATGTAATATTATCTACGATTAGAATCGTTCGTGAGAGTATTTATTTATTGATTGGTAATGCATATTGACAGAGTTTCTGATGCCTATAGATTTCAAAGCAGTTGCCATAAAAAATAAAGAATATCTTAATTATTATTATCACCATGAAGGTGAACGTGATTTTTTAATAGCAGGATCCACATTGCGAATTTTCTTGAGTGCTGTCTAAGATCATAGAGAAAAGAATCCGATGAATATCTGGTCTTTTTCTGCTGACACAGACGAACATTGTGATCGATGCATATCACTAGTTAGCATATTAATCAGTATCAGATGTTGGATATATCCCTTAGAGAATGGCTCGATATGAGGTTAGGCTTATAAAAGAACGTATTTGAGTATTTAAAATTGTCTTAAAACAAAGTGTGAAGAAAATTAACGAAATGGTGAAAGGTTGTGATTGAATAGGAATGAGTGCATGTTTCTATATCTTTGAATTGTTCTGAAGGAAAGATTAGTATTTGTTTTTTCACGAACCGATTTTACAAGTCTTGCATAGTTAATAGAACGTGCACGACGATTATGAGTACGCATAATCTTCATAATGAATTTATAAATTTGTTTTTTATTTAATGTGGTGGTCGTCCTGAACGATGAAACATTGCCATTATATCGATTATATCACTGCTTCATCGTTGCAGGACCACCTGGAATTTGGAAAAAATTACCAACAGAACAAAAGCTGAGATTCAGTTGATTTCGAATATAAAAATCGATGACACGTTCATTTAAATGAAAAGTCATAATATCGAGATGAATTGCGCATTATCTGATGTTTAATAATCAATCAATAAAGCTTCTTGTAATCAGATAGGATGGCTTTTCGAAAATACTACGGAAACAAAGGGAATAAATTATCAATCGTTACGATTTGCTATTGAACTATAGCTGAGTTTATCATTAGTTTCAGTGATCAATATTGATAGATAGTGTTGTAATTGTAATTAAGATATTTCTAAAGGAACGGATGCTACATGGCTGATGATATTCACCAATACAATACATTATCTTCCTTCTTCAAAGTATATATGATATAAAAGTATTTGTGCACTCTTTTCAAAAATATATTTATTGACAATCCTTTTAAGATTCATTGAATATATTCTGCTCGCTGAATTCCAGTTTTAAACAAAAAACATATCAACTTGCCTAATTCTTCGAAATTTTTGCAATAGTCTCAAAGTTTGTTTTGTTTCTTATTTTTTTTTATACTAAAGAGTTGATCATGTCAATTAGATTTATATATTTATAGTATCTGAGATGCTCTATTAGATAGAAAAAAGTTTTGAAAAATTCCTATACTATAATGAAATGCGACTCTAGATAAAAAGCAGTGCAAGACTTATGACGTTCACTGTATATATTCATTTTATATTCTTTTATGAACTATGCTTTACTGGCATTGTTCAATTGACGTCTGTCTGGTAGGTGTAAGTCGTACCGTGCGAATTTCCAACTCATACAACTGAGATAATCTTTCAAAATTTGCCAAATGAATCTCAACAGAAAGATTTGGCATGCTCTTCAAGGTACTCTACTCTGTTTCATTATTATAGTATTCCTATAATAAATGTTAAAATACATCGTGAAAGGTGATTGCCTTTTATTTTTTCTATATAACTCATTAAGCAGAGATACACATATTCATACAAATCAATATTTCAAAGAGCATCCTTTCTATATGATTTAAGTCCTGCCTTCTCCACACAATGCTTTAGATCACTGCCCCAATCGCTAAATCGCTCCTAAAGATCAGCTGAGGGATTAGACAGCGAAGTTTACGAACTACAGAATAAAGACGGCGTCAAACTGATCTTGTGGAAAGACAAAAAAGATGTGTCTAGGTAGTATCCACAAGACCGTCCCACTCAGCAAACTCGATTACAATGAAGGAAGATTAGGAAGTGATTTATCTGATCGGCTATCATCCTACTACACGTGTCTCAGCCGGTCAATAAAGTGGTATCGGAAGGTGGCATTTGAATCGCTTTTCGAGACGGTGCTAGTCAATAGCTATTTGGTATATAAAGAAAACTATGCCACAAGCTAAAAGTAAATATTCTACACTTTTGCGAAAGTCTTGTTCAATTTTTACTGCTTGCCATGTTGTTCGAAAAGCTAAAGTCGGATGTGACACAGAAACTGTCTGCCCAAGCAAAATGTTAGCTTGCTGATCACAAGCTTGAAGAATGAGAAGCAAGCCTGGTAACAGCAAAAATAAAAATAAAAACGTTTTGTTGCGATTGTGACAGGTTTTTTTATCTTGATTGTTTTAACGAGAAACATTTCGATATAAAATAAATGATCCAAAAATAGCTATGACAAAACCGAAAGCACGTATTGTGTGAGATGCAGCTTACAAATAAAGAGAAAAGGTGTTTTTCTGTTTGATTTCTTGAGAACGTACAATAAGACCCACTGATGGGTCTTATCGAATCGAATGGGTTAAGATTAATCACATTCAGACACTATTAGAACAATCGACACAAATACTGTCAACAACATGCTCAAACACAACATTTCAAGCAAAATCCTTATGTCTTACATAATATTTTTATTTGAAATTATCGTCCTTCAAACTAGAATTAAATTCTGCATCCATCACAATCAATTAGAGGATTATGACAAGTCGATGAAAGAATGTCAGCAAGAAAAAATCTAATCCATTACTGACTTTTATTATGTTTAAAAAATTTTATTGTAGACAGCTATCAAAATGTAAATCTACAAAGTGTTTCTTACTCATTTGAAATAACTGAAACATTTGTAGATCCCATTTATATAGTTTTCATTTTAAAAAAAATACTAAGAAATAAAAAGTAAAAGTTCAGAAGAGAAATGATGACCTTAATGATTTTATATATTTAATATTTTAATGTGAAATTTAAATATAAATAATTTAATAGGACTTGTTTTTAATCAAATAATAATAGATTTATTTACTTCGCATACTGATGATGAGATCTGAAGTCTCAATAGCTCTATTATATATTATTTGGATTCGTGATAATTTTTGATTCAATTACTTATAAATAATATTCTTTATTCTGCAAAGTTAATAAATCTATTATTATTTAATATGAAATAAATATTTTTTTCTTTACTGACAAACAGATGGTCTTAAAATGAATTATTTATCCTCAAAGGATTAAAGTTAATTGATTAAAATCGAAAGTTACATATTTTTATGTGATCGAAAGATTTAACTAGAAATTTTTTCAATATACATTTGATCTACAGAGTTTAATTCCGTTCCTAAACTATTAAATAGGTTATTTTCCATTGAGAAATGTTTAGATATTTTAACGTGATCTTTACAATCTACCATAAACATATAATTAATTGATTATTTTTGATAATTTTGTTATCGTCGTTTCTTTATTTTTTCCGTTTGTTTATCTTCTATCATCTACCTGCAAATTTGTATATTTATTTCAATTGAACTCATCATTTTGCTTTAATCTTATTATCATTCTTAAAATATATTGAGAATATTAGTACATGTGAGAAACGAAAAATAACTTATATTCTATGGTAAATATTTATCCTCGCGACAAAAAATAGTTGCACTCTGTATTTCTCATTTATTGTCACTATAAAAAGACATTTATTTAAAACCAATTACATATTCTGAATGTCTGTGAAGTTTTCTATCATCCTGTATATGTACTTATTTCCTTCTATTCATTTATTGAAAAGAAAATTTGACTATATTGAAAAAAATTTTCAACCGACAGGTATTAAAAATCAACATTTTTTTGTTCTTGTTTTTAATTATTACCCCCATAGAAATAAATTATATAAAAGGAATTATACTATTTGATAGCACATGAAGTTCTCTATCATTGTATGTATTATATAAATAGTCACGTGGACAGACACGTGACTGTCCATTGCCCAGTATTTCGTGTACATTCTAGAACTTTTTATGATTCTCTATATCTCTTTCTGATGTTCTCGAATGTTCCGTTTTTAATACTACATATACTAGTTGTTGTCACTGTCTCTCATAATATTTGTCTTTCATTTTCTCAGTCAAATCATTAATTCATTGGTAATGAGTAGCCATTTATCAACTGGTGATCGATAGCGAATTATTTCGATCAAGATACGACTCCGAATCAAATAGCATCTGTTATTAATTGTTCGCGACGAACTGTTTTTAATATTTTATGATTATTTTGTGAAACAAAAGATGTCATCGAACGAGAAGAACATGGTCGTACTTTATTAAACAATGGAAAACGAATTCGGCACAACACAATTATATGTAGAATGATAGAGAGCTTCATGTACTATCAAATAGTATAAGTCCTTTTATATAATTTATTTCTATGAGGGTAATAATTAAAAACAACAGCAACTTAAGTCAAATGACAATGATTATTTTAGTGGAAGGTTTGATCATTTTATTATTAACTTATTTGTTTCGATCCAATGATAATGAAGATTCATCGATTCCACATGCTACATATGAAAGTTATCCTATTATTGATCATTTATTACGTTTTCTACATGACCGAAAAAAACTCTCAGTGGAATGTCATCAATGATCCGATGAATGTTTTCGAATTCGAGTGTTCAATCAATACTTTACAATGATATTATCTCATGCAGTCATCATTTATATGTTCAATATTTGAAAAATCGAAAAGATTTACGTCCAATAATTGTTGCATTTATATATTAAATACGGCAATCAATGAAAAATGATAAAACAACATTGAAATAAGATGGAAATGAATTAAAACGGATATCAATTGGTTTACTAAAATTTAGTCATCATATATTTTATGAACCTTCAAATCTTGCATTAATTACTGATATTGATGTATTTTCACTTACAAATAATTTTCGTTTATTTTTATGTTCTCATTTGAACGAATCATTGTTGAAAAAAATCCGAATCCACCAGATTCATCGTAATTTCATCAAAATCGTTTAACTATACTCTCTTATCATTCACATTGGTTAACGGAAAAAGATTATGATCGTCTTTTAACAGACTACTTTTCCTATTTTACCTATATTATATGAAAAAAAAACTATGAGATGTCTAGGAACGGCGTGAAAGGTTCGAAGCAGGCGCTTAATCCAAAAATCGACGCATGGTCAGGAAAAAAACGACATAAAAGGACGATATCGTTTACATGTACATGCGTTTATTTTTGTTTTACATCGAAGAAAGAATCGAAAAAGATAAAACTATATAGTGTAGTATGATAAAAATAACGTGGGCAAAAAATATTTATCTATCCTACTCATTATGACGTGTATGAAATAGTATGATTGATCGTTCCACGTAAACAAACATTACTTAGAAAAAAAGCCCACTAATTTCATTGAATATAAATACGTAGGATAACTTGCTTCTAACATACATAAAAATAACTTCAATATATTTCAGTGTTAATTCTCATTGTAAGTACGTCTGATTATTTGTATATCGATTTTTCTATGTAATCCGATACTTCAGACATAAGTATTTACATTAGAATTCGAAATTACTATTTATACCACGTTGTAGATTACGCTTCAAATGGTAAGAAAATATATTTCATCCTTTGGAAGTTCGTTTCTCTATATCTTTAAAATATATACACTAAGCATTAGTCGCAGTTTTCTTCATTATAATATGTTTCATCGTATTTTGAAACTATTTATGTATCTTTATATAAAGTTATTCTCAAAAATGTTGCATGTTGAGCAGGATGAATGTGATATTATCGTAAAAATTTTGTCTTTAGCATAATTTTCTGTTTATATAGTAGAGCAATAGTTAAGATAATATGAGCATGAGATAAGTAACTGGTATATTGCTGATGGAAAAACTAGATTTCAGTAAAATATCTATTTTGTTCAGAGTGTAGCTCCGAGTTGAGATTGAAATCGCTCGTTCCTAGGAACAACATCTACGGCTTCGGAATGAATTTTCTTCTCGAGTATACAACGATAGATATTCCTTGTTTCAAAAAAAGACCATCGTTTCTCACTACCTAGATGGAATCAAAATTCCAAAGTAACAACTTGAAATATCGATTAGCCTTAGGATAGTGAGGAACTTTTGACCATCAGTGTATGTCGAAGCAAAGTCTAGCCGTTGAAGTTAATTCTATCAAACGAATGTTTCCATTTGCAAGTTTACATAGCTAGACTATTGAGAAGAATATATACATACCTAGATTTTTCCTATTTTTTTGAAGAATTCGTAATCGCAGACCAGCAAAAGATATTTGTCCAACCCTATCTCAAACTTAGATAATGTGTTTTTTTTAAAATAGTTTCGAAATCAGATTATTTAAATCAATTACTGAAGTAATTAGTCTTTACAAAATTAGTTATTTAAAAAGAACATATTGCAGAGATAATCGAAGATATTCATGATATCTTACTTTTTCTTATGATATTTATGAAAAGAAAAATATATCGAATCAATACTAAATATGTTAAATCTCACTCTCACTCTTGTGAGCATGCAACATTGAGAACTTTTCAACACGACTGAGAAATTACATCATCGAAAAATTGAAAATAAATACAAAGGCACTACTCTTCTTTAAATACCGAAAAACTAAAATATGTTTATTAATAAGCATTGATTTCAAATAATTAAAAAAATATACAAAACTATATATGATAGAGTCAGTCATAAATTTTCTTATTTTGTTTAATATATAGAATGATGATGGAACGAATAAATTTTAGATAAATTCCTAGCAATTAGACCAGAAAAAAAGATCAAGTAAAAAACATTATAACAATTATTGAACCATAAAACGGTTGGTAGCGTCATCTAGAACTTAACATGAAGGATTGATTGTATATTATGATAGGGTAGCTAATCATATATTTAACACGCTTCAATAATATAATATAAACACAGTATGTTTATGCTGCATCACATCGTACGTAGATGCCGTTTTCAAATCAAAGAATGTTGTATACGATCGTTTACATAATGCATTCTTTGATCAAGAAAGTAATCAAGTGTGAAGCGAGTAGATTATTTATTTGGTCATAAGATAAAAATAAAGAAAGCGTCTTATGACATCATTTATGATAGAGAATTATTCAGTATAAAGAGATACAAATACGCAATATATGTGTATCTTATCTATTATATGATAAGAGTGACGAAACTAATTGTGGGTGATATTTATTTTATCTATATATAACGTAAATTTTTTTTGGTTAAGATAAGAAAACGTGAGAGAATAAAATTGCACTTCTATTTTTATCTATTTCATTGTATTCATTTATTCTTTTTTTCATAACTTCAGTTTAGTAACTAATGGGTGGTGATACCGTAGGTGAAATTAATTTCTTGGATCATACAACAGATGGTCGTCCACCATGGACAGATGCTGATACCAAATTTGCTTCACTTTTAACGAATTATGCATTAGAACCAACTCAAGTTACCATACATGATTTACGAGGTAAAGAGAATGATGTCAATCTCGACACTAATGCTTTTGAAATCATGAAATATGATGGTGATATACACGATGTATTTGATACCAATAGTGAAACACAACAACGTTATTTCGAAGAGATTGCTACTATAATCAAAAATCGTCTAAACGCTTCTCGTGTAATCGTTTTCAATCATATAATCCGCTTTCGAGGAACACCACGTACTGCCGATCACGTTGATGATAATCACAGAAATCCTGTTTTCTATCCTCATATAGATAATGATCCGGGTGCGGTTCGTTGTAAAATCGAAGAAGTACTTGGCGATGAAGAAGCTAAAAAAGTGATGAAGAATCGTTTTCAAATAATTAATGTTTGGCGTCCATTGGGTCCTAATCCTGTAGTAAATAATCCTCTAACTATTTGTGATTATCGTTCATTAGATCTCGATCATGATATTCATTTAGTAAAAGTTTACAATTCAAAGGCTACTGTTTCATCTTACATGCTATCTCGTAATGTTCAAGATGCTCAAAAATGGTATTATCTCAGCGAAATGCGATCAAATGAAATGTTCGTTTTTAAAACCTTTGATAGCAATCATGATGTTGCTCAATTTGGTGCTCATACAGCTTTTACCAACAAATCTATTACTTCAATTGATTTTGAACAAATTAGTATTGATGTACGCTGTATCGTTTTGTATGATGAATAAAAAAAATAAATCTTAATTAACAATTTGTCATAATATAATTCAAATCATTTTCTGTAATTTCATTTATATTAATAAAATAAATTGTAGATAACATTAGAATCATATTAGATACAAAATAAAAATTAGATGCGATCTTATCGATGTAGAACAAAAAGAGAAACCATCCTATTAGATGATGATTATTTTCGATTAGGCATGGACAATTGAAAATTTGTCTATATTATTGATCGAGCAATGAATAATGTTCAACGATGGAAAAGTTCAACATCCATCTGGTTTTTTATTTATAAGTTCCATTATTTTTTTTTTCATTTTCTTGATGATATAGAAATATATTAAAAAATTCTTTTGACAAAAGATTTCATTTTTTTGAAATTATTTCTGAAAAAATAAATGAAATGAAAACTAAAAAGTATTTATTATTAAGAATTTTTTTTTTGAAATTTAATTATTTAAATTATTCAAAAGTAAATAAAAAACGATTTATTTTAACAAAATAAATAGTAGAGAATCTTATGAGAAAATAAGAACTGTTTTTTTTTTTTGCTGACAACTAGCTCATACCACTATATTATAAAGGGTGAAGCATTATTACATTTCACTTTATTATAACTTAATATATTGTATTAAAAAAAAACATCTAAGCACAAGATGCGATGTGAAACATTTTACAGTTTATAAAGAACTACTTGTTTTATAGTTACACTTTTGATGATGCTTAATAAAAGAAGAAGTCGTTTTTTTATTACCTGATATGCTTTATTAGAAAATAAAGAATTTCTTGAACACAATAACATTATTTAGCACGTAATATTTGCATAATATAGACTTGATTGTGGCTGAAACTTTTTTCACAAATTAAATATAAGCTTTTAATACTTAATATACTATATCGTCGAATAGTACGTATTGGTACTTTTCTATTCAATTGAGATTCAATATGTGCTTGCACTAACTTGCATACATTTAAAATTCATAGATTTAACAAATTCTAAAATGTATTGTTTGACTTCTTGCAAAGTCATAGTATATGGCCGACAATCTTCTGATTTCGAATTTGATGAAATAACAGTACCATTCCATCATTTATATCAATGCATGATCAACCTGTAACTTTAAACCGTTTAGCTAATGATTTAAACTACCAACCAACAACTCCAGGACGATATTTTTCAAGGACATTGTGATTGAACTGAAATGTGTATTTATAATATTTATGAGTAATCATAAATTTACTTATTAGTGTGTGAAAGCGAATTTCCAAATGAACAAAATTTAAAATACAGTAGGTGATGAATTTATTTTTTTGATTTCATTTTAGTCAGTCCTTATGCATTCATATATATACAAGTTCAGCACTTGGATGTGAATATATGAATGAAGAAGAAAGAGAGAAAAAAGACTGAACAGAAGACGCAGCCAGTAACATCACATGCGATTGATACAATATGTCACAAGATGCACTACAACTCATACTTCTTCGCTATAGTTCATATATTAATAAATAAAGAAGATATAGACAAAACAAGGAAATGACGAAGAGGGGGGGGGGGCAATTAATTGGCCCCCATAGTATAATTATGAAGTATATGATATCCTTGTTTGTGAGAGTACACAGAACAGACAAAGTTAATTTGTGCGAATGACAAATTCAAATTTATTTACCAGAGCGGATGGAATAATAGACTAAAGGTATAGAATAATAATCACAATTACTTAAGTATAATGATGCACCTTTTCATAGTATTACATTAGAAAGTTGAATTCAACTATTCGATTCTTGAAATCAGTGGCGTAGGCAGCCCTAGGTTGTTGCCCAATGCCAAAAAATCTTGATATATGTGTGTTCACACACTTAAGTGATATTATTTTAGAATTCCCTCCCTATAGTGATTTAATCAAGTGATCGAGAAAAATCAATTAAAGATCTTTTCTAGTGAAGTGACTGTCATAATTCACAATAATAACAATTTAACAGCATTTTTTCGTGAAAACACTTGTCAGACTGCTTTAAGTTCCCTAATAAAAGACATAAACGCATATTTATCTACTTTTTCTAAGCACATAGAATTGTATCAAATAGAATCAATTGTAGTGATTTAAGCTAAACACTTTAACAACAGCAGTAATGGTAAGACATTTGCAATTTAATAGGTACAAAATCCATTTCATGCGTAAATGAAAATGCTGTGAACATACAAGTCGCGTATAAGAAGTAATTATAAAAGTATTAAAATCTTCAATTCAGAAGATGTGAAGATGACTAAAAATCACAGCTGTATAGAAAAATATCTTTAAGCTTGAAAAAGATTCACTGAAGATAAACTAATACTCTTTCTTATCTGATGAAAAAAAGACACCGAGATATTTATCATTATCTAAATGAAATAGGTAGACTAACATTTGTTGTCACCACTCTTTATTGAAGAAGAATGATGATGATTAGAATTGTCAGATAAGTCAAACAAATTGTTGACTGCACGGTCAAAGGAGACAATGGTACATATTTAATGTCGTTGATTGATGTAACAAAGACAGTGATATTGTTGAGAACTACATATGCAATCATTTCTATACTGTAAAAATTGTATATCGGAATGTCTGGTGATAAAGGAAAACGTGGATTACTTGATTCATTTGTTACTGTTACAAAAAAGATATTACACCAGTTTCATCCGAACAACTCGAACTCGAACAATCTAAATTTAATCAAACTAAACTTGTCACTCTTGATGCTACTCAAGAGACTGATGGTGAATTGGAAGAACCAGAAAAGACCGATTCTACTGATGTAAACCGAAATTTCATTGTTATTGATTTTTATCCCGAAACTCATGACAACGATATTAGATTTCAATTATCGTTATACGATACACTCACCAACGAAACAAAATATCGACTTCTTAGCAAACCATTTCGACCCAATAAGACATATATATATTTCCAAATCAAGTTGGAAAAGACAGAATAATTCGTCGATTTATGGCTAACTAGTTAGGCCAATATTCCTTTCGATCGTACTCGCCATTTTACGAAGAAGCATTCTGCTCACCTTGTGCTCTTTTTTCACCTTTAGTTTCAACACAATCTTTGTTCATTAATCCATGTTCTCAATATCATCAATTAAAACATTTTTCTACTCTTGTTAAAATTCATCTCAATTCGAAGAATTACAAGTTACCTATTGAACGTACTACCAACTTTATTTGGACATTCGAAAAACCGTCTTCAAGTATTGATTATCAGTTCGCATATTAGGATCTTTCTACAATTGCGATCGTGCCAGGCACTATCAAGAGATAATCAAATGTTCTTGGTAATAATGGGAGAGTTTTTTTGATTATGAACAACAAAATGTTTGATAATTTTAACGGAAGTCTTTGCTGCCGATTTTGGTGAATCTTCTTCCAATTTCGGAGAATTTTGGACAAATTCTCTCCGGATTTTGACGAATTTTAGAAGAATTTTTCCTTCAAATGAGAGAAAACTTTAATCGTATTTTCTCTTAAAATCGGAGAAAACTATTACCAGAAGCAGAGGGAGGGGTACCTTCCCCTTCGCCTCCCTCATTCGCGCCGCCGCTGCATACGATGAAATAAGATCAGAGAGTATTGAATGCGTATTGCTACCCATTCATCTTAGATGTATAGTATAAGCACTACAGCGTAATCTCAAGAAAAATATATGTCTAACACTGCTTATTTCTAGGTGAAGATGTCATGTCAATTCGGGAACATCCCAATGCTGTTGAAATGCTATCCGAATCTAATTTTATTTCAATTTTAAAACAACATATCGATGCTGGTGATCAGCGTCTTCAAACTCATCTTGAAAAAGAAACTACTGATTTATCCAACATTGAACAATAAGTTTTTCTTGTTCGATTTATTAATTCACATTCAAATGGAATTTGTGAAGATTTTCTTACATTTACACCGACTATCTCTTCAACTAGTGAAGCCATTACTGATCACATTTTGACAAGTTTAAAACAATATAAACTGAAGCCGAATACATGCATTGCAGTTCTCACACCTTAAATCTTTCTCTTGTCGATTTATGTACAAATTGCTTTTATGATATTCAAACAGGATATATTGTATTGTTTCTCTTGCAGCTCAACACCAGCCCACATCATGTTACGTTAAATACTGATGACATGATAAACAAAAACAAATCGATGTTTACCTGATTCGAACAAAATTTAAACCCAATTGAGAAATATTTGCAACATACACAGAATCAAGCAATATTTGTGGATGCTAAAGAAATGATTTCTGCACGAAATTGATATCATGATAAAGTTATGTGCGCCTTACTACATCGCGAATGAATAGATTGGTCATGTACACATCAATCGAACCAATGACACATAGTAATGAGCAGAAAATTAATCATAGATACAGTGATCATCGCATCAATAGTCGTTGAGATGAGATAACAGAAAAAAAACAGTGTTAATTGTTGATAAAAACTGAAGACATGTATTGTTAGTGCAGATGCTTTTCAATAGTTAATGTGGTGCTTCATTAAAATATGGTGTCAAGCGTGACTATATTAAAGTACATAATATTAATATTTGAATACTGTAGGAAGCTCGAGAAAGTGCGAAGTACATCAATCATCCATAAACCGCCGTATATAAGGATAGAGCTCGAACTCAAGTTTCATTACAAGTCAACGAATCGAGGACGCGTTCGTACTTGTAAATATAGTTCATTTTGATCCACATACATCATAAAATAGCCCAAAATCATAGTAATGATGTTATCTCAAGTCTCTTGTCATGTCTGTCCAGCGATGAGAAGCAATCATCTATTCTGTTTTCTGCGAGCTCGAAGCATCTTTTCCAAAATTTACAATGAGTCTTCCAATATTTTCTTTCTTGGTTTATCATTTTAACTAAAACTAAAATCAAATTCATCCAGTTCGCATCTTTCGAATAAAAAAAATATTACGACTTCTAGCCTTTAGAATACCGACAATATATAGTACGACTTTTTTCAGAAACTTTTACAATGTTCCTTATGTGTGACAATGACTATTTATATCCACGAACTTTTGCTAAATTCTTATCTTGTATTATAAATCATACTAAATATATCGGTTAGTTCAAGAAATCGCATGCCATTTTATAATCTCTCTTTTAATTTAAGTTTCATCATTGAATAATTAAAGAATAACAGAAAAACTTTAACAGCAAAACATTTTAAAAAACTCTCTTGTACCATCAAATGATTAAACTTTTGTTTATTAGTCTAGCTCCAAAATGGAATATTATCTGCTTCGTGAAAATTCATTTCCAACTGTTCACGTTCCATTTACGTAACCTAACCAGAGGAAATTTCTCTATACACATCCTCAAGCATTCTTTGTAACCAAAAAATATTCTTTTATATGAATTTATTTTTATTTTCAAACAAATACAAAAAATCAATTAGAATTTCTTCTTGACAAATTCAAATAATCATTTGTAAAATCGAAAAATTAGCATGATTTGCAGGCATTGAATGTTGTAGTACTTCAAGAACACGCTCAAGATGTGGAACTACTTTTGATTAATCCTCCATGTCGAACTATATTTATCTAATAGCCTGCTAAGAAGTAGCCAAATCAGAATGATTTGGAGGAAGAACTTTTTGTTTCATTTCGATTGCTTTTTCAAAATACGAAAGTCCTTTCGAGTCTTCACCCATCTTCCTATACACTAAACCGATGTTGTTATAAGTAGAAGACAACTGGAGATGATTTAAGGAAGAGCTTTTTGCAGATTTTCAAGTACTATTTCATAGTACGAAAGTGCTTTGGAGTAGTCATCCATGTCTTCATATAACCCTCCAATGTTATTGTATAAAGCGCCCAAATTATGATGATTTGTGGGAAAAGTGTTTTGTTGAATTTCAAGTGCTTTTTCAAAATATGAAACTGCTTTCGAATAGTCACCCATGTCTTTGTACGACGCTCCGATGAAGCTGTAAGAAATACCCAAATCAGGATGATTTGTGGGAAGAGTTTTTTGTCGAATTTCGATTGCCTTTTCAAAATACGAAAGTGCTTTTGAATATTCATTCATCATGTAATACATTACTCCGATATTGTTGTAAGAAATAGCCAGATCAAGATGATTTGTGGGAAGAATGTTTTCTTGAATTTCAAGTGCTTTTTCACAATATGAAACTGCTTTTGAATATTCACCCATCTCGCTATACACTGCTCCGATGTTGTTGTAAGAAAGAGCCAAAACAGGATGATTTGTGGGAAGACTGTTTTGTTGAATTTCAAGTGCTTTTTCATAATATGGAAGACCTTTCGAATAGTCACCTATATCTTTATAGAACTCTCCAATGTTGTTGTATGAAGCTTCCAAATGAGGATGATTTGTGGGAAGAGTGTTTTCTTGAATTTCAATTGCTTTTTCGTAACATAAAAGTGCTTTTGAATATTCATCCATCTTGCTATACACTACTCCGATGTTGTTGTAAGAAAGAGCCAAATTAGGATGATTTATGGGAAGATTGTTTTGTTGAATTTCAAGTGCTTTTTCACAATATGAAAGTGCTTTTGAATATTCACCCATCTTGCTATACACTGCTCCGATGTTGTTGTAAGAAAGAGCCAAATTAGGATGACTTCTGGGAAGACTGTTTTGGTCAATTTCAAGTGCTTTTTCATAATATGAAAGACCTTTCGAATAGTCACCCATATCTTTATACAACTCTCCAATGTTGTTGTAAAAAAGAGCCAAATCAGGATGATTTGTGGGAAGAGTGTTTTCTTGAATTTCAATTGCTTTTTCATAATATGAGAGTGCTTTTAAGTATTCATTCATCTTGTGATACACAGAACCATAACAGGCGTAGGTAGCAACCAAATTAGGATGGTTAGTGGGAAGCGTTTTTTGATAGATTTTCAATGCTTTTTCATAATATGAAAGTGCTTTCAAGTATTCACCTGTGTTTTCGTAGATTACACCTATGTTCCTGTAAGAAGTAGCCAAATCAGGATGATTTAAAGATAGAGCTTTTTGATAGATTTCAAGTATTTTTTCATAGTACGAAAGCGCTTTCGAATGTTCACCCATCTTGTAATACACTGCTCCAATGTTACTATAAGATACACTCAAATCTGGATGATTTGCAGGTAGAGTTTTTTGATAGATTTCAAGTGCTTTTTCGGAATACAAGAGTGCTTTTGAATATTCATCTCGCTTCAAGTACAGTGTACTAATATTATTGTAAGTAATCGCCAACTCAGGATGATTTGAAGGTAGAGCATTTTGATAGAATTCCAATGCTTTTTCATAGTACGAAAGTGCTTTTGAATATTCACCCATGTTGTGGTACACAGATGCATGACAGGCGTAAGAAATTCCGAAATTTAGATGATATGGTGGGAGAGTTTTGTGATGAATTTCAAGTGCTTTTTCATAAAATAAGAGTGCTTTTGAGCTTTCACCCATGTTCACGTACACTAAGCCGATTCCAACGAACGAATTAGCCAGATTTTTTTCATGTGGACACAACATTTTGTTATAAATTTCAATTGCATTCTGGTAAAATGTAATTGCTTCTTCATACTTTGTTTGTTTATTCTTGATTAATCCCATCGTGTGATATAAATGTGCTTTGTCATACTCATCTGTTGTCTGTTGAAGTAGAATGTTATATAATTCTTCAGCTTTGTCGTACTGACCTAGATTTATCATTAATCGGCTAAGTCGAAGCCAACCTGGTGATGTTTCAGTTTGTTTACGTATGCATTCAGTTAAAGTGTGAAGCTGAGGATCATTATCACTAGTTAACGTTAAATCCACTTGCCAAATTCGATTATTTTCTTCAATTTGTTTTATCTGCACAATACGAAAAACGGAATGCATAGAGAATAGTATTTCTTCTTCGGTCTGAAAACAACTGACGTTGCGAACATTAGCAAACGGTGTCGAAGATATGCAAGGATTAATAGTGATTTGAAAGAGAACACCTATCAGCTTCGAATCAATTGCATTGCTTTCTGCGTAGATGAGAGATACCGCTCTATCAAGACTTGTCGACAAGAAATTATTGAACGACATCAATCCACCCTTCGTTTTCATTAATTGTTCAAAATCCGTTGTAGATAAACCTTGACCACGATATACAGTAAGTGAATCGGAGTGGTGATTTTTAGGGAACTGTTCTAAATGAAGTTCATCGATATGTTGGTGAAGGTCGCGTACAAAAAATCCCATTTTAATAATAAGATCCACTTCCATAGTGCGTAATGCTCTATTGATCATCGAATAAAGAAAACAATCAGATGTATACCACCAGACTGGTCGATGAAGATGGTATTCGTTTTCAATCTTATCAATGTTCTTCAATTGGATATCATTATCAACAAACTCTTTACGATAATACGTTAAAAAATCCGTAATATGTTTCTGGCCGAAGTCAATTGTAAGTAAAATTTCTTTCAGTAATTGAGTATACATGAAGGATTGATCGAGTTGATCGAGAGTTTGTTTGGAAGCGTCATCAGTTGCCTTGATAAAACTGATAGAGACTGCATTTTGATCGCAATGAAGAGCGTCTTGTTTTAGTGCTTTGCAGATCGATGTAATATCTATGAAAACATCTTTCACCTTGAACCATTGTTCTGCCCATTTTGTATGTTGTGTCTTATTATCACAAAAAATATAAATGGAGCTAATTTGATCAATGTCCTGAACTAACGGAACAATAGTTTGACTGGATAGTCCGGAAACAATCATCAATACCATTTCTTCTTTGATGTCGGTGACGAAATCTATGCATTCATCGCTATCCGTAAATGTATTGACGTTGTTCACGATTTGCCGCAATTGACCGATGATGTTGTGATAATCATGGTTATTATTAATTTCGTCGATACTTTCATGCAGCCAAACGAGAACGAAGTTTTGAACTATTCGAGCATTTGGTAATCGGCGTGGTTTTATGCTACAAAACTCCCTTGATGCAGTAGTAGATGACGAATCTTCGTTTTGATCCATAAGTGTACGATTTTTGTTGATTGAAAAAATGATTCAGCTAAATCTACTAAAATGGGAGCTTTGCGTTGAAAGAGTTATTGTTGTTTCTTCAATAATATGTAAGGTACTCGCAGCAAAAAATTCAAGTAAAAACTTTTTCGTGTTATTGTTCACGTCATTTGATAAGGCATGAGCTACTGTTCATGAAAATCTACTTTTTAGTCTTACTAAATACTTGTTTTTGGTTGAAAATTACGAAATACTGGAAAGGTATCCCTTTTCGAAAAATACGCAAAACTTTTGACTTCGTTCTTTTTTGAATTTTCGAAAGTATTATTTACCGATTCAGCATCAAAAGCTGAATACGATAGTTTTTCAATGTAAGTAATGAAGTCAAATATCTCATGTCATTCGACTCATCGCAACACTGGACGCAGAAGTACAGTCTGTTTCTTTGTCTTTTCTTTTCTTGTTCGACGAATATCGTGTCTAATATGATGATAGAGTGAAAGATAAGGTCGTTCTTAAATAAAATGCGTCTCTTATGCTTAAACCAAGCGAAAATCTGTTCATATACATAAAATCTGATAAGGAATTGAGCGCATTTTTTTTTCGGTCTTCGGATAATCGCCAAAGGGTTTCTGAAAATCCTTTTCTTAAAAAATTGTAATATAATGATATGGGCTAATAATATGTACTTAGTGTTTTTTATGGTTTGTTTCATCCATATATTGTAAAGTTAAATTATTTTTGTTTTTATAATTAATCTTATAATTGACAAGGTTCTTTATATTATTATTATTATTGATATTTATCTTGCTATTCTTATTATTCGAAATGTCATTGGATGAGCAGATTTCAAAAAACTCTTTGGTGAGGGTGAGTAGTGAAGCACATCATGCTCGTGATTTCGTTCTTGCCTAAGGGATTCATCAGACGGCTTAATTGTATTAATAGAATCACAGGCAGCGGAACCATTAGGTCTGGGTAGGCTCAAACTTGGACAGATGTTAAGCTTGGGTAGCATTAGGCATGTTACAAAAATTCAATGAAAAGTTTTGGGTTTTTTGACTGTCTTGTCGACATGGACAGTTTCAAGCGAGTGTACTAGCCATTTTCTGAAGATGACATCAAATAGTATAAACGTTTCTCTTTAAAGTAAGATGTCCCTGAGATGTGTGACATCTTTCAATTAACTGATAAGCTCGTTGCATGAAGAGCTTACCAAAAACTGGTTTTAGGTTTGTTCTTCGTGTAAAGAGTTTAGTATGCGATCTACAGATGCTATGGGCCTCACCCAGGCAGACAAAACTCAAAAAAAAAAAACGATGAAATACCCGTATAAATTTTAACGAAAGTAAAGTCCAGAAAAGCGCACATTTTCCCGATTTTTATCTCCGTTAGCATTTCTACGCCAACAAACGCGTTAAAAGTCTATCCGTTCCTACAGCTTACAAACTTACCTGTTTTTACCATTTGCAAGTCTACGCGTTTCTATTACTGGAAAATCCACGCGTTTTTAACTCCTGGAAATGTACGCTTTTTCTGATTTTTTGCCTTGAGCTTTCATACGCTATAGAGCTATATCCACAAGGATATCGTATAAATCTTCACCGCATAAGGGTAACCTATAAACCTATACTCATACGGGTAACGTAAACCTATATACCCGTATGGATGCTCTATAGACCTATACCTATACGGGTAATGTATATATGTATACCCATATGGGTAATCTATAGACCTATACTTCCAAGAGTAACGTATATGTAAACCCATATGGGTAATCTATAGATCTATACCCCGAAGGATAACGTATATATATATCCATATGGGTCACCTATAGACCTATACCCATACGGATAACGTGTACATATATACCCATACGGGTAATCTATAGACCTATACTCCGAAGGGTAACGTATATATATACCTATATAGGTAATCTATAGACGTGTACCCATACGGGTAACGTATATATCTATACCCATATGGGTAACATATATATCTATACCCCTAACGTTTACACATATACCCGTATGAGGAACGTAGAAATCTATACTCACAGGGCTAGGGTAGAGACGTATATCCTTATAGGTTTTTATTTAGAGATGTAGTTAGCAAGATAGGAGCATAATTATTTACCAGATGGGTACTGATGTAGGAGTATATCTCAGGGATAAAGAATACGAGGTGAGAAGGTGAAGTTCACGAACCCCATTCAAATAAACTAAAGACTTGCTCAAATCATTCATTTGAAGCAAACAAACCTTATGTACAGTTCTTCTCTAAGAACTGAATTTATCGACTAATTCAGTACCAATGAACTGACTTATTAAAACGATTCTTTAATAGAAATTATGTAAAGTATCTTAGAGTGCTATTATATAGGGGAACCCTTATTCCCTCGACTGTAGAGTGTGTCATATGAAAAAAAATAGTTTCTTCGTTTGTGGGTTTTTGGCAAAGTCAAACGTGAGGAAAACATTAACTTTACAACTTTTCAAAATGTCACCAATGATTCGCTACATGCTAATAGCGTCTATAGGTCCTCAAGTACTATATTACAGGAGTACGCGTGAGTCCTTAAGTGGTAATATATCGGGGAATCCTTGGGTGCTACAGCGCTATACTCTAGGGATACCCTTGGGTCCTCAAGTGCTATACTATAGGGTTAACCTTAGGTTCTCAACTACTATACCATAGGGGTACCCATAGGTCGTTAAGTGCTATGCGGTGATAGTGTCGGCGGGGCCTGATGTACTATATAGTGGAGATGCCCATAGCTCCTTTCGTGAGATACTTTTGTGGTGCCCTTATGTATTTAATATTATTTCATGGGAGCACTACTGGATGGTGAAGTCCAATGTCGTGGGTCAATCTGTAGGCCATAGGTTCAACGTTATGAAAATCGATGGGAATATTATACTGGAGTATAATAGGACATCTTGACGAG
The DNA here is from genome assembly GCA_022393335.1 of Macrotrachela quadricornifera. Lineage (NCBI taxonomy): Eukaryota > Metazoa > Rotifera > Eurotatoria > Philodinida > Philodinidae > Macrotrachela > Macrotrachela quadricornifera. Next base: position 234,203 of record JAJEKB010020254.1, read on the forward strand.
TGAATTGCCTCATCTCAGATTCTGTGATTGTAAAATACGTATTTAAATGGTAGAGAACCTGGTACAGTGAAGATACCTAGTTGATCATCTGCATCCACGTTACTGGTCTGTAAACAGTTTGATGAGCATGAGCCTGTGGCGAATTAATTTTGGTGGCTAAGGTGCACATAATGGTTGGTCTTAAGTCGGAGGTGCGCAGGTTTTTGGTTGTGAACTCAGAGAAACAGTTTCTCTCACATTAAGAGTTTGATTTTTTTATATTCGATTATAAGAATGATAAAAGTCCAGAAACTGATATAGATGAAAATGTGGAGTGTTATCAGTAGCTGTGTCGATAAAGTGAAGTAGTATATAAGTACTTTTAATCTTTCGGTCGATGATTGAGCAACTCACTGCGATGAGCGTTATTTGTGTTATGAACTGCTATCATACTAAATCTTCTGCATTAAAAGACCTTCCCATATTAGAAGATCTTGCTATAATGGAAGCTCGTGTGAACAAAAAGTTTCAAACACGTATCAGAAGACCCCCTTAATTAGGTAATAAATTGGTAAAATTGGCATTGAAGTTAGGGAATGTCTTTTAAAATAAGCATAGTTATGGAGGTTTTCTCTCGTAATTATTGAAGAAATGAGGTCTTGATCAAAACTGTGGGTCGAAGTCCTAACAAAGCATTGTCCCAAACATCAAAGATCATAAAGTTTTTTGAAAAATGTTTTTAATTAAAAATAACGAAAGTTAGTGGACGTAATAGAAGACCCATTTGGAGATTCGATAAGTTGAAACATAACAAAAGATCTGAGATCTTTTATTACAAGAGGAGGAGGTTTAAATTATGCTTAGATCTCAAAAGCCTATTATACTAGGATATCCTTGTATAATAAGATATGCCCAGGATATTCATGGGATGTCGGACTCTGTCAGATCTGTATAATATGCATAGGATTCGATAAAACCTTGTCGGATCCAATCGAAAAGAGTGGGATATACAGGTCGGATTGGATCTCCTTGATGAGTACTTAAGAATATCTCTTTATAATGGCACTCGAGGATTTAAGGATCTAAGGGTACTTCTACATTATAGTAGTCAAGGGTATATGGGTACATTCAGATAATAGAACTTGAGAACCAATGGTTCTCTTCTATTAGTAGAACTCGAGGAGCTAAGGATACCTCTATATAGTAGTAATCGAGAACCTATGGTTGCTACTATATAAGGATGAAGGTGTGTTGTTCGTAATATGAAGGACTGTCGTTGAAGTTGATACGCAGAGAATTTATCTCTATAATGTTTAGTGTTTGTGGGTGTCTGTGTAGGATTGGTTAATAGAAAAGTATCAAATCGAATATTGTATTAGTTGTTGAAACTTCGAAGAAGTTTCTAGAATTTAATGTATGAACGATCTTAAAACCTTTTGAACCTTACTAGAACAGGATCAATGGATGTGTGAGAATGCTTTTAGTGCTTTGAAGAATCTTTTGGAATATGTTCGATTGACATTTCGAGAGCTTTTTGAAATTTTCCGGAATTCTAAAAAAATATGATTGCGATGCTCGAAGAATTGCCTGAATCCTTCTAGAAGCTTGTGAATACAAAAATTCTTCAGAAATATCTAGAACATTCAAGAAGCTTCTGAAATCTGTCAAAGATTTTTAAATCTTCGAGAGTCACTCGGTAGTTCACTACTACCTAAAGCATTTTGAATATGACTGCTCCTTGAATGCTCTGGAAGATAGTAGAGAATCACTCGGCTGTAGTTGGAATCAATTAGAATGTTGCAATAGTCTATGAGTAACGTATTCGGTTGCTTAGTGAACGGAAAATAGTAGGTGACTAAGGATTAGTAGTGTCTATTACGACAATCTCTTGAAAATTTTCAGAACATTCTTGAACATTATTTAGCAAGTATATAGATGAAGTCAGCTTTATTAGTAACCAACCACTAAAAAAGCCCATTATGTCTATATATATACATAATGTCCAGTATCTGCCCATTACCGGATCAATATTCAAAGACTAGTGGGTCGGTCAAAAGTCTTAAGACTATATTGAAGTAAGCTCAAAAGAAAGTAGACAGAAAGAAGAAGCCTTCAACAGTAGAAGACTATAACTGATAACTGTAAAAGAAAAATTTATTTAATTTGAAAAGTGTGTGTGTATTTCGTAAATTTATAAAATGAAACCAAGTGTCCAAAGCTAATTGAAACTCAGAAAAATAATTTTAAGTTGCTCCGAATGTATGGGCGCAAAGTCTCATTAAATATTGAGAAATTACGAAATAAAGTCCATCTAAGAAAAGTGTATTCAATTCACAGTATGTAAATATGTGTAATGTCAGATGAAACAACATCAGCTTCTGCACTATATTTTATTGTAAAAAAACAAGTCAGCTTTCATCGCGTCAACATAAGAGTACTCTTTCTGAATATCATGAAATTACAAAATAAAATTTAGCATTATAAAACGTCCATAACTTACAACTCGTAAATATGAGTAGAATCGCTTTCAATAACCTCAAAAAAACGAAATGATCCTTAACGTAAGAAAGCATATTCATATAGTTGAACTCGTACACAGGAGTTAAACCTAGAGACCTGCGGAGTCACACTTTTTTGACTCCGACTCCGAAGATTTTTAATGACTCCGATTCCAACATCGACTCCGGAATTTTTTTCAAATGGCTCCGATTCCAACTCCGAAAAACTACCAAAATTTTTTCGTCGTAAATAAGTGAGAACTTTCATGTACAGAGATATTATATAATTTAACATTAGTGTATATTAACGGAAGATTGATCTAACTTCCCAATAAACAAGGCCTATCTTATTTTCCAAATAGAAACTATATCTAGATAAACGAACCTGGAAAAAAATCAAACACTTCGAAAAAAATAACAAGAGGGAAAGATATCTGAACTGTATCAAGAGCAGAGAACGTTTGGCAAATACCTGAGGATAAAGAAAATACAGTGAAAAAGCAGAGAATATACACTTACGTATTTCGTCGTTCCCATCTGTACGATATAATAAACGAGAAGAAAAAAAGAAAACTTAAAAGTGAATCACACTATAACAGTGTACTAGCAAAAATCAAATTTGGTTTGATATCATTCAGGCATATAAACTGTGGACGTTAATTTTCTGCAGATGTTTTCTTTTGTTTTTTCCTATTTCCTGTTGTTTGGCTATTGACTTAACAGTTTTCGTTTACTTGACGTTATAATTATGAGAAAGATGGATGAAAAAATTTTTCGCAGTCACTATAAATTTACATTGCCTTCGACTCCGACTCCGAAATTTTTTTAAAAATGGCTCCGACTCCGGCGAAGTCGGAGTCGGAGTCGGAGTCAGATGCAGGTCTCTAGTTAAACCTCTTTTAATAACATCAAGAAACGAAATGATTTCTAACGTAAGAAAACATGTTCACAATTGAACTAGTATATATGAGTTAAATTTCTTCCTATAACATCAACAAAACGAAGCGGTTTCTAACTCAAGAAAATAGAATCATAATTGAACTAGTAAATACAAGTTAAATCTCTGTTAAAAACATTAAAAAACGAAGCGATTTCTAGTGTAACCGAACACGTTCATATTTCAGCTAGTAAATACGAGTAAAATCGTTTTCCATTACGTCAAAAACCGAAGTTATATTTAATTCAAGAACACATTGTAACGTATTTTAATTTATATATATATCTCAGATTTTATATAATATAATAGACAATGATAGTAAAATGAATTTAAATTATACGTTACGGATTCACTGATGTTTACTTGAACAGAATAAATAATATACATATAAAATACACACTAAGATTAGTATAATAGTTCCACACTATAAGATAAACGTTCTAACTAATAAATTTACTCTACTAAATATTGTCGTAAGCAACTATACTATGAATCTTATACGAATGTCTCCGTTCTGTTTTATTTTTCGAGTATTTATACTTTCTTCCTTCGATCATAATCTACGTATTAATTATTGGGGAAGATCGTTTACTAAAAGAAATTCTATTTTTGGGGAAGGTCGTTTATTAAAAGAAATTCTATTTTATCTTAAATATTATCTATCTTATTAAATGTACAAGGATACATAAACTAGTGAATAATAGTAAACAAGTTAATAATATGTAAACAGGTGAATAACAGTAAACAAGTTAATAATATGTAAACAGGTGAATAATAGTAAACAAGTTAATAATATGTAAACAGGAGAATAATAGTAAACAAGTCAATAATATGTAAACAGGTGAATAACAGTAAACAAGAAAAAGATACAATGCCGTTCTATTTTTAGAAACCGGGAACATGATTCCGACTACTAAATTTAAAATTGTCTACATAATATTGTGAATACTAGATTCTGCGATTATTGTTACACTCATGTTCATAGTTGAACTAATAAATATGATTTAAATTTTTTTTCTATAACATCAAAAGTCATAATGATTTCTAACGCGAAAAAGCATGTTCATATTTGAACTAATAAGTACCATTAAAGTCTTTGTTAATAACATGAAAAAATAAAATAATTTTGGTTAAAAGAAACGTGTTCATATTTCAACTGGTAAATGCGAGTAAAATCTCTCTCAATAACATCAAAATAACGCGATGATTTCTAACATAACAAAAACATGTTCATAAATGAATTAATAATTAACAGTAAAATCTCTTCCAGTAACATCCAAAAACAAAGTCAATTCTAACGTGAGAAAACATGTTCATAATAAAACAGATAAATACGAGTAAAATCTTTCTGTACAATATCAAAAACTGAAATAATTTTTAACTAAAGAAAACAGGTTGGTAATTGAACTAGTAAGTACGAGTTAAATTTCTCTCAATAACATCAAAAAACGTGTTCATACTTCAAATAGTAAATAGGAGTTAAATCTGTTAAAATAACATCAAAAAACGAAATGATTCCTAATGTAAGAAAACACGTTTATAATTGAACTCGCCAATAAGACTAAAATAGCTAGGAATAACGCGAAATAACGGAGCTTTTTTTAAGTCGGAATAAAGTGCCATGAATTCTACAAAGAAAAACTGATGATAATTTCGTAAATACTGCGTTTTTACCAGCATCTAGTACGCTTTTTAAAAGTGTTTGCCTGTCTGCAAGGGAGAAACGGCAGACTCCAGGATTCTGGGACTCAATCGGACTCCGCGATTCAACTGGACTCGGAGACCCAATCGGACTCCGGTAGCGTCCAGGAGTCCCAAAATGCATGATAAGATACTATAAAAAATTTACTGAATTTTACAAATCAGCTACAAAAAAAATTAAGAAAAAACATAACGTCAGTGAAAGATGCATGTATTCACCAAAAACACTAAATAATTATTAACGTTTTGCATCAGGAAGAAAATGTGTTAAATAATTATGAATATATTAATTTTTTAAAAACAAATAAAATGCAAAGCAATTCAACAGAATGGACATAAATATAAAATATCAAATACTAAACATAAAAAGCATGAAAGAAACGAGTTACTAAGTTAAAAAACAGTCAATCGACCTAAAAGGATATTAAGTGAAAGATTACCAAACGAATAACCGGAGAAGTAAAAACAGCATAATGTTTGACATAAAAATCTTATCATCTTCTCGTTCGTTTTGACGATTCTCGTATGTTGTAAGAAGATTTTACTGTATGAATCTTCCTTTTAACCTGTTTCTTATCTGCTTTTGATAATCCTTGTTGAGATATATTTTCTGTTAATAAAACTGATTGTTGTGTATTGCACAATGTTGGTAAAGGTGTAAACAATTGTTCTTGACTATTAAATGTTTCAAATGGTGTTCGTTGAGATACATTTTCTGATGGTGCAATTGGTTGTTGTTCATTATTAGATGTTAATAATGGTATCTGTTGAGAAAAACGTTCTTGTGATGCAACTGGTTGTTGTTCACTACTAAATAATGATGATGATGTTTGTTGAGGTAAACGTTCTGGTGGTGCAACTGGTTGTTGTTCATTATTAGGTGTTACTGATAGTGTTTGTTGAGATACATTTCGTAATGGTGCAACTGGTTGTCGTTCACTATTAACTGGTTCTGATGGTGTTCGTCGAAGATTATATATTATCTCTTCCATTGTAAGACATAGATAACCACTACGAAATTCTAACAGATGACGATAAAAATTTGACATTTGAAAACGTTCACGTCTCATTTGTAATGTTATGCGCTTGTTACAGGAACATTTTATATGATCATCGAATGCATTATTTGAATCAGTTTCTATCGAGATGAAGTAATGTGTACCTTCAACGAAAGAAAAATTCGAAAGATTAAATTCCGATTTATTCTTTTGACACAAAATATTTATCGTATCAATGATGTAGTTTTTATGTGCATTAATTGATAAATTAAAACATTTAGATGAGGTTACTTGTGATAATGTATTAGATGCAGTAGTTAATGCTAATTGTAATGCATATAGTGATTCATCTATAGTTTTATTTGAAGATGAAGTTTGATTATGTTTTGAACGTTTAAATAAGTTTGTATCTTCAATACTTTTTCGTTTTAACAAATCAATTAAGTAATCAATGTTTCCCTTTACACCGGATTGTACAATACATGTATTATCATCAAGAATTAAACCATAATTTTTTTTTAAATCATTGAGACTTTTACTCTTCATGTCCATAATAGAATGAACATTATCTGTCATTAATAATGATTTTACACAATTAATACCTTGTATCAAAAAAAGAGCAGCAGCAGCATCACCAGCTTCTTTTTTAACAAAATCAAGAAATTCTTTATCACGTAATGACATTATATTTGATGGTAATACTGATGTATTAATAAGAGCATCTATTCGAAATGTACGTTGCATTGATAGTTTATGAAAATGAATATTTTTCAATTGATGTTGTACTTGTACGTGAAGAAAGAAAAAATAAAATGACCATTGTCTTGAAATGGTCTAAATCATCATTCGCAGATGCAGTCGATCAATGGCTACTAAAAATATGCTTTTTTTTGGTTGAGATAAGCTACATTGACACGCTACATTCAAAAGTGTATGTATCTTATCCTTAGTCATTTCAATCAATAGAATTTGTTCCATATTTTACTCTTATCTATCCATCGTTTGTTTGACATATCTACGTTGAAGTAATGTATAAAATCAATTCTATACGAACTGATATATCATTATTTAGATTTTAAAGAAACCATTTTATATTATCAAAAAAAATACTCAATATTTCTAATATAGTATTTTTAGTTGAATTGATTAATGATCGTGATCTTGAAAAGAAATAAAAACTGCTAATGCGTTGCCCAATTATTGATTCTAGATGAAAAAAAGCTCAAATATATGCTTGAAGCTAATAAAAATTTAAACATAATGATGTTAAAAAATCATCGCTGTAATCTGAAGTGAAGCGAAGACTTGTCATTTTGTAATGTAAAGTAATCACTTTAAATAAAAACTATTTATCAATAATTGTACTTCTACACGGACTTGATTTTTTTCCGATTCAATCATATTTTCTCATTCGAACACGAAATTTCTACAAGATTCGACAAATTTACACCTTTTAATAGAGAAAATTTTTAATATGTTTCATTAAATATCATTGAGATTCATAAACAATATTACAGATCATAAAATATTCGCATAACTAATCGACGTCATAGTGTCACAAATAGTTTTGATCGATAGATTATGTTCATAGTAATAAAATAAGAGAAATATCTGTTTTTTCTGAAACACACAATCTTTTAAATTTTTATATAAAGATCAAATAGTGATAGGAATTAATATATTAGATTTAAGAATTCAAAATTTCTGATTACCAGAAATCTTGAAATAGCGGTAGATGTAAAGGAAAACTTTTCTCCTTGTACAAGATAACTTTTCACATATTGAACAACGTTAATGAGCATGATATATTGAAATTACTATTTTAAATTCTATATTCGGTATAAATAGGTATTGTTAATAAGAATATGATCATCATTCTTTTTTCCGATAATTAATTTTTGTCAAAGACACGACTGCGATAATAAAAAATGACTTAAAAAGGATATGTGTGAATGAGATCATGAGATTTCTATTTTAATGATATTCATAATTTCATGTTAAGTCGTTGAAAGCATTAAAACTTAAGCTTTCTTTGTTGTTCACACGCAAATATATATACCAAAGTTGATTTAGCTAAGGTTATCGTTTATTGAAGTATGTATCTTAAAAATAATGAGGGAACTGAGAGAAAGCATTACATTATATCAATATAATTCTGTTGGAAAAGGTTGTAATCAAAAAAGAGCGTTATTTTCTGCTACGAAAAAGGAATATACATTTAATGCTTCTATTTATACTATCCCATTACTCATAGCATTAAAATTTTTATGCCAATATCATATACTGATAGTTAATAATTTACAGCTTCCTCCGAATGACACAAGTTGCAAGCAGTCATTAAAACAATTCTATTGAAAGCTGTAAACTGTGATGAAAGTATAGAAATCCCCTGTTAGTAAAGAAGGCTTTTGGATTTCTATCACACTCAATATATGAATTCAAGTAAAGTCTGAGTCAAAAATAAAACTGCGAACCTCACGCAACCTTGAAATATGACGAAGTCTATCAAAGCTTTGTGAAGTTTTTAGAAGTTCTATGGGTTTTATAGAGTTTTTCCAAACTATGGTATCAAGGATTTAAGAGAGAGTCCATGAGAGGACCGAAGATTCGAGACACTGGTCAAAGTTTTAATTTTTGATTTGACATTCTCATCTTGTTCAGCATCATCTAAAACCTCTAAATCTAAATTTTTAGCGCATTTAGTTGAACTGGTAAAAAGTTAGCTTGAATTTACTATCGAGCACTCATGACAATATTTGAAGAATATAATCAAAAATCATCTCTTTAAAGTTTAGTCTTTTAAGGTAACAAAAAACTAATCAAATATATACTCTAATATACCATGAGATAGAGAATCAAATGCTGCAGAAAATGAGCTATTTACATATCATATTTTAGAGTGCCAATCTAGAGTTATTAGACGAATACTGTCAATGGCTGGTCATTTTCAAGTAAAAAAATGTGCCAGTTTTTTACAGTATATCGGTTGCTATTCAGTCATTTTATGAGACTCCAGACTGATTTTTACATATGTTGTGCAGCTTTTTTTCCTCTACAAAATGGCTAAAAAAATCTTTAAAAAAAGGGTTCTCTTGAGGCGAAAAGTGACTCATATTACTCTCAAAATTTCACCTGTGGGGGACGACGGGTGGAACTTACAAAAAATATAGCTGTAGGGGGTCACAGGTGAAATTTTGATAGAAAAAAAATTTTTTCAAAATACATGCGATTTGGTACAGTTTCTAACGCTAATTCCAAATAACATATTCATTTTGCTATGTAATTGTATTATGATAATGAAAATATCTAAAAATGTTTGATTCTTATCAAAAAATCTCCTAAAATCATCAAAAAACATCAATTTTGAGAGTAATATGAGTCACTTTTCGCCTCAAGAGAACCCTTTTTTTAAAGATTTTTTTAGCCATTTTGTAGAGGAAAAAAAGCTGCACAACATATGTAAAAATCAGTCTGGAGTCTCATAAAATGACTGAATAGCAACCGATATACTGTAAAAAACTGGCACATTTTTTTACTTGAAAATGACCAGCCATTGACAGTATTCGTCTAATAACTCTAGATTGGCACTCTAAAATATGATATGTAAATAGCTCATTTTCTGCAGCATTTGATTCTCTATCTCATGGTATATTAGAGTATATATTTGATTAGTTTTTTGTTACCTTAAAAGACTAAACTTTAAAGAGATGATTTTTGATTATATTCTTCAAATATTGTCATGAGTGCTCGATAGTAAATTCAAGCTAACTTTTTACCAGTTCAACTAAATGCGCTAAAAATTTAGATTTAGAGGTTTTCGATGATGCTGAACAAGATGAGAATGTCAAATCAAAAATTAAAACTTTGACCAGTGCCTCGTATACTAGGATGTTCTTCGGTCCTGTCGTGAACGCTCTCTTAAGTATACTACTCTTTTAGATTTGCAATGAACAACATATTACAACTAGAACGATGTTCAAACACATTATCGACTTAAAATAGCTCACAACTTCATATTATGTCTTTCGAATTTATATCTTTCTGTCTTGGATCAAGGAGAATGATGTTCTTTTTATGACCGATTATCCACGTGTGTTCGTCTGTTTTTCCATTTCTATTGATTTCAAAACATGTGTTAATAGCAAAAAGGATTAAAAATAAATTTAACATTTTCTATTGAAAAAAAGCGATATACATATATACATCGTATATATATATTAAAAGTAAAGAAATAGAAATATTCTCTAGTATTTAATTCTACTCGATTTTAAAATAAATTACCAAGATCGATAATTATTTGAAGTTTAAGATGTTGATACGTCTTCAGTAAAAGATTCATATGTAAAGAAAATCGTTTTCTCCCGACACAATAAGATAAAAAATATTTCAAACATATTTCTACTTTCATATAATATTTACAAATCATGCCAATGGACAATTCAAGTTGTCAAAGAAACTGGAATGAAGGTATACTGGAAGTCTAGATATTGTAACTTTTTAGAAATTTTACCAAGTATTTTCTTTGTTTTTTAAATTTTCTCAAAAATAATCATATTTTATTATAAACCATATTTCTCAAAGTTATGAAGTTCATCAATTGTCTCATATCTGAGAAAAACAATTATGAATAATTAACATAAAGAATAGCAAATACGTCGCAATAGAGTTTTGATAATCAAGGATGAATAAATCATTATTCGTATAGACTTGATATTAATTAGGGATTTTTATTTGAAATCGTACAGAATTACTTGTTAAACCTTAAGTAATTCCTATTACGATTAGAACTGAAAAATACCAACATTTATCCATATGTGAAAATCAAGTCTAATACTATTTAATTCATGAACTATTGTAATAAAAGTTTTTGTACACGACGATATGTTTTAATATAACAAGCAATTTTATATAGTTTAATTAGGTTTAAGTGTATTTGTTTCATATAACAGGAAATTTTCAATCCTATACTGTCATTTTCAACCTATACTATAACAATAAATTAACAGATGTTAAAATAAAAAAAAGAGAAGAAAATGCTAAATAAGTTGAAATAATATTATCACAAACACCATAAGCTACATAATACCAATATACAGTTTTAAAATTTCTAGTAATTATACATAGTTTAAAACATTGTTTTATGATAAACTACGTGTAATACTCAAATTTTATTATAATTCCAATTTAACTGTTTAAAAGAACTCAAGTTTTAAGTTCTACTTTACTTTTGTAGCAATGTATGAAAAATGTATGTAATCTTGAGATTTGAATCAATTTTGACCAGGGTGGCTATCATGCTTAATATTTTCTTTATTTCTTTGTTTTAACATCTGTTAATTCTTGTCATGGTATAGATTGAAAATGATCGTATAAGATCGAAAATTTCCTATTATATAAAATAAATACATTTAAAACTTATTAAACTACACAAAATTACTTGTTATTTTAAAATTGATTCAAATCTCAAGATTACATATATTTTCATACAAAACGATATGTATTCATTTTATTTCAAATATTTTTTCATTTATGATAGGAATTAAATGTTGTCACATTGGAATTGAAACAGGAACTTTTGAACAAAAGAATATTATATTTTGCATTCTTTTTCTTCTCTCCAAATATGAACATATATGTGTTTGAAATAGAGAGACAATCAACGCCCTCTTTTCTATTACCGAGGCTAAATGTATAATTTTTATGCAATAGCGGAAAAGTGCATGTACGTGAAAGCGTATGTAGCTTATCTCAACCTTTTTTTCCTGTGAAGATTTCTTAAAATATTTTTAGCGACATATCATCTTTTATAGTAACGCATATCTTTCAGACTATCAACCTACCATTTTATTATTGAAGTTTATCAATAAAATTTTTTGAAAAAACTATTGCAAATATTAATTTGAATACGATTCTTAAGCTGTTATTATTGAATATAATTTTTGTTATTTTTAAGATAAACTATTTCAAAAACAACTCGTTCCTTAATGGATAATACGATAACCGATCTTTTTTCTTTAAAAAATGATGAACTCTATACTTTCGTTGAAGAATTAGTTGGAAAACAGATAGCTGATATTATGAAGTTCCAGTTGATAACATCTACACAATCTGTTATTCGAAATTCAGATATTTTCGACATTTTACATTTAAAATGTTCAGAGCCGAAATTTTTATCATTAAGAGAAGAATCATGTCTACAACTTGATGATGGTCAATTTGTCGTAAAGATTGGATTAATAAATAATCTAAGATGTTTACTCAACTTTTTAAAACAGGAAGAAGAAAAAAAAAGAAACTGACAATGGTGATACATGTTCAGATGCATCATATGGTTTTATCGATAAGCATCCGTTGTTAAGAAGCTTAGTTCTTTGGTATAAGCGATTTGGAAATGATAATATTAATGATAAATATAAATATGAGTTTATGAAAAGTTTTATTGACACAATCACTAATAATTTAACTAAGTCCAGCAATCATTTTCGTTACAGTAGTACAATGAAGAACTTTGCTTTATCATTATATATTTTGGATGGAAAACTAACATATGAATTTATTCGAGTAAACCTACCTGGTTCTTTACCGAATTTAACTATGTTAAATACATTAATTTCAAAATCAGATTCAAAAATTAGCGAAGGAGAATTTAGGTTCGATCTACTTCAAAAACGTTTTAATGATCTTAGTATTCACAATGCATTTGGTTCGGGAGATGCTACCAGTGCAATCAAAAGGATTACATATGATTCAATGACAAATACATTTAATGGATTTCCTTTACCACTTGATCGAGGAGTACCGATCAAAGAATTTTATCAGACTGATTCATTTGATACATTGAAAGCATGGTTTAATTCTACTGAAAAATCTCCATTACTTAATGTTCACATGATTCAACCGGTGAAAGCTACAAATCAAAGTATTATTCCAAGTCCTTTTCTGTTGTCAGCGTATGGTATCAATGATTCAACTACTGCGAATGATGTATTACAACGATGGTGGTATATTTTCAATCAATGTTTACAGAGAAACATAAGAATAATTGGTTTCTCGACAGGTAAGAAAGAAAATTAACATTATTAGTTCATAATTAATTAGTAACTTTTTCTGTATAGATGCTGATGGTAGATATTTACGGACCATGCGCCTTCTCAGTGGATTTTTTGCATGCCTTCCTAATTTTCAAGCTCATTAGCATCTGCAAGCTTGTCATATAAAAACAACATTACATTGGCCCTGGTTTTATCTACGTCATCAACAACTATTACTATTTTTTCAAGATGCAACCTATCTAGTTACTAAATGGCGCAACCGTTTGCCGTCACCCACAGCAGAATTGTGGCTTGGTAATAAATTTATATCGATCAATCATTTGTATGATATTATAAATAATGAAAATTACTCTAAATTGGATCATGGGTTAACGAAGTCTGATATTAATCTAAAAGATCGTCAGAACTTTAGTTCTTATTTAAAGTTAATTTTTAATGATCTATTTAAAATTTTATGTAAGAATAATGATACTCGTGAAACTTTGATTTATCTTCAAATGTTAAGAATGATCATTGTGGCTTTTGTTGAGAAGCGAACGGCTATTGCTGAACGTGAGTATGAGTATTTGCTATATAAACTGAATAACAACAGAAACCTCTTCAATTGATACATTTTATATAAAAAAATGTTTTATTCTAGGACTTCAATCTGCTTGGACTGTTGTATTTCTTTGTAGAATATGGTTAGCATGGATTAAATGCAAAACATTCAATTCATCACACATCACAACAAACAACAAAAGCAGATATTTCATCACTAGACCAGCATATTTATCGGTGGAAATCAATGCACATAATTTATTATATTTAATTTTACTTGTTAAAGAAAAAATTTACCACCATCTGTACTTCATACTGATACTTTTAGTTCACAAGCTTGTGAATCACTCTTCTGAAACACCCGAGCATTATGTGGAATATATTCAACCATAGTCAATTTCACAGTGCATGTTTTTTTACGACGTGCTCAACGATTATCAATGCTGAATGATATCAAAAACATGGACAGTCAGATAGTGATTTGGTCAATAATTTTGTCTTTCCAACTCATCACAAACATCGAAGTGCTCGTCATGCACCTTTTACAATTAGTCAAGACGAAATTGATCAAATAGATATCGAAAAATCTATCACTGAAGCTTATGGTAAGACTATTCAAATACTTGATGATTTAGAAATAGTGAACATTTTGAAGAACAAAGGTATTCTTGATCTAAACTTACTAAGTGAATACGTGTTCAAGCAATTAAATTCAAGTTCGAAGATGCGTGATTATTCATCTCAATTAAATTATATGAATTTTGATGAATTCGAATTAGCTGACGATGATGAAGATAATGATGAAATAGATGAGACGAATATTTATTATAATAATGATGATTCATCTTCTGATGATGATATCACTGATGAAGATGAAGATGAAGAAAATGCTAAACAAAATTTAATAAAAACGATAAAAACAGACCTCCATGGCATAAGAGTTACGGATAAAGTCGAACTTCACATCAAACGTACTTATTTTAGTGTTACAATCAACGATAACACAAAGTTTTTCATAAGCAAAGCGCTTGTTGGCTTTTAAGCAGCGAAAAAAGTAAACTTTCAAGCGACCGATTACTTCGAGTACAGAATGATAGTAAAAAAAAATACTTTTTTCATTCGTATTTAATCTCTTGGATTTTATTACCAAATAAACTATATTTTGTTTAATATAAACTTTTGGCATAAATGAAAGTACTGAACACAAGTAAGAAGGAAATAGTACACATTTGTGTCTAAATCAAGGCTCATATCATCGTCTTTTAACATTACAATCATCAGAAAGATTCAATATACAACGGTATCTAAGTATCTGTAATATGTTTCTAAAGATATCATTGGGATTTTTTTGGACTTCAAGGTATTCCAAGGGACTTCCATCTGCCGTTTCCCCCTTGCCTGTCTGGGTGCGTCAGTCAGACGTTTTAAGACCATATTGAAGCAACACTCATAAGAAAATGGACAGAGAGAAGGAGCCTACAAAAGGAGGGGAATATAATTGATAACTTTAACAGAAAAATCTATTTAATTTGAAAAGTGTGTGTATATTTCATAAATTATAAAATAATACGAAGTGGCCATAGCTAAATGAAACTCAAAAAAAAAATTTTTACTTTCTTCCCATGTATAGACATAAAGTCTAATTTAATATTGAGAAATTACGAAATAAAGTCCGTCGCAGAACAGTGCATATCAATTTACTATATGTAAATATGTATAATATTAGATAAAACAACATGAGCTTATACATGATATTTTACACTACAACAACAAATTAGCTTTTCAGTGCATTAATCTATCCGTAGTTTTCTGAATCCCGTGAAATTGCAAAGCGAAATTCACATTTCAAAATTGTGCCTAACTTTCAATTTACAAATACGAGTGAAGTCTCTTTCAATAAGGTCAAAAAACGAAATGATTCTTAAGGCTAGAAAACATGTTCCTAGTTGCACTCGTAAATACGAGTTACGCTTCATTTAATAATATTAAAAAACGAAGTAATATTTAATTGAGGAAAACATGTTCATAAGTGAAGTCGCAAATACAAGTTTAACATTTTTCAATAACATTAAAAAAAGAAGTGATTTTTAATGTAAAAAAACATGTTTATCATTGAACTAGCTTATACGAGTAAAATCTCTTTCAATATCAGTGAAAAACGAAGTGATCGTTAACTGGAGAAAACATGTTCATAGATAAACTAGTAAATACAAGTTAAAACTCTTTGAATAACATTAAGAAAAGAAGTGATTCCTACCGTAAGGAAACATGTTCATAAATGAACTGATAAACACAAGTAAAATCTCTTCTATTAACATCAAAAGAAATGATTTCTAACTCAAAACATTTTGATAAGTGAGCTAGTAATTAACAGTAAAATATTTTACAGTAACATCAAAGGACGAAATGATTTCTAACTCAAGAAAACATATTCATAATTGAAATAGTAAATATGAGTTAAATGTCTTTCAATAACTTCAAAGAAAGAAGTGATTTCTAACGTAAGAAAACTTGTTCATGGCTACGTTATCTAATACGAGTATAATCTCTTTCAATAACGTGAAAAAGATAGGTGATTTCTAACTTTACAAAACCTGTTCATGGTTAAACTAGTTAATACGAGTACAATCTCTTTGATTAACAAAGAAAAACGCGGTGACTTCGAATGTAAGAAAGCCTGTTCATGGTTGAACTAGTTAATACGAGTAAAATCTCATTAATTATCATTGAAAAACGAAGTGATTTTTAACACAAGAAAACCTGTTCATGGTTAAAATAGTTAATACAAGTAGAATCTTTTTGATTAACAAAGAAAAACGAGGTGATTTCTAATGAAAGAAAACTTACTCATAGTTGAACTAGGTAATACAAGTAAAATTCCTATGGAAAACGTAAAATATACTAGTAAAAACGGGCGAACATTTCGTAAAAACGGCATTTTAACGTTATGGTTGCGTAAAAACTGCGTATTTACGCATTTCTAACACGTTTTTTAAAAGGTTTTGTCTGCCTGGGCAGTGATGTTTCATTGGAAAGAAAAATATTTGCACTAGCTCATGCAATTGTAAAAAATCTTTATTTGTTCACTACTCTTAGGTAGTTGATTAGTTTTATCGAATATAAAAAAATTTTGGCTGCATACCTAAAGAAGATATTTTACCGAAAAATATTCGATATGTTTTTTTCTATAATCATAGAGAGTTCTCTTATATATTGATAAGCCATATAATGTAACAAGCTGAGTGCATCGATATCAGCTCGCATTTTTTATAAGTTTTTCGCTCAGAAGCGAAACATATTTTATATCTTTGATTACTCATGTCTTTCAAACTGAATTTAAAAAAATTTTTGCTTCCACTTTCAAACTTTTAAATCGATATGATGCGAAAACATGACACAAAACGTTTCCTCAAATTTTAGTAGCGTTTCATCGAAGAAGCATCGTGCTGGACTCATTTTCACATTTTCGTCGAGACGCATTTCTGCAAATACAATACATTGAGAGACGCACCTCTGGAACACGTTTTATCAATTGTGTCAATTAGAAGCACGTACTGGAGGACACATAGCTTCTTTTAATTATTAAATATGATCCTAACAGATGAAGCGACAGGGACGAGTGCCAACGTGTATTAAACAAAAATTTAAACGCATATCGATGCGTTGATTTATATAAATGTTTTCAAATTGTAAACATTCTCTTAATGCATTCAAGAATAACAATGATGAGTGAGTTTACTTCAGTTTCCATCATGCTTCAATACAAAAATGTGCTAGAACGCTAGCATTTGCAACAAGAACACATCTGTTTGCATTTAAAGTGCGTTAGGTGATTATATGGGTGGCATAGTATTAAAAAACTACACTCTCTATTTTTAAACTGTCAGCAAGGGTCTTATAAAAAATCTTGAGCCTACCCTAGATTCAAAACGTTCCGCCGCCTATGAATAGAATCTATTCGAATGATTCGAAGATCAAATATAAGAGCTCTATATATGATTGAGCGCTTCGTTAACTTCTAACGAGGGAACTGTTCGAAGGGATTCACTGCTTTTGACTCCATATTTTTTCCATAAGTAGATCCTCCATAGGTAAGAAAAAGCCCAAGAGGATATGGACCTATATTGCGATTTTGCTAACATCTGAAATTTTTTTTTGAAGTTTTCCTACAGGCCCCTAATTTTTTTAATAAGATCATATTTCTGAATTTTGACCTGAAACTTTGCCTATATCAAAATTTCAACTAGTTTACCTTATACGAAAAAATTCAGACTTTTTGGATGCCGCATCAACAAGGTATTAATATCTCAAAGTATAGACGCCTTTTCGTAAGCACCGCATAAAATACGCATATTTTGGCAAACTCATATCTCGGCAATGCTATATCCAAAAAGTCTTGAGTTTTTCGTATAAGATAAACTAGTAGGAATTATGATATAGGCAAAATGTCAGATCAAAATTAGATGCCTGTGCAGGGAAACTTCAATAAAACTTTCATATGTTAGCGAAACCGAAACACGGACCCGTATTCTCTTGGACTTTTTCTAGTCTAGTGATGCCCTAGTTATGGACAAAATATGCAGTCAAAAGCAGCAAATCACTTCGAAAGGCTTTCTCGTAAGTTGAAGAACGTTACGTAGCTTTATTATTATAGTGAGTTTCATTAAATCAATTCCGAGCTACTTACGACGATCGGTTTGTCCTTACTTAAGGGATTTGTCAGGTAAATTTGAAAATTCATGGAATTTTTCTGCTTGAACAAAAAATAAATAAAATAATATAAATCTGAAATGAGCAAGAAATGCAATATTTCTACTTTTTAGTATATATATTAAAATATTTTTTCAGAGATTACTATTGTGGAAAAGAAATGCTGTTGAATGATTTTATTTTTCTAATTTATTCGTTTATTAACATATACAAAATACCATAATATATATATAATATTTATATAATAAAAGATTAGTACTCATAATATTTGAAGAATTTCTGTTGATTACAGTTCCATTTTGATTAATATCGAGAGCGAAGCGAGCATGTTATCTATCTGGTCATAAGACAAAAATAAAAAAGAAGTCTTATGACACCATTTATGATAGAGAATTATTCAGTATAAAGAGATACAAATACGCAATATATGTGTATTTTATTTTTTATGATAAGAGCGATGAAACTGAGTGACACTTATTTCATCTATATCTAAAATAAAGACTTTTGGTTGAGATAAGAAAACGTGAGAGAATAAAGTTGCACTTCTTTTTTTCATCTCTTTCGTTGTATTCATTTATTCTTTTTTTTTTCATAACTTCAGTTTAGTAACTAATGGGTGGTGATATCATAGGAGAGATTAATTTCTTTGATCATACAACAGATGGTCGTCCCCCATGGACGGATGCTATTCCCAAATATGCTTCACTTATAACGAATTATACATTAGAACCAACTCAAGTTGTCATACGTGATTTACGAGGTAAAGAGAATAGTGTCGATCTTGATACAAATGCTTTTGAAATCATGAAATATGATGGTGATATACACGATGTATTTGATACCAATAGTGAAACAAAACAACGTTATTTCGAAGAGATTGCTACTATAATCAAAAATCGTCTAAACGCTTCTCGTGTAATCGTTTTTAATCATATAATCCGCTTTCGAGGAACACCACGTACTGCCGATCAAATTGATGCTAATCATAAAAATCCTATTTTCTATCCTCATATAGATAATGATCCGGGTGCGGTTCGTTGTAAAATCGAAGAAGTACTTGGCGATGAAGAAGCTAAAAAAGTGATGAAGAATCGTTTTCAAATAATTAATGTTTGGCGTCCACTGGGTCCTAATCCTGTAGTAAATAATCCTCTAACTATTTGTGATTATCGTTCATTAGATCTCGATCATGATATTCATTTAGTAAAAGTTTACAATTCACAAGCTACAGTTGCATCTTACATAATATCTCGTAATGTTCAAGATGCTCAAAAATGGTATTATCTCAGCGAAATGCGATCAAATGAAATGTTTGTTTTTAAAATCTTTGATAGCAATCATGATGTTGCTCAATCTGGTGCTCATACAGCTTTTACTAACAAATCTATCACTTCAATTGATTTTGAACAAATTAGTATTGAAGTACGCTGTATAGTTTTGTATGATGAATAAAATAAATAAATCTTAATTAGCAATTTGTCATAATATAATTCAAATCATTTTCTGTAATTTCATTTATATTAATAAAATAAATTGTAGATAACATTAGAATCATATTAGATAGAAAATCTTAATATTATTTTCGATTTAGTTTAAAATATGATGTATTAGATTACATTACGCTATTACTAATTATTTGAATAATTAGATGTGATTTTATCGAAGTAGAACAAAGAGAGGAATCATCATATTAGATAATGATTATTTTCAATTAGCCATGGACAACTAGACGATGAAGCGTGAAAAACTTGAAAATTTACAAAGAACAATTATCAAAAGATAAAATAAGAAAAAAATTTCGTTTTAACGTCAAAATTTGCTCATGCAAAGTTTTATTCATGTTGAAAATAAAAAGTATAACTACACTTCACATCTAGATTTTGATAATAAAAAATACAAAAATCTGATAAAGAATTTCTTGAGCACAATAATATTATTTAACACGTAATATTTGCATCATATCAACTTGACTGTAGCTGGAACTTTTTTCACAAATTAAATATAAGCTTTTAATATTTAATATACTATATCGTCGAACAGTACGTATTGGTACTTTTCTATTCAATATGTGCTTGCACTAACTTGTATACATTTATAATTTATAGATTCAACAAATTCTGAAATGTATTGTTTGACTTCTTGCAAAGTCATAGTATATGGCCGACAATCTTCTGATTTCGGATTTGATAAAACAGCAGTACCATTCCATCATTTGAATAAATGCATGATCAGCCTGTAACTTTAAATCGTTTAGTTAATGATTTAAACTCACAACCAACAACTCTAGGACGATATTCTTCAAGGACATTGTGATTGAACTGAGATGTGTATTTATAATATTTATGAGTGATCATAAACTTATATGTTAGTGAGTGAAAGCGAATTTCCAAATGAACAAAATTTAAAATATAATGGATGATGAATTTATTTTTTTGGTTTCATTTTAGTCAGTCCTTATGCATTCATATATATAAGTTCAGCACTTGGATGTGAATATATGAACGAAGAAGAACGAGAGAAAAAAGACTGTACAGAAGACGCAACTGGTAGCAGCACATACAATTGATACAAGATGCACTACAACTGATACTTCCTCGTTATAGTTCATATATTAATAAATAAAGGAGATATAGACAAAATAACGAGGAGGGGGGCAATTCATTGGCCCCCATAGTATAATTATGAAGTATATAAGATCCTTGGTTGTGAGAGTACACAGAATAGACACAGTTAATTTATGTGAATGACGAATTCAAAATTATTTATTAGAGCGGATGGAATAAGAGACTAAAGGTATTGAATAAAATAATCACAATTACTTAAGTATAATGATGCACTCCTTCATAGTGTTACATTAGAAAGTTGAATTCATCTATTCGATTCTTGTATTGAATGGCGTAGGCAGCCTTAGGTAATTGTCCAATGCTAAAAAATATTGATATATATGTGTTCGCACACTTAAGTGATATTATTTTAAAATTCCTTCCCTATAATGATTTAATCAAGTGATCGAGAAAAATCAATTAACGATATTTTCCAGTGAAGTGACTGTCGTATTTCACAATAATGACAATCTAACAGCATTTTTTCGTCAAAATACTTGTCAGACTGTTTAAAGTTCCTTAATAAAAGACATAAATGCATATTTATCTACTTTTTCTGACCACATAGAATCATATCAAATATTTTGTCTGATGAAAAAAAGACACAGAGACATTTATTATTATATAAATGAAATAGGTAGACTAACATTCGTTGCCACCACTCTTTATTGAAGAAGAATGATGATGATTAGAATTGTCAGATAAGTCAAACAAATTGTTTTGACTGCACGGTCAAAGGAGACAATGGTACATATTTAATATCGTTGATTGATGTGACAAAGACAGTGATATTGTTGAAAACGACATATACAATCATTTCTATATTGAAAAAAATGTGTATCGGAATGTCTGATTATGAACGAAAATGTGAATTACTTGATTCATTTGTTACTCGCTCGTACTCGCTATTTTACGAAGGAGCATTCTACTCATCTTGTGCTCTTTTTTCGCCTTTAGTTTCAACACAATCTGACACAATCTTTGTTCAAGTTGCCTATTGAACGTACTACCAACTTTATTTGCACATTCAAAAAATCGTCTTCAAGTATTGATTATCAGTTCGCATATCATAGAAACAAAATAGTGATTGATTAACAGTTGAGCACCATATGGAAAAAAACAGGATAGTCGTTCCGAAAAAAGACTACTAAAAAATTTAGCTAGAATTTTATTATTCATCCACAGGAGTTTTCGTCCTAGAAAAGTAGTTACATCTTAGAAGTACTTATAATTAAATATTCATATTAACTAGAAAGCGAGATCTGAAATCTAAAGAAGATCGCTTTTCAATTGTCGATTATAAGTTCGTGAAAATTATGAAACTGATCTTGCGTTTAACAAAGATATAGCAACCATACGATGAAATAAGATCAGAGAGTACTGAATGGATATTGCTATCCATTCATCTTAGATGTACAGTATAAACAGTACAGCGTTACCTCAAAAAAAAAAGATATGTCTAATACTGGTTGTTTCTAGGTGAAGATGTCATGTCAATTCGAGAGCATCTCAATGCTGTTGAAATGCTATCCAGATCTAACTTTATCTCAATTTTAAAACAACGTATCGATGCTGGTGATCAGCTTCTTCAAACTCATCTTGAAAAAGAAACTACTGATTTATCCAACATTGAACAATAAGCTTTTCTTGTTCCGATTTGTTGATTCAGATTCAAATGAAATTTGTGAAGATTTTCTTGCATTTATACCGACTATCTCTTCAACTAGTGAAGCCATTACTGATCACATTTTGACAAGTTTAAAACAATATAAACTGAAGCCGAATACATGCATTGCAGTTCTCACACCTTAAATCTTTCTCTTGTCGATTTATGTACAAATTGCTTTTATGATATTCAAATAGGATATATTGTATTGTTTCTCTTGCATCTCGATATCAGCCCACATCATGTTACGTTAAATACTGATGGCATGCTAAACGAAAATAAATCGATGTTTACCTGAGTCGAACAAAATTTAGACTCAACTGAGAAATATTTGCAACGTAGGCAGAATCGAGCAACATTTGTGGATGCTAAGAAAATAATTTCTGCACGAAATTGATACTATGATAAAGTTATATGCGCCTTACTCCATCGCGAATGAATAGATTGGTCATGTACACATCAATCGAATCAATGACACAGAGTAATGAGCAGAAAAGTAATAATAGATACAGTGATCATTGCATCAGTAGTCGTTGAGATGAGATAACAGTAAAAATAACAGTATTAGTTGTTGATAAAAACCGAAGACATATATTGTCAGTGCAGATGCTTTTCAATAGTTGATGTGGTGCTTCATTAAAATATGATGTCAAGCGTGACCATATTAAAGAACATAATATTAATATTTGAATACTGTAGGAAATTCGAAGTGCATCAATCGTTCATAAACCGCCATATACAAAGATAGAGCTCGAACCCAAGTTTCATTACAAGTCAACGGATAGAGAATGCGCTCGTACTTGTAAATATAGTTTGTTTTGATCCACGTGCATCATAAAATAGCCCCAAATCATAGTAATGATGTTACCTCAAGTGTCTTGTCATGTCTGTCCAGCGATGAGAAGCAATCATCTATTCTGTTTTTTTGCGAGCTCGAAGCATCTTTTCCAAAATTTACAATGAGTCTTCCAATATTTTCTTTCTTGGTTTATCATTTTAACTAAAACTAAAATCAAATTCATCCAGTTCGCATCTTTCGAATAAAAAAAATATTACGACTTCTAGCCTTTAGAATACCGACAATATATAGTACGACTTTTTTCAGAAACTTTTACAATGTTCCTTATGTGTGACAATGACTATTTATATCCACGAACTTTTGCTAAATTCTTATCTTGTATTATAAATCATACTAAATATATCGGTTAGTTCAAGAAATCGCATGCCATTTTATAATCTCTCTTTTAATTTAAGTTTCATCATTGAATAATTAAAGTATAACAGAAAAACTTTAACAGCAAAACATTTTCAAAAACTCTCTTGTACTATCAAATGGATGAACTCTTGTTCATTGATATAGCTTCAAAATGGAATATCATCTGTTTCATGAAAATTCACTTCCAACTGTTTACGTTCCATTTACGTAACCTAACCAGAGGAAATTTCTCTATTTATATCCTCAAGCAGGGGTCGTAGCGACATGTATTCCAAAATCAGAAAGCAGGACAGGAACTTTTTTTTTTTAAATCAGGAATTTTGATAAAAGTCAGGAAAGGTAAACTTTCTTCTAATATTGCTTTTCTCGAGTAAAATCGACGTCAAAGAAAGTGCAATAATAACAGCTTGTACCAATCAAAATACAGGTTTCTACAAGTAAGCACTAAAGCTGTTTAAAACAGTGTGAATCATATATAAACTTATTCTTTTATTTAGGTTTATATACTTTTCGTTCTGCTTTGTCTATTTCTTTTCGTTCTCTTCTATTGTCATACTTTTATTCTTTGTTGTTATTCTCTGCATATATAAGGTAACTATTATCTTACATTGATTTGATTTTGAAAAATGTATCCCTTCAACTAAATATTTTCTGATGCCGAAAAGTACAACGTTTTGTTCAAAATGGTTGCAAAAACCAGATAATACTGGTAGAGTGAGTTCTCGATGGCTTAAACAAGGTAAAACTACCAGTTCATTTCAATGTATCGTATGCAATTCAAGTGATCTTAGTTGTGCTAATGGAGGATTGGCTGATTTAAAGAAACATTTTAATCGACCAAAATATATTCAATGTATGAAAGATGTGTTTGGTTCTATTTCACTTACAGCATCAAATAATCAATCATTACTTTTATCGAAAAATAAAGATGATAATAATACATGTATAGATACAGGATCTATCGATGAAAATACAACAAAAATACCTTTTGTTACTGTTGGAAAAGAACAACGAGCATTAACATATGATGATAGTAAGTATTTACAATTACTATTCACTATTTTTATAGCATTTTTCATGACACTATCCAATGTGTATGATGATGAGGAACCATCACAGTATGAGAGGGAACTTGACTGAATAATGTTAGATATTTTAATGTAGTCATAGAGAGGAGCAAGAAAAAAAATGAATATATCATAGACACGACACTTTAAAGGAAGAAGAAAATAATGTATCGATCACTATAGTCATCAGTGTATTTCATTGACTGATATTTGAAATTCTTTTTTTCTACAGATAAATTTGCTGCTGAAGTAAAAGTTCACTTCTCTAAAATTATATAAAGTAATATTCTGTATGCATATTAGAAATAAAATGATAGAAATAAATCTAATGAAATTACTATATAAGAAATCTATTATGCTTATTTTGTCTTTAGAAATCACTCGAGCTGAATGTATATGGTCAATGGCAACTGCACAACTTGGTATTTCATTTAATTCATCACAATTTCTACCAGAAATTTTTCGATCAATGTTCCCTGATAGTCAAATTGCTGCTGATTATTCATTACGTTCACGAAAATTATCTTACGTCATTTCACATGGGACTGGTTATTATTTCACGAACGAATTAATTAAAGATGTATGTAAAGCTTATGGATTTACATTGCTTTTTGATGAAACAACTATTGCCGGTGTTCGTAAACAATTGGATATTTTTTTTCGATATTAGTCAGAAACCAAAAATTTTATATGTGTTCGTTTTTATAAAAGTATTATTCTTGTTCATGCCACGGCTGATATAATTTCTCGCTCCATCATTGATTCATTGAAAGCTGATGGGATTGATATTACAAAAATATTGATGCTTGGTATATCGTTTTTTTGTCGTTTTCTCATATCATAAATTTTATTCGTATAGGAAGAGATAATCCAAATGTTAATAAGCCAATTGAAGAAATTCTTAATAAAGAAGTAATTGCGGAAAGAAAAAAAAAGTAATGTTTTTTGATTGCTTTACCATATCTATTTTTTGTTAAATATTGTACAATAGATGTTCATCTGCACCAACATTTGGTATTATTTAAATTGGTTCATGTCCATTACATATTATACACGGTTCTTTTCGAAAAGATATTAAATCCACATCATGGTCAATTGATGAAGCACTTAATGATATTTGGTTTTGGTTTTCACGTTCTGCTGCTCGTCGACAAGATTTTAAATTAGTTGCTGCTAGTATAAACGAAGTTTATGCTCGATTTGTTAATCATTTTATTGATACTCGATGGGTTGAAGTAGGTCCTGTTGTTGAACGTGTTGTTGATCAATGGGTTATTAATAAAGAATATTTTCTTGTATATTTACCAACAACAGATAAAAAGCTTGAATCGAATACAAAATACCAAAGTATCAAAACTGTATTAAATGATAATTTTACACTTGTTAAATTTCATTTTATTCTCTTCTTATATCGAACATTATTTAAAAAAGTGCTGACATGGTTGCACCAAGAACAAGCATTGATACATTTGCTTTATGATGAATGTTACAATTTATTACATAATGTATTGTTATCATTTGTTAAAGAAGAAGTTTTGAAGGGTAAAAATGGAATTGAACTATTGTCTATTTCTTTTGATCTTCAAAACAATCAAAAGAAAAATTTGAATATTGATATTGGTGAAACTACTAGAATACATATTAATAGTTTAACAGTCAATGAAAAAACTATCTTTTTTCAAGATGTTCGACAAGTTTATTCTACAATAACAGTAAGTTACTGATGCAAAATATATTTTACATTTTTTGATGTTTCAGAAAGAATTGATTAAAACATTACCAACGAATAATGACTTTTTACGACGTTTGCGATGTCTTCAATGGTCATCCCGAAACGAATCATCAAGAACTAGTATCATGTACCTTGCAAGAAATCTTCCACATTTATTAACAAATGAAGAAGTTGATCGAGTTGGTGTTGAATGGCGCGTGTATGAAATCGCTGATGTATCTGACGAATGGATTAAAAGAAGTAACAGCTCATTGAACGATGTTGTTGAATATGTACCAATTGATGAATATTGGCACCATGTTTTTTCTACTTATACACCGATTGGTACACCACAATATGTAGCATTAACTAAACTCGTCAAATGCTGATTGTCTGTATCACATGGAAACAGTGATGTAGAGAGAGGTTTCTCTCAAAACAATCATCTTGTATCCGATGAACGTTCATCCTTAAATGAAGTATCTATCAATCGTTTACGAGCTACATGTGATGGTGTTAAATTCTTTGGTGGTGGTAAAGTTCATATGGTAAATAAGCATTTGACTTATTCGTAATCTAATAATTGTTTTTAAGGTACCAACAACAGCTACTTTGATTTCGAATGTAAAAGATGCACATTCACGTTATGTGAAAGCTAATGAAGAACAAAATAAAATACTCAATAACGTGCGTTGTGGTAATGAAAAACGTGCTTCTGATGCTGAATAAGGACATTTAGAAGAAGAAGAAACTGAACTATGAAACCAACAAAAAATTTTACAACAAGATTTAGTGAGTGCAATGAAAATGTTGGAAGAAGGAAGTACAAGACTTGCCACAGCCGTGAATAGTAAAGATTTTAATGATGTTGGTACAGCTGAATTACTTGTAACTGCTGCTAATGCTAAATTATCTATTTTGAAAGCTCAATTACTTGAGAATAGTGAAACTTTAAACCGAATGAGAAAAAAAAAGAAAAAATGAATGATGAAAGTAAACATTTTTTTTACAAGTTGTGTTGTTTTTGTTAAAAATATTGTATAATATATAATGTTTTAATATGCATTTTGAAAATAAATTAAGATAAGACTATTATAATATGTCATGATAAGGCGAATATAATGACTATGCGAATGAATTATGAAAAATCAGGAAAAATTCAGGATTTTTGACCAAAATTAGGAAAAACAGGACGTTTTTTCAAAAATCAGGAAAAAAACAGAAAAGTAGTACGGCTGCGAGGCCTGCCTCAAGCATTCTTTATAACCAAGAATTATTCTTTTTTATGAATTTCTTTTTATTTTCAAACAAATACAAAAAATCAATTAGAATTTCTCTTTGACAAATTCAATATTCATTTGTAAAATCGAAAAATTAGCATGATCTGCAGGCATTGAACGTTGTAGTACTTCAAGAACACGCTCAAGATATGGAACTACTTTTGAATAATCCTCCATTTTGAACTACATCTATTCGATAGCCTGGCAAGAAGTAGGCATATCAGAACGATATGGAGGAAGAATTTTTTGTTTTATTTCGATTGCTTTTTCAAAATACGAAAGCCCTTTTGAGTTTTCACCCATCTTCCTATACACTAAACCGATGTTGTTATAAGTAGAAGACAACTGGGGATAATTTGAAGAAGGAGTTTCCTGCAGAATTTCAAGCGCTGTTTCATAGTACGAAAGTGCTTTAGAGTAGTCACCCATGTCTTGATATAACCATCCAATGTTATTGTATGAGGTGCTCAAATGAGGATGATTTGTGGGAAGAGATTTTTGTTGAATTTCAAGTGCTTTTTCAAAATATGAAAGTGCTTTCGAATAGTCACCCATGTCTTTGTACGTCGCTCCGATGTAGGTGTAAGAAATACCTAAATGAGGATGATTTGTGGGAAGAGTTTTTTGTTGAATTTCAAGTGCTTTCTCATAATATGAAAGTGCTTTTGAATATTCATTCAACTTGTAATACATTACTCCGATGTTGCTGTAAGAAATAGCCAAGTCAGGATGACTTGTGGGAAGAGTTTTTTGATAGATTTCAAGTGCTTTCTCAAAATATGAAAGTGCTTTTGAATAGTCATCCATGTCTTTGTACAACGCTCCGATGTAGCTGTGAGAAATAGCCAAAGCAGGATGATTTATGGGAAGACTATTTTCTTGAATTTCAAGTGCTTTTTTACAATATGAAAGTGCTTTTGAATATTCATCCATCTTGTAATACATTACTCCGATGTTATTATAAAAAATAGCCAAATCAGGATGATTTGTGGGAAGTGTGTTTTCTTTAATTTCAAGCGCTTTTTCACAATATGAAAGTGCATTCGAGTAGTCACTCATGTCTTTATACAATGCTCCGATATTGTTGTAAAAATCAGCCAAATGAGGATGATTTGTGGGAAGAATGTTTTCTTGGATTTCAAGTGCTTTTTCATAATATAAAAGCGCTTTCGAGTAATCACCCATATCTTTATAAAACCTTCCCATGTCGCTGTATGAGGCTGCCAAATGAGGATGATTTGTGGGAAGAATGTTTTCTTGAATTTCAAGTGCTTTTTCACAATATGAAAGTGCTTTCGAGTAGTCACCAATATTTTTATAGAGCCCTCCAATGTTGTTGTAAGAAAG